>CM019749.1:7645338-8245338 GCA_009761775.1 Ficus carica
TTCTCTGGGATCAAACGCTCTTTTCCCCCTTTTCTTAAACTTTTTTCCTTCAAGTTTTTCCGCCCCTAAAAACAAAAGGGTTTTTTTTTTTTTTTTTTTTCTCCTTTTCTGCAATTGTTTGCGCTGGGTAGATCTGATATCGGCTTGTAGTTAGCTTCTTTTGGTTTCTCCATTTTGGAGTTCGTGTTTCTTTACGTTTTAACTTTGTATTTCTTTTTCTGTTTTAATAATAAAGCAAATTGAGGACTGGGTGTATGGTATGGGTAAGGAGGGGTGCCAATTTAGTTGAGATGTTTCTTAATTTCCTTTATCAGTTGTTCTCTTTCGTAAAATAAATAAATATATATATATATATATGTGTGTGTGTGTGTGTGTGTGTGTGTGTGATTAAGGAAAACTAGTTAATAAAAATGGATGGAAGCTTTTAATTGACTCACTAAAAGGCACATATCTATTGTCTATTATAGAAGGGAGGATGGCTTCCAAGTATTTTAGTGTGAAAAAATATATTAATATATCATTTATATCTCCAAATTTAAAAAATACAAATATGAACCAATATCAACAATAAATTCGAATAATAATAGTTAAAATTCTTATAATAATGTTTAACATACATAAAATGAGGGTACGTATTATGAAAATCAATAAACTTTTATAGTTGAGCAAATAAATTTGTAGAAATAAATCATTTTATCTGCACTATATAGCATATATAAGTTGAAATATTAATGAAAATAAAAAATTTATAATAAGAAATAAGGTGCAAAAAACTAATATATATATATATATATATACAACTACACGATATTGGAATAATAAGAAATTTAACCACCTATTTCCCCGTCTAAAAGAAGAATTGCACTCTGTTTAGGCAAGGAGAATTTGCATTTTGATTGAAACACGTAAATAGTAGTTTATAAGGGCATACTTGAGAAAAAAAAATATTTAATTGAGACTTTTAAAAGAGTACTACTCGTTAAAAAATGTAAGTTTTTAATAGTAAGATTCTCGAAAGAATATTTAAGTAAGGGTACAATCGAGATATTTTATTTTAAGGGTAAATTAAAAGAATGTGCTCAGAAAAAGTTAACTATTTTAGAAAAATCATCTTTTAAAAAAGATTTAAATACAAATAATATCTCAAAAACTATTAAAATAAAATGTGTTAATTTTATTACTAATAATACTTGTAAAAACTAATAGTTACAACTTTTAGGGTAAACATATTCAGATTTAATAACTTTATCATAAGATAAATTGCTACAACTTCTTTTGTATATTAACGCTTAAACAAAACTTTTTAAACCCATTTTTGTCTATAGTCATTATTTTAAAAATATAATTATGTATGTTAATTCACTTTGTTTTTCTAACATTAATATATACAGAAATATTCTGTAAAACATAGAAAGAAGTTTTTTATAAGAAGAGAAGATAATGTTTTAAGTTCTCTTTGTTTTTCAAGTACATTAACCATGAAGTAGGAAATAATTATCTTCTCTTTGTTTTTCTAATACATTAACCATGAAGAAGGAAATAATTATCTTCTCTTTATTAGAAGTCAATTAATACAACATCTAATATATTTAGTTTAACACATTTGCAAGTACACGTTTATAGTGAAGTATTAGGTATGAAAGTAGTTAAAACAAAAATACTTCAGTGTGAGATGTGAGAGCATAAACAAGTTATATGGATTAAAAATTGACCATTAAATATAAACAAAATGAAAAGAGAATAAGTTTGAACCATTAGATTGATTCAACCAAAAGGTTGAAGTACAAAAGCTATTCTTCCTTCTATATTAGTATTATAGGTATAATTATATATATAAACACACAAACAAACAAACAATAGATTAAAAATATCAACCAAAAAAAAAAAAAAAAAAAGCAAGCATGCAAGTTGGAACAAAATTAATTTTTCTCCTTACCACTTCTTATCTAGAGTAATAGACTAGCTTGGGTGACGTACCTAAAGCACGTGTTTTCTTTTTTACTTGTACTTTTTCTTACGATAAGTTATTAAAAATAGAGAAAGCTTTGTTAATTAATTAAACTGCTATTAGTAGATTACGTTTAATACCAACTTTCAACTTCTTGATTGAATGAAAAGGTTAAGGAATTAATTCTTGTTTATACAAATTTATATTACTTATATTAACTATCCATATTTTTTTTTAATTCTAATTTTGATTGTTAAAAAGTGTGAATATTTAATGAGCAGATCCACTTTTTGGTTGAAAAAAAATATAAAATTACCTATTTTAAATTTTTTTATGATAATAAAAACTGTAATTTTATATTGTTGGTAGGAATTGTTATTTTTGCGTTGGACAAATTTTTAATAGTTTGATATTGGACTATGTGTATTGCGCTATAAATTTTAACATTAAAACTTACAAATCAAACTATTAAAATGTTAATTTAATGATTAAAATAACAGCACCTACCATAGAGTAAAAGAACAATTCCTAGTGTAAGTGTTAAAAACAAAATAAAAACAAAACAAAAAAAATACAAACCTAAGCAAGCATTTATTTTGCTCAACCTTCAAAGGTTTAAGTAAAAGAGTTTTGTATGTTGATCAAAACACATAAAAAATATAACCTTTAAAAAAAAACACATAAAAATAGATACAATATTTATAAATAAATAAAAAACGTTGAGAAAAAATAAGTTGAGGGAAAAAATTAAAAATCATGTAAGTGTAAAGGTCATATATGAATAAATAATGTTTTTTAATGTTTTTGAAAATGTATGTACAAAAACTACAAAAACAGGGACATATTTAAAAGAAGAATAAAGCAAGAGGGCACCTCTAGTGTCTTACAACATATGAGGTGACTCCTTATATCATTTGTCATTTGGTAAGAGGTGGGATCCATCTTATTAATTAAAAAACAAATCAACTTTTTTTTTTTTCATCCACGTAATGTGATGAGGGATACCAGAGGTGCCTCTTAACTTTATTCTTAAAAAAAATTATATTCAGAGTAAAAATATTAATAAACGACATTAAAAAAATACGAGATAAAAAGACAACATACGAACAAACGAACTATTTATATAGTTGAAGTATTTTTAGCAAAAAAAAAAAAAAAAAAGAATAAAAAGTGGTCGAAGTGCAATATATAATGCGGAAAAATTGAAAAGAAAAGGTTGGTAGAAATAAAGGTTTAACATTACATCAAAAAAGCATTCGTAATAGTATATTAAAAGTATAACGCATGTGCATAGGTTTGTAAACAACGTAAAGGTAGTGGAGGAGTTAAGAAAAGAAAAACTAATTGATTTGAACTTTCCAAAAAAAAAAAAAAAAAAAAAGGGCATTCTTTTGCTTTTTGGTTAATACATAAGAGAACGTGAGAGCATGCACAACAACCATATCAAAAGGATGTACTTATGAGGAAAAGTTGGTTTAATTGGGAGATTAATTTGCTTTTTATTTTTCTTTTTTTAATTTTTCTGATTCTGTAATGATAATTTGCGTTAATATGGACTCCATTACTAATGTCATTACCAACAAATCTTCTCTATTCTCTTGATTGGTAAATGTAAGCATTTATTAAATCATGTTAAACATTATTGTAATCTATTTTTCATTCTGTTAATACTTGGTATAGTTTCTAAGAAATTAATTATACATCTGTCAAGTCCCTGATCTTTCATACATAATTTGTACTATTTTATTGGAATATTATTTTATCAGAATATTATTTTATCACACGTGAGTAATTAAGTATTGCTATTCATGGCTCTCTTTTACCTGCTATACCAACTTAAAAAAAAAAAAAAGAGAGAGAAGAAGTTCATTTTCAAAAATGAAAAAAAGTTCTTAAAGTGAGCAATTAAATATTACTATTCATGGCTTTCGTTAACTTGCTATACTAATTTTTATAAATTCATTTTAAAATAAAAAAAGAATAAAATCTTTAAACTCATTTTAGAAGGAAAAGGTTAACGTGAGCAATTAAATATTTTTATTCATGGCTCTCGTTTAATTGCTATACCAACTTTTTATAACTTAAATTTTTAAAAATTAAAAAAAGGGTAAAAATTTTCAATTCATTTTTGTTGAGGTCAGATTTCGTACCTTATCTCTCACTGTCCATGTGGCATCATAAAGCAAGTAGATCAATTCAAGAATCAAACACCTTCCTGAAGTCATCATATGGAAAGATCATAAAACCTGCCATATTAATCTTACAAGCAATCAAAGAAAGAATCCAGCCTAAAAAAGGACTTTCCCAAATTCGACAAGACAAGCTATTTATATAAAGTCAACCAAGACCAAAGGAGGCAACTTTCAATAAGTAAATATGGCAAGATCTACACCAAATCAGGTAACTGAAGCTACCAATCCTTGTCGATAAATAGGAGGCATCCTCACATGCCCAAGGGATCGAATCCTTAATCAACTTTTACCCATTCTATACAGAGAGAACGCCCAAATACACCCAAGACATCCAATCTCGTATTCAATATTATTCCATCTTCACAAGAATCACGCCCAAAGAAGAGATTTTTACCCGAGGCATAATAGAAATCATTGGAGATCCACCCAGTTCATCGGACATCATCTCTGACCACAACGAGATCATCCCACAGGAGGCCGAATCATCTCGGAATCGTCCTGGAATTCCCACAATTCTCGGAATTCCTGCATCTTCACTCGATTCTTTCTACTCCTTGCTATCTCTCTCTATTTCATGCATTCTCCATCTCTATTCTTCTCATTCTCACTGTTACGACATTCACTGTACTATTTCATCAATTATAGTAAAACCCTTGGAGCCACCACAAAGGACTAGCTCTCATATTGAGAGTGAACCTTTATAAATCTCTTGTGTTCTTTGTCTCATTTATTTTACTTTACTGTTATTTTGCAGTTGACATGCTTGATTAACTAAACATGCATTTAGTCGGCTCAATAATTCAATCATAGGTCCTAACTCGGCTCGATACGATTCGACTGTAGATTTTATCCTCTACAATTAAAAAAAAAAAAAAACTTTTAAATTTTGACAATATGGTGCATTAACAGCATAATTAATAAATTCATCTTTGGGTAGCTTAGCAGCAGAAACTAGCTAAGGCACTGACATCAACAGATTAGCAGGTTTCTTTTCAATTTCAATCTGAGAACATGTTCATCAAATCTGCTTTAAATTTGTGGTTATAGAATTATTTTTCAAGTAAATTTGAAATACTTGTATAGTCAATTCTGAAGATTCGGGAGAAGATGAGCTACTGTTGGCTTCTAGAATTCTCTTAGCACAACATAATTATTTCTGTCAATATGCAACAGATGAACAGAGTCATACAATGCCTATTTTTCAGGACCATATTTGAATAAAGGGTTTGTATTCATATATTCATATTAGTTGTCTTTTTTTGTTGGTAAATGTTTAAAGGTTTGTAATACTAACTGATTATATCTACCAAAAAAGAATATGATAACTTACTATAAGGTGAGTTGGTACTCAAAAACTGATATTAGAATTAATGTCCTTAGTATTTCTGTATATGTATCTCTCTACATGAGCATCGATAATTTGTACATGATATGGAAGTACTATTTAATTAAATTCTTGCATGTTTTTGTTTTAAGGAGGTAAATACACAAATAAAGAAAATTGCCAAAATCTAAAGAAGTGTCCTGAAAACATGTAGATATATGTATATATGTATATGTATACATATATGTAGAGGGTAGAATCTATAGTCAAATTGGATCGAGTCGAGTTAGGGACTATGGTTGTATTGTTTAGCCGACTAAGCGCGTGTTGAGTTAATTGAGCATGTTAGCTACAAAATAACAGTAAAGTAAAGTAAATGAGACAAAAAACACAAGAGGTTTATAGAGGTTTACTCCAAATGTGAAAGCTAGTCCTTCATGGTGGCTCTGGGGGTTTCACTATCGTTGATGAAATAATACAGTGAATGTCATAGCAGTGAGAATGAGAATAATAGAGATGGGGAATGCATGTAATAGAGAGAGATAGCAGGGGATAGAGAGAATCGAGTGAAGATGCAGGAATTCCGGGAATTGGGGGATCTCGATGTGATCGAAGATGATGTCTGATGAATTGGGTGGATCTTCAATGATTTCTCTTATGCCTCGGGTGAAAATCTCTTATTTGGGCATGATTCTCGTGAAGGTGGAATGATCTTGAATATGAGATTGGATGTCTTGGGCGTATTTGGGTATGCTCTCCGTATAGAATAGGCGAAAGTTGATTAAGGATTCGGATCCTCCTATTTATATATAAAGATTGGTCGCTTCAGTTGCCTGATTTGGTGTAAATCTTACCATATTTGCTTATTGAAAGTTGCCTCATTTGGTCTTGGTTGACTTTTTATAAATAACTTGCCTTGTAGAATTACGGAAAGTCTCTTTTAGGCTAAATTCTCTCCTTGATTGCTTGTAGGAGTAAATATGGCGTCAAAAGCTACCATCCAATCCAAAATTATACTACTGTTCTACTACTTAAAACTCTCATTTTTATTTTTTTATCAAATAAAGCCAACGGCAACAAGAATTGGGAGAACTGCTGCCTGATTGGGAGATTGAGAATTTGAGGTTAGAGTTTGTAGATTTGGCTGAAGATTTCCTTCTTGTTCCTTTGTTTCGATAAAAGAACCGGAAATACTTTAGCTCATATATTTGCTGGTTGGGCTCTTTCTTCTCCCGTGGTGAGATCTTTTGGATCTCTTGTTGTGCCTAGGTCTGTTTTTCGAGATTGCTCTTTAGTTTTGGTTTGGTTTTTGCTGTTTGAATGAAGTTTAGTTACCAAAAAAAAATAATAATAAATAAATAAATAGAACTCGTTCTTTGGCTGAAAGGATTCAGAATGCTATTGCTTGCAGATATGCTATCAAAGAATAAACTGCAAATTTAAACAACTCTTGATATTCAATTTTTACCGATTGAGGTGGTAAGTGACCACCAAGTCATAACCTACCACCCGCTAGATTGATAAAAGAGTTGATAGATAATATTGGAATATATATATTAATTGGACAACAAATTATGATTACAAGCATAATCTAACGGTAATACATACATGACTCCACTTAAAGTTGTAAAGTTCGGATTTCCTTTCCCAAGTTAAAAAAGTTGGACAACATGCACGAAGTACGTGCACGATAGAGAAACAAAGTAATAAAAGCAAAAAATTAAAATTAAAAATTAAAATTAATATTAAAAAATGTCACGTGGTGGGTATTAGACTCGCATAATAAAAAAGGACGACAAGCATTGTAGAAGTGTTAGTCGTCCTTTTATAATATGAATATATATATATATAATAATAAGTTATTAGAGATTTATAACAATAAGAAAATAATGCGTTCCAATTAACATGTTCATATAAGATATAGGCCATATTGTACGTTTATTATAAACATAAATATCAGTGATGAGAAAGGAACAATAAGTATATAGATAAATTAACATATCCCAATTAAGTTGGGACATGCTAACAACCCTTTGAGCACTAAGCTCCCCACTTATATCTAACCTAACTATATTAAAAGAGTAGAAAAATTTTTACTGTTCATTTTTCGTAGTAAAAAACGCTCCGTTTTGGGTGTTGTTTTTGTTTTTGGCTGCTGTGCAGCTGACACGGGGAGGAGAGGGAAGGGGAGAGAGAGAGAGAGACTTGGGTTTTGAAAGGCTTTTTTTGGCTGCTGTGCAGCTGACATACGGGGAAGGGGGGGAGAGAGAGAGTGAGTGAGTGTGGGGGGAGTTGTTGGGGTTTTGGGTCTTTTTAGAGAGAGAAAAAGAGAGAGAGAGGTGAGTGGTTGCTGTGTAGCTGACATACGCCGGGGGGGTGGGGGGGGGGGGGGGGGGAGGAGAGAGAGTAGTGAGTTGTAGGGGGAGTTGTTGGGGTTTGGTCTTTTTAGAGAGAGAGAGAGAGAGAGAGAGAGAGGTGAGTGTGATGGGGGATTTTTTTTAGATATTTTTTTTTTCTTTTGCTCGAGGGGAAAGGAAGGAGAGAGAGAGAGAGATAAAACCAAAGAGGAAAACAACTTCCCAACAGTAAAAAGTGAATGTTGAAACCAGTATATTGATTTGATCAAATCTCACTCATCAACACAAAGGAGTATATCCAATATCGTTTACAATAACATCTACCGTAACTTGTTATATGAGAAGTCAGATTTTAAGAATGTATTAATATTTTATCTATATTTATTTTTATTGTAAAACTTTAAATAATTAGATATAAATATTACTGTTAGCATATTGTTTTATAGTTAAAAATATTTATAAAAATAAATTATTTTTTTAACTTTGTTTATTGATACATATGTATATGTGATTCTATATATAAATTAAAATGTGTGTAAAATATTCATATTGACTCTTTTTTTATTTACCTTTTACTTTATTATCAAATTTTCAAAATGTTTTTAGTTTTCTTTTTCCAATCATTTTTTTTTCCTTATTGCAATGTTTTATTTTGTATAGCCAACAATGGGATTAAAACCTTTTTTGAGATAACAAAATGCAACTCTATATGTTTTGAAAAAATAAAAATAAATAAGTTGTGTTTTATTATCTTATTTATTAAAATGCTTGATTTTGTTATTATTGTGTAATTTATGATTGCATTATGAAATTTAACTCTTCAATTTTATTTATAAATATGTATTTTTTTATAATCTCTAGAAAATATTTTTATATTAAACGTTATGAAAATTTCATCACAACTCACACGTGCAACGCATGTACCCAAACTAGTAATTATTAAAGAGAGAAAAAAAAAAATGCCAAACATAGAACAACCATAAAAAAAAAAAAAAAAAAAAAAAAAAAAAAAAAAAAAAACAGAAAAAACAACCCAGATACATTTGACCAACTAATGAGTATAGAAACAAGTCGGAACTAACGTCAGAAAGAACAACTAGCCAAATCATGCATTTGAAATCAGAATCTAAAATAAATCTTATACAGAATCTTACTATATACATTGGGCCATCTTGTATGTAAACTTGGAAATTAAAACAAAATTTTCATATAAAAGAAAAATAATACAAATTCGACATTCCAAAAGACAAATTAACACAAAAACCCGCGATGAGACCCCTTTGCAAATGGCATTGATTACACAAGGTCAATGCAAGGAAGACTTCAAACGACAACTCAAAACACCTAACTACGGCAAATATTTAGAATGCCAACTCATATACAGACCATATATGATCTAGCAAGTTGAAAACAATATATGCAACAAGAAGAAAAAGATAAAATTTCGTTTGTGCTAAGTACCACTATTTAGATATTGTTATCAATAAATAAGTAGTTATGCGACATATATAAATAATTTAAATAATTTTTTGAAATTATTTGCATACATTCTAAGGACGTGTCCGTTTGATGGTTTTATGTAATAATTTTGCATATATACATTGCTGCCAGAGACTTTACTACACTTTACTACCCCATAGTGTTAATTGTCAACACAAAAGCTAACATGGTTATATACTTACATATTTGTGTGTGTATATAAGACTTTTTCATGCACGCACAGGACATGAGTTTTCTGTTTAAACGACAGGAAACAGTAAAATGACAAAATGTGTGTCGTTTACAAACTTAAAAGGCAGAAAAACAATATTATTGGATACGTGCTCTCGTTTGGTATACTTAGGAGAAGAAAAAAACGACATGTAGTTTTCTCCTTGTAGAACAACAAATACAATCATGGAAAGGCATGTCATTCTAACGTATATTTGGGACACATACTGTTTTCGACCAGTCAAATGGCATGCCGTTTTTTTTTAAAACTACTGCGATATTAAAGGGACATGTTGTTTAGCTATGATTCGTATGATTTTCTAACCAAAAAGTGATATTTCTGATGCTTCTTCTAATTTATAATACTAGCTAAACACACGCTTCGCGCGTATGAATAATATATTATGTAAAAGATATAAAAATTTAAAGAGAATGAAAAAGATATAAGAATTCAAAGAGAAAATTAAAACAAAAATATAAAATAAGATAAAATAAGAAAAACAAAAAAAAACAAAAAATCGAAACTCCACATAAAACTTAAACAACCAAAACCAAAACTTCTAACAAAATGTCAAAAAAATTTAGACAAAAACCTTTTTCAACCATATTAATAAAAAAAAATATAAGTTATTGAATAGATATATAAAGAACTATGTATACGTGTAGATCCATATATGTAATGAGAAACGAAAAAGGTAATAGAAATTAAAAAAAAAAAAAAAAGGATAAAAGCATAAAAGAAAATAAATGAGAGAAGAAAAAGAAATAGATAAAAGAAAGAAAAAGGATGAAAGCAAAAAAGAAAAGTATAAAAACAATGGGTTGACACATGGTGGAAGGAAGGAGAGTATTATTGGCTCTTTATATATATTAAGATAAGATAAGATAAGATAAGAGAGTATTTAAATTAAATGGTTACAAAAATCTAACTATGCAGATACATGTGCTTTCTGTAATCTACAATATCGTTCGCAAAAGCGAAGGCAACCTTCTATTTGACTTCTATGGCGACAAAGTGTGTGTGTGTGTGTGTGTATATATATATATATTTATTTAGAGCAAATAATAATAAGTGCCACTATTTTATTGCATCATATATATGGAGAGCTTCATTTCATTAATTAGCATGTCCAAAACCATAATTAGAGACCCAAAATGTACATTGCCCATTATTTTGTCTTTTAAAAAATAAAATGAATGGAGAGAGGATAACTGATGTTGAAAACACAAGGTATATTTTAAGTAGGTTAGTAGCACCCTTTATCTCTCTAATCCTTCTGAAATCCTCGCCTCAAATATAAATTATAATAAAAAAATAACACAAAAATTCAAACGGTAACAACTCTCAAAGGAGCAAGAGAGAGAGTAGACAGCAAAAGATATAAATAACAGACTTCTCTAAAACTAGGGGCGCCCATGTCGAGAGACCAGGGCTTCTGAGCTCCTAGTGAACTTTTCATTTTTCTCATTTTTCCCTATCCTTTAAGTATATGTTCCTAGTAAAATAATAAACTGACTTTGTTGCTGTTGAAAATAAGTTCCCAGTATAATAATAGACTGATTCTGTTACCATTGAAAATTGATTATTTTGTTTCTGTAGAAATCATGTTTCAACTACATGTTAACGTGAAATTTTACAAATATAATCATACTAAGTGTAAAAAAAATTCCTTATTATTCATATTAAAGCCCTTAAAAATAAAAATCTTTTAACCCTAATATAATAATTTATTTAAAATTTAGTTACCATGCAATAGTGATATGATCATCTACGTTAAATTTCAGAAATTGTACATTAATTTTAGTGTGAGGGATCAAAACTGTTAAAAAACAAAAGTTTATGGACTAATTTACGAAAATCAAAAATTTTAAGACTAAAATAATATAATATTCATAATTCAAGAACTAAATTGACAAATTACCTTAAAAATTAACTACTTTCATACATCACTATTTTGTCACTGCGGACACACACTAAATTCCGACATTAATGAACATTAATATGATGTATATATGCTTTTAGCAGATAATGTCGTACGTACTAGCCACAGGTGCCGCTTCAGGATTTGGTGTTACAAACTATACGAAGATGTTCTTCAAGAACTTTCTATGGTATCGAATTGAAAGATGTACTACCATATACGGCATGTCGTTTGGATCAGCCAGCGTCCTTTTGCTTTGCATTCGTCTGCGCAACCATTTTATCTGTGCTTTCTTCTTATGCTCTAAATCCCAAGAAAGTTTAAAATTTCCACTAAAAAAGAAATTAAAACGCTATGTTGGTTTTTCCAATAGGATATGCTTTCCTTTTTGAAGAGAAGAGAATTGAATTTCTTTTTATTTGTTTTGATCTAAATCTTGCATAATGCTTTCTTTTTTATCTTTTTGGTCTTCGTGTTTTTGCTTTTGGTTTGTTTTGTTATCATTTTCTGTGTTGTAATAATTTCGTGGTTATTCTGTAATTATTTGTGATGAGAGAAATTTGATTAGTATTGTTATTATTTTTATTTTAAATTTCAATTCGAGAAATGAATTCTTTATTTTATAGTGAAAGCATGTGTGAATTATCATTAGAGTTTTCTTTTGTTATAAAAAAGAAAAGAAAAATATAATAAGGTCTTGTAATCTAAAAAAATTCAGCAAATAAAATAATCTATGAGAAATGATTTTTCTCATTTTAAACCCTTTCTACCATGAGCCCTAAGCTTTTTAGATGAATTTTTCATGACCTAATTTTTATTCATTTTTTTAATATCTAGATATGTTAATTTCTCCCAAGAACCTGAGCAAAAAAAAATTCACCTCTTTATTAGTATTAATGCGATTGTTGATAGTATCATTCTCGTCAAAAGTTTAGATCTTTAGAAGATTTTTTGTCTGTTAAGTTCACTCAAGATTTTTTTCAAATCTACCACTCTGGCCCTAGTAAAACCGTCTCACCAGGGCGACCCCGAGTACTCGGGCCAGATTGTGCTCCGAGCACCCTATCTCGGGGAATGTACCCAGGACTGTTGATGACCGACCCTTTCCGACCAGCAGATACCCGGAACAATGCATCTTTACACCTTCCCTGACTGGTCAGACTTGCGTGTCGCCTTCTCGGCATGCGTGTTCTCGGAGCCCCTTCCGCCGAGCAGATCTTGAAGCCTTCCCTGTTGAAGCTGAGTACTCTGGGGACTGAGTACCGAACAGGCCTTGCGCCGACTTCTATTCCCGGACCATATTCCGCTAGCAATCCAGGATTAGGTATTGGTCACGTCAATGACCCACCGGCTGCTGACGCCACCCACCTGCTCCTGTCACCTGTTAAATCGCCACCTGCGGCCAACCACTCTGACAAACACTGTTACCCCCTTGCCGGTGACGCCCATGGTGTCCTGCTGCTCGCTGACCAGGGCCTAGGGCCACGTGGCGCCATCTATTAGGCCGGTAGCTCAACCATCACAAGCAACTAAGCAATATACAATTAGAATATAAGCTCCTTGATTATTGAAGCCACAAGAATATAAATTAACGATTTGCTTTTTTTTTTTTTTTTCTTCCCCTCACAGAATCTGAAGCTAACTTTCTGCACAGCAATATTGATTGGGCACAATTCGATCAAAATTAAGCTTCTGGACAGAATGCGCCGTATGGTTATTCTCAAAGAAAAAACACGTCTTTGTCATAGAATTAATTTACAAGAGAAAAACTGTCACAAAAATTAAAGAGAATAAAAATTCAGACACAGTAAACGTCAAATTAACAAAATATATGACCCATTCCATCGATCATCCTAGTTGACTCCAAAATGATTTGGCGGAGAGGGTGAGAAGACATCATTGGTCTCTTTTTTTTTTTCTTTTTTTTTTCCCTAAATGGGTTATTTATAATTCTGTCTCTTGTTTTTACCTTAATATTTCAGGAATTATATTGTACATTTTGAAATTTTTACATTTATATATCATCAAATTATATTTACAACTATATTCTTTCTATCGGTTAGTACTTAATTTTAACCTAAAAATGCCGAATTTGCCCTTAAAAAGAAAAACTAAAATTTTGATTATTCACTTTTTATACCATGTACTTTGCTTTTAGATACTTAAATTTTAAAGTCATGTATTTTTGAACCATTTATTACATTTTAAATATAAAATACAAATCTATATATTTTCTAAGTTAATACTTCATTTTGACCTTAAAATGTAAACATACCCTTAAATTTGAATGTCTTCAATTATTTTTTTTTATTTAATATAAGGATATTTATGGTATTATTAAGGTCAAAATTTAGTGTTGATCGAGAAAAAATATAGCATACATTAAATATAATCAATGCTATTAAAATACATAACTTCAATATTACATGGTATACTTTTTGAATAAAACAAAATACATGGTATAAAAGATAAGAAAAAGCTAGTGATGTTAATTCAAATCCAAACTTTTGAGTACTCAACATTTGTGGCATATGAGTTGTTGTTTTTTATTGGTAAGATTTTTAAAACATTGTCACACAAATTGATTAATGAATCTACCAATAAAAATACGATACATGAGTTGATACTCAAAAAGTTGAGATCGGAATTGGTGTCCTAAGCACTACTCAAAAGATAAATAACACTAAATTTTAGTTTTTCTTCTTAAGGGTATTATGGGTATTTCCACGTCAAAATTAAGTATTAATCAAGAATAAGGTTTAAATTTGTATATTGAATATACTTTGATGGTTTTAAAACATAAAACTTTGAAATTATAAGGTGTATTTTTCTTTGAATGAGAGCAAACTATAAAGAATAAAAAGGTAAATAACCCTAGTGAAATTGGGTGGAGGAAGCTGTTGATGGAGGAAGCTGGTGGTGGTTCGTGTGGTCATATTTCTCGTCAATGTAATATGGCTGCCCACTCACTTGTAAAGTTTGCTAGTAATTCAAGTATTGATAATGTTTGGTTGGGTGCGTTTCCGAGTTTCATCGCGGATATTGTAAGTGCCGATATGGCCTTTTCTAATTAAATAAAGTGCACTCTTTCCACCCTCCAAAAAATAAAAAATAAAAAGGCAAAGACAATGACAAAGACAAACAAAAAATGTTTGTTGTTTGATGCGTGTAAAGGGTCAACAACTATTTCACCATTTTTGTAAAAATAGTAGAATAATAAAAAGATCCTTATGTATCGTGTGGCATTAACAGCCATATTTAAATATATATATATATATATATATATATATGTGCGTGTGTGTGTGTGTGTGTGTGTGTGTGTGTGTGTGTAGGCAAGTGCTAACCAGTCCTAATTTACTCACAGAGAACTTGTCCTTTCGCAAATAAATAAAATCGATACTGGAACTTGTTCCATGATGAGTGCTAAAGATAATTATGAATATGGTACTATAATAAAATGATTCATATATGTGTATATATTATGTATGTATAAAGAGTCCAATTATCAAGTACTTCGCAGTTAAATTAGGAAAGAAATTACGTTCCTGTGGGTACATACGATAGGTGAAAAATGGCACAGAAACCTACAAGTTTAGCAATTAAGGTCGGTCTTTATGTTTGTTCTCCTATTAATGTCACTAATTTCATTGGTCACCAATGCTGAGACTGAGACCTTCTTCGACTTACAAATCCGATTTCAGGATTTTCATGCTTATGGGTAAGGGGTAATGTGTGAGTGTGTGTATATGTATATACTACATATTTACAAGCATACAAATATATTTATATATATATATATATATATATATTCTCTTAGAAATGTAAATATATAGATCGGAACATATGTATTGACCCGTGGCCCGTAGATTGATTGGGCTGATCCAAATAGACATGGCTGGCCGGGTTGGTTTGAATCTGGGTCCGACATTGCCGAGCTTCTAGACCCACAGGCCGAGCGGTCCGGATAGACTTTTTATGTAATTTTCTACAAATTCCATTTAAAAAGACTAATTTTTCTATAAATATAAATATGCATCTTGAAATGTGAACCGCCAGGTTATAGGGTCAGGTTAGGCCACCCTTTTGTTCATCATGATCGGTCAAGCTGGCATGCTTTATTTTTTTTTTTTTTCCCTTCAAAAAAGGGAAATCAGGTAGTGTCCATCCTATTTTCACGCTCCTTCGGTTAGATAGCAATCTTTAGGATCATCAAGAAGTAGTTGGAGTTTATATCCAGTCTCATCAAGCTTTCAACCGAAAGTCACTACTACTTGTCCCTGACCCTGATACTTCAACAAACAAAGCTGAAACAGGGCCTAACTTACAGGTTACGAGATTTGAATCTTAGTGAAAATAATGGAGAGACCTTAAACAAGACTCTCAACAACTACACCGCAACCTTTAGTGGTAAGTTGGCCTGCTTATTTATTTATATAGGCTAGCCTGATTCGGTCAAAAACCTCTATTCCGAACATGTACGGACGCTTTTAGAAATTATTTTCAAGTTTAACCTATAATATATAGTCAATATCTAATCAGTTGTTGGAGTAATTGCATATATAATCTATCCTAAGTTTTTAGAAATTATCACCAAGTGGAACTTATAATATGTTTTTTTAGTGAGATAATTTTTCCTTATTTTTAGATGTTGTAATCTCTATTTAAATATGATTGATGCTTAAAAGGTGTGCATTTCAAACGATAAGCATTAAAAATTTGAAAGGTGTGGAATGATTAGTTGCGACATTTTGATGTTTTAGGCTTTTAATATTTTTTACTACCCTTGAGAAATTTAAATACTACATATTGTGATAGAGTCACGTGCAAAATTACAATTAAACTATTTCTACAATCATTTATCTTGGAAGGTTTAGATAAGTAAACTTAACATTTAAAATTGAGGCTACCTGACTTTATCTTTTTGTTTATTTTCTTTTAATGGGCTGTTATAGAAATATTGTGGCTGGTAATAGTTTGAACATTATTTATTATATTCAAATTCGAATTCGATTTTTTTTTTTTTTTTTTTTTTTTTTTGTGAGACAAAACCTATCTCAAAAGTTTAAATCGCAACAGTATGAGTTCAAATCCTTTACCAAGCACAGTAGTCATATAATAAAAGTAATTCAATGTCATATGTAAGTAAATATTAGATCGATAATTACTTACATTAATTAAATGTACATTTATAAATAAAACTTTGGATTTACAAGTAATTTCACATTAATATTGCTAATTTGCTACGTAAGCATATACTTTACTTACAATAAATGCTATTATATTATTTTATTTTATTTTTAAATACAGATACATGGCTGCGATGATTGTTCTTAGCATGGCATACATACTCTTACAACTTGCATTCACAATCCACAAGGTCGTATAGCAGCGCCAAAGGGCAACCTTCTCTTTGATTTTTATGGTGAAAAGGTATATTCATATATATATATATATATATATAGTCAAATACTTTCCTGTTGATGTAAATTTGATTGATAAATAACTCCTTTAATTAGTAAGTTCTTGATAATTATCTTTGATATAAAAAAATATGGTCGTTTGCCTTCTCTTAGTATCTTTCATTTTGGTTTATTATTGAGGATGGATTATGTATTTTTTGTTTTGATTTTTCTTTGAATAAAAAATTTTAGCACGAGAATTTAGTTCTTCATCTCCATTTCTACATGAAAAGATACTTGATTAAGTAGTAAACTATTTGTACACAACTTATTGATTTAAGCTCTTCATTACAAATAGCTCAGATAAACCAGAGCTTGTTTCTACATATATTTTATTTTTATTACAAAAATACCTTTTTCCCTAACTAGATAACAAAACTTTTTCCCTAACTAGATAACAAAATTAATGCTAAATTTCAAAATTTTAAATATATATATACTCTTTTATCTTTAACATATTATTAAAATAATCAATAGCTCATGGATAGTGTTTTTTATCATTGCTCTCAAACTATCACGTGACAGCGTGTCACTTACCATGTGACAAGTCATAAGCCGTCATGTGGCAGGATTTTTTTTTTTTTTAATTCTCCTTTATTTTGCTTGTATATTCTGCACACACTTCACGCTACAAGTGTGTGTGTATATATATATATAATGATTCATATGGGCAGATAATGTCATACATGCTGGCTAGTGGAGCTGCTACAGGACTTGCTGTGACCGTGGATTACGAGAACAAGTTTGATCCATTTCATGTTTTCAGTCGATTCTATGACAAGGCATATGTCTCCGCTAGCGTTCTTCTTATCGCATTTCTGTTTACTGCCACATTATCAATGTTTTCTTCGTATGCACTTCCCAAGAAAGAATCTCAAACTGGTCGTTGATTGGTGATGTAATTCTCTACTTAATTGGATACATTCACTTTGAGTACTCATTAAATAATTATTCATGTTGTTCGTGTATATGTCTATGTATGATAATCATGCTTCTCTCTCTCTCTCTCTTGTTTTCGTTGGTGATATAATTCTCTACTTAATTGGATACATTCAGTTTGAGTACTCCTTAAATAATTATTCGTGTTGTTCATGTTTATGTCTATGTATGATAATCATGCTTCTCTCTCTCTACTTAATTGGATACATTTACTTTAAGTACTGATTAAATAATTAATGTTGTTCGTGTTAATGTATGATAATTATGCTTCTCTCTTTCTCTGGTGTGTGTGTGTGTGTGTGTATCTGCATATGATAATTAAGCTTAGGGATGTATAATGGGGCATGTCGAATGAGTCCAAGTGGATATGATCCACTTTATATGGACATTACAAGGTGGGGGCGGGAACTGGGTGTACTGTCTGATTGTTAATGTTACATAATAAAACTCAAACAGCTCAAAATCTCCTATGGAAAACTAGGATGCAGAGATGAGAGAAAAAGGGTATTTTTGTAATTTTCACATATCATTATATTTGCCTTGACAATTTATATACATAAATATAGTCACTTCACTAAGAAAGATGATACATACCTAGACAAGCATAACACGAAAATACATCACCCTATTAGTCAAAAGAGTTAGTATCCCGATTTACTCAGTATGCCTTAATATTAGAAATATTACATAGTATTCCAAGTTGATATTTTTCCTATTTGGATTTTATTTCAAATAAAACCCAAACATATTTATTATTGGACCTTGCACTACTAGCACAGGTGATACAAAAAGTCCAACAAATTATTTAATACTCTAATGGGACCAATCTAATGATGTACTAGTGCTTCTTGATATCTAAATTAATCTCAATCTTTCATTGAAGAATACTTTATTTATTCCTTCAAAAAAAAAATGAAAACTTTTTTTATTATATTCATCTAAGTTAACGATAAAAAGTGAAAAAAAGTACATAAACATTTTAGTTGGATACAAAAATAGAAGGTGATAAGTATAAGCCAAAGGAATTAGGCCGTTAAAGACGAGGTGTCCTGTTTGTTTTTATGAACTTGTCATGTAATATGTTCTTTGAACTGGGATGCATTTATAATGTATGACCTCCATCGGTTATATAATTAAGACAGACATATATATATATATATATATATATAAAGTGAAAGAAAATAAGACAAAACCCTGTTGATTTGTGATCATTGTTGTTCATAATTCTCAAGTCACCTTCAAGCAGCATAGGAATGACATGTATTTCCAAGTTACAAGGAATATATATGTGCGTGTGTGTGTAGTATATATCACCTGTTTGTAAATTAAACTATTGACATCTTGAATTATGGAAAGAGATCGAAATATAGAAGCACAGAGATTCTCAAGGGCGTTTGTGGTCACCACTATTGCGTTGAGAGTCACCACCATCATATTTCTAGCCATAGCGTTGGCACTCCTTGTGACCAATGTTTTGAGAGTGGCATATGCAGAAGATAAAAGCAGTAACTATACACTTTTATAACGATTCTGGATATATGTACGCACTACTAGATCGCCCTTTTTTTTCTTTACGATTGGAGAGAATCGAAAACACTCTCAGCAGATTTTGCTATTGTATCTTGTTTTGAATATTAGAGTTGAGTGGTACAAGTAGCTACTTTTATGACTTGTAAATATATCCTTTGTAATATTTCAGGTTCATGTGCTTTAGATAATTGCCGTTCTAATTGGATATTCGGTCTTGCAAATTCTCTTTGCAATTCTCCAGATGAAGAACAACCGTGAACCCAACTTTGTCTGTTTTCTACTGTGGTGAATTTATAAATCCAAAATCCCAATTTTGTGTGTTTCTAAATTTCTATATCAATAAGATTGACCGTCTTAATTTTCACGTTACTATGATTTACTTAATTAGATATTCAAAAAAAAAAAAATACAAAACCTTATCAAAGTTTTAGACTTTTGTTTTACCAAATTCACGTTATTTTGCGCATGCAGATTTCATTGGTTTTCTTATTTGCAATTTCGTTAGGAGGATTTCTGTTTTCGAGAAGTTATCAGGTCTGGCTTCGGCAATGGCTAGGCAACGATGCGGAAAATGAGCACGACGGTTTTTGTTGTCAAGTCATATGCATCAGCTAGCATGCTTCTCCTTGCCTTAATTTGCAACTCCGTAGTATTGATCGTCTATCGGTGCGGGCATCTCAAGGGAACTTCGTTCCTTGTGGATGGGAAGAAGTCATCAAAAGTTAACGCTGTCCTTGATGAGTCTTGAGTATATTTTCAGTACATTTGTGTGTGTGTGTGTGTGTGTGTGTATAAACATATATTTCTATCATGTCCTTTTCTTTTTCGTTAATATTTTTTTATTTTATATATTACTAGTATTTCTGAAATTTGATACATCTTTTATTATTAGTTGTTTTCAAGATTTGAGTTGTTAATTTTGAAATAAAGGATTATTGTTAACTAAGATATAGATTTATCAATGAGAAATATTAAATCACGTGCAGTTAAAGATTTTCTTCTACTTTCAATTAAGTTACAAGAGTTAATAATATCTCTCTTATATCACATTTCTCTTTACATGAATCTTTCCTCGCATTTCTCTAAAACTAATGCAACACAAATCATTTATAGAATTTTGGCGACCATATGTCATGGTTATCATTATTTTTTATTTTTTATTTTCCCTAAATCATGATATGCCAACCATTGAAGCAGAACACAATTTTTTTTTTTTTTTTTTTTTTTTTGAAGGAGCAGAACACAATTATTGGTCAATAATATTTGAATTAATTATATGCCGTTTAACAGCTAATTAAATATTTATAACTATACTCATATAAATCACAATTTCTAGATATCTAAAATTGCCAGTATTCTTTAAAATAAAAAAAACTAAAGACATAAATCAGTACGTGCATCCAATCATCACGATTAGGTTAGCACCCATTTAGCACCATCATCCCTATTCTAGCTCACAAATAAACATATAAGGAAAATTTAAACCAAATATTTTTTTAAAGACAATGAAATTATTTGTGTTCATAATTTGATTGACATGCGAATTATATTGTGCAAGCAATGACAACTTAGTCATGCTTGTTAACATTGCCTTAACTAATTATACTTTTGTTATTTTTGTTATTCTTATAATTATTTTTTTGAACTTGAGGTGGGGGATTCGAACTTTACACATTTAGATAGAGTCAAGTGTGGTATTATAGTTAGATTATGTATACAACCACACTAGTTATACTTTTAAGTAGCAGAAGATAAGAAATTTACAAGTTATGACTTTTTAATACTTAGTATTTTGAATCCCTTTTTTTTTTTTTTTTTTTTTTTTTTTTTTAAAGAGTGATGAAACGAAAAAAAAAAAATTAAATCGTCTAATATATGCAATAAGCAATAAACATGTAACATGAAATTTATAAACCTTACTTGAAATCTGTTACAAGTCATAAAGCATTATTAAATTAAAGAGCTTTTTGAAAAACCAAAAACTCTTTTATATCTAAAGAAGTCATAAAACTCTTTTTTCAGGAAAAATTTCATCTAAAAAAACCAAGGGGACTCTTTACTTCCATTTTGTAATATATACACACACACACACACTACACACACACACACACACACATATAATATTTTGTTTTACTACATATACATATATAAAAAAATTTAGTTGAAGTATAAGATTTTGTGCATTTTACATTTTTTTTTTTTTTTTTGGGATAAAGCAGGGCGTTTAATTACTTTTGCGATGCTCTTTTCTTTTTTGTTTTCCTTTTTTTTTCTTTTTCTGTTAATAGGTTTTAAATTAAATAAGTGTTTGACGATTTTTTTGGCTAAATTTTCTTAATCGATTGAAAAGTAGAAAATATTATTTTTTTAAGCATCATATTTTAATAAAAGTACTAAAAATATTCATTCACACCAAGCAAGTTCCCTAGTATTTTACAGAATTATCACATTTTATATAGGCCCCTCATCAAGAGCCAAACAACGGCCGGTAGTTAACACACAAGAGAACCCAAGTACATAGGGAGTTGCATAAATTAAGGAGAAAATATAATTTTAACAATGCGTACTGCAAAATTAGATATGATCATATTAGTTCCCCTAGGAAAATAGAGCCGCAATTAGACCAGTTGGATCTCCAGTAATGGCGGTGACGATGAGCTTGATGAAAATAAGCTTTTTCGGCACCTTCTTGAAAAACCTCTTAAAAAAGGAACTGTCGCTCCTTCGTGCTAGAGCAGTACTAGTACTAATTGGCACTACCGGGTAATTGCTCGACGACATCTGGAACTTCTCTAGGATCATGCCCTTGACACACGCCACATGATAGCAAGAACCGTCGCAATCGGCGACATAGCTCCAACCCTCGATCCCATTCGAGGTTTTCTTGCTTTTGCACCTTGCGCACTTTGAAGAAACCTTCTTGGTGAGTTTAAGACAAATTCCATTGTCTCCGGTTAGGATTGGCGGAAGACTCAAACAGCAAGGGTGCAAGTGGTGCGCTTTCTTGTGCTTGTTGCATAGATAAGAAGATCCCTGCACAACCTTCCCACAAGCATCACAAGACGATGGTAATCTGTCGTAGTAGTGTCCCGATTCCTTGCGGAACGCAAATTCGCAGCCTTTGCAAAACGGATGAACCGCCGGACGATGAGGAAGCATTGTTGCGCATTCGACGTGAAGATGGAAGTTGCAGTGCTTGCACTCGTATGATGGGCCAAACCCTAGCTCTTTACATCCGTCGCAGTTGAATGGTGCCTGCGCAGCGGATTCGAGCATCAAAACGTGATGGTGATTTGGATGATTGATCATAACTGATGTTGCCAGTCTTCTCTTGATGATGATCAAAGTATCCCCAATTGAATTGATGATAATATTTATGTGCCCAATTTGTAGTTGCACCTAAAATGGAATTGGTTTTGTATTTGTTAGAGATTGGTTTATGTAATGCAGAAAGACTAATCAGTTACAAATTGGGGGATTTGTCGGTAAATGTCTTCTCCTTAAGAAGTTTTTATACATGGCGAAAATATCCTAAAATTAGGAATATGTCCATATTTTTAAAAATAGTCGGTAATTGATTAATTAATATGATTAATCAGTGATTGACCATGATTAATCGATAATTGATCAATGTTAATTACATTTTTTACTGATTAACTGTGATCAATCATTAATTGACTGTAGTTAATCATTAATTAACGTTCATTTTCTTAAATAAAAAAATTATATCATTTATTTAAGTAAGCGTTAAAGCTGTCTATTTATCTAATTTTTACTAAATATAGATGTTTCATGCCATATGCGCACATATATTTATATACACTGTGGGTGGATTTATTTTGGTATAAGTTCATCCCCTCCTACCCTATTTTTTGTATACATAAATGATGTCTTAAAGTTAAGTACAGTCGTATATATGTGAGTATAAACTAAAAAATCCTAACAAGAGTAAACTATAAAAGCTGATATATTTGTCCTTATTTACCTGTACGGAATTTTTTGTTAATATGCAGCGTGATGAAAACTTTGTCTGGTTTAGGAGTTTCAAATATTGAATCGATCAAACTGCGCTTTAAATAATTACAGGAACAATTTATTAGCTGATAAACTGGCTGTTTATCCAACAAAAGAAAAACTGAGAGTTGCATATATAAGTATACTATATATATATATATATAGACACACACATATATAGTATATACCTAATTTCCAACAAAAATAAACATAAATAGTGTCAATTTTTTCTCAATTTATCCCATTTTCAGAAACCATAATAAAAAAATATATATCATTTAGATTTGAAAATTTTTAATTTCATCTCTCATTCGACGAAAAAATGAGCAAAAAGACAAAAATGCTTTTTTCTGAAATATTTTACACATTAAAAAAACTAACAAGTCCTAAAACAAATGTCTCATATCTACAATTTAATATCACGCCCAGCCCCCACCCTTTTCAATGCTGTGGCAAATCCGTCGTCTCCCAGTGGCCGGCGCCAAGCCTTGCCAACCACGTGCACATATCCCCGGCGGCCAACCCTGCGACGGCAACAACAAACCTGCCAGATTCTTTATATTTTCCCTATTTTTTCCTCTTACCATGTTTTTTTTTTTTTTTTTTTTTTTTTCAAGCGATATGTAAGGGACGAAATTGAAAAAACGTTTACGAATTAAAAAATTGTCTATATATTTATGTAATTACTATCTTTCTCTCTGAAATTGAAATCAGTGGAATGAAAATGAGATTATCTTTTATTCTATTATTATAGCCAAAACAAAAGGAAAAAAAAAAAAAAACATTAAAACACCAAAGAAAATTACCCTTCTAATTTCTTCTCTCTAATAAGAAAAACTAGCAACGTATTTACACACACACATATGTGTATATATATATATATATATATATATATATATCCAAAGGAAGAAAAACAAAGATAGTAAATATTAAGAACAACAAAGCCGGCAAAGATATTGAAGAGGGGAAGCTGCTTAAACTACGATTGGGAGAGTGACTGTTTATTATGTGTGTGTGTGTGTGTGGGCGCTGTAAAATATCTTACCTGGAATAATTTTGTCGACTTTTTTGGTTGTAACAGGAAGACAGCGGAAGTCCTTCTACCAGTACTACTCTTTGGGACTACTACTGCGGTTGAACATTAATAGAAAACTCTAGGGACAGCATTGATCAATTAAGAAAAAAAAAAAAAACAAAAAGAGAAGTAGGAATAAGAACTACGTGAAACAAGAGAGAAAATATGTTTTATAAAGATTTTTGTGGACAGGTTTATATGGGCAAAATCAAAGAGAAAAAATTATATTAGTCCTTTTTTTTTCAAGAGAAAGTTCTTTTCATATATATATATATATATATATATATATTCATATATTTATATGAGTATGGTTTTAATGATTACTTCAATATTTACCCATCGGTGGTTATCGTTGTTATAACCGTTTGATATAAATCAGACAGTTGTTATCAATTGAGTAATTGATCAAAAATATTTATGATAATTAACGAACATTGAACTTCTAGAACTCATTAAATTTAATTTGGATAGGCAACTTGCAACTTATTTTTAACTAGTTGATATGGTTTTTTTTTTTAAATGATTTTTTATTTAAATTAAATTTAAATTAAATCTATTCTCTAATTTTTAATCTCATTCATTTATGTTTATTTTTCTTTAAAAGTTACCAATGAAACTCTTTTAGATCTTTATTTCCAATATTGTTAAACCATTTTTTTTTTTTTCACGATATGCCGCTCGTGAAATTAGTCCAAGAAATAAAACCCTTTTTTTTTTTTTTTTTACTGTATGATTCCATTTCCAAAACAACAAAATGATCTTTATCTTTCATGAAATGGGTTTAGCGGCAAGGATTATGTAATCGAACTTACACGGTTTATTATTGCTAATAATTTTCTAGTAATGATGGGTTGCTTCAATTTTTTGCTAGTTTTGATTTTTTTTTTTTTTTTTTTAATTGGGTTGCTGTTAATTTAGTATTTGAAGGTGAATAGTTTATCAATCACAAAAATATTTGTTAAATTACTTGAATGTTTTAACATGTGAATATGAACAGTTTATTCTATGTACATAGATATCTTTTTTTACCATTTTTGAACCGCAACCCCATAAATTTATTTTTTTAAGTGGATTAATTTCAATAATCCTAATTATAGTGATTAGTTAAAAATCAAATTTTAATTATTTACACTTTTATTAATATAGAATTATTAGAAAGTGTAAAGGTTTAAATAATTGTCCATTATTATTCAACTTTGCATGACTCAGAAACAAACATATTTGTTTAACTGAGAGAAATTACCAGAACTTTTGTAGACTTGATAAAGCAAATATTCTAAAATATCTAACGATGAGATTTTCATGTTGAAATCCTTGCTTTATCTTGGATGGTGAAATTTGCATGTTACTCTAAACTCTTAATCACCCATCTTGAAATAGTACAAGAGACTTTAAAAGGAGAGTGGCCAGGCATAAGTCATTACATTCTGCAATCTTTCTTCTTCTTTTTTTCTTTTTTAAGTTATTATATCTGTAATTTGAATTCAAAGGTTGTATGGAGAAATTTCCAATTTGCATTAATCAATGATATATTGGTTGTTAATGAAATTTGTAAAATAAATAAATAAATAAATAACAAACTTAAAAAGGAAATTAAAATGAAAAGGGAAATGAATTCTATTCTGTTCTTGAATTTTGATTCCAAATTTGTCCACATCTATAAAACTGATCTTTTAATTAATATTTAAGATTGGTTGTTTATTTATTTCTTTTAAAAGTAAATTAGCTGTTTAACTTATTATAACAAGTCATTAAAAATATCACATCATCAATGTAATTAAGATATGCAATACTTTTTATAATTTTTTCTTGTAACCATTCATAGTTACAAAAACATAAAAACTATTGAAAATCTTCCATATATATATATATATATATATATATATATAAACCGCATGCCTTAGTCAAAAAGAATTGCCCTAGTCGTTCTATCTTCGCAAGTTCCTTTTCCGTCCCAATCTTGAGTACGTATCTCCTGGGCAAAGGGAGGTGGGTCCAACAGAATTTGAATAGGAGTGGTTTATGCGTGGATGTATCTTATCTATTATTAAGGCTTTGTTTGGCATTTAAGTTTAACTCTAATTAAATTGTACTTTTTCATCTCAATTTTTGTATTTTTTTTCTGAAAAATCAACAAAATTTATAACTAGTTTTTGAAAAGTCAACCAACTCCAACTTAAAAATTTCATCTCTAACCAACAAACTAAACGCAAGCTAAATTCCTATTTGGATATCTATTTTAAACTCACTGTTCATTTTTTTTTTTTTTTTTTTTTTTTTTGTATTGTATTTCTCTCACAAAAATTAGAATTTTAACTTGAAAAATAGGTTTAAAATAGAGATCGAAACGGAAGATAAGACTAGTTTAAAAACCATCTTACAATAAACAAAATTAGAAAATGGAACAACGTTAAGTTACCCAATAACTAGACGATGAAATGACTAAATTAATCTTTTTAAAATTTGAAATTATGATTTACTTTATGATATAAAAAAAAAACTTACATGTTCTTTTATTTTGATTTCAAATGGATTCAATGGAGACCAATGAATCCTTAATTTCACTCCTATCTATTTTGATTTCAAATGAATCCTTAATTTCACTCCTATCTATTTTGTAAGGTGATGAAGAGGGCGTCGGTGATGACTTCAGGGTCTATCGATGACTGTTGTAACATCGTTGACGTTGGTTCTACTGACGACTCAAGCATCATCCAAGTTCCTTGGTCAGATAGTAATTGGTTATAGAGATAGCTTCGAAATGTTATTTAAAGTTTTGTAATGATTTAAACATAATATGAGTTTTCAACTTAATTTGATCTTAATAGGCGAAGAAGTTCTTGTAAATGGAATAAATAAAATTTTCTTGAATAATTTTCAGTTCATTGGAACTTTGTAAAATCACACAACTGATTTCTCGTCTTATGTTGGATGCCTACTGATAGTATACTATCTGTTTATAGAACACTAAGATCCCCTTTGGCAATCCAATTTCAGTTGGAGTTTTAGATAAGTTTTTCTTTTCTTTTTCTTTTTCTTTTTCTTTTTCTTTTGTTTTTTTATTTATTTAAATAACCCAATTTCAAATCCACATTTTCAAATCTCTTCTTTTCATTTTCAAAAACTCAAACTCATAACTTTCTTAATTCAAGTCGAAATGAGATTATTTATCTAAAATTACATAGAATGACGAGAGAAAATTCATATATTACTATTTTTTTCAAATATATATTTGAAGATTTTACACTATTTAACTATTACAGTTTATTTTTTAATCAAAAACACATTTTTAAACGTTCACAACTGTTTTCATTTAAAATATTTTCAAAACTCTTAACTCTTGTTGAATTGTCAAACGCCCCTAATATATCCATATCACACACCACAAGGATTATCAACATTGTATATTAGACTTCTAATTCTTTGCAGAGGAGTTACGAGGAAAATGCTGCATAGAATAATATGAGATTGAGATGCAAATTCCACAAAAACTGATAAATTCAACATCGTGAGATTTGAACTTCTCTCTAACTCTATGTAAACAAATGACGAAAAAGTTGCCACTTGGAATAACGGAATTAAGATATGCAACTCGTACATGAGTATTTTAGAAATTATTTCATTTTGGGTATGAAAATAGAAATGAGAACTTCAGTGGAATGATATTACGATCGTTTCTAAAATTCAGATTTACGTTTTTTGAGAGATTTATTTGAATATTAAAAAATATTGTATTTAGATATGTATGGATGGATGTATATGTCTTATAAAATGAAATGGAAAATGGAAAGCAATTTTAAATCAGTTTTCATATTCTTAACAAAAAGTGAGATGAGTTTTTTATTTCAACATTACGCTTTATTTTTCATATTTTTAATCTTCTAGAGATCGTGTTAGATTTTTTCGATCTACATGTTATTATCATATCGTGAGCAACAAAAACTTGATGGAACTGCCTTAGTTCTAGGAATTTTCGCATCGTTCCTTTTCCATCCTAATCTTGACTAAAGTTTCTCCAAGGCAAAAGGAGGTGACCTCCAACTTGGATATGAATATGAGCGAATTACGCGGTTGATGGTGACCCATTTAGATCTTTGTTTTAAAATCATTATTCAAAAAAAAAAAAAAATTTACAATATTCTCTCTCACAAAAATTTAGAATTTTTAACTTGAAAAATGAGTTTAAAATGGTTATACAAACATTAGCTAAGACTAATCTAAAAATCATCTTATAGTAAACAAAATTAGAAAATGGAACAAATATCTGAATCAATAAACAAGATTAATTTCTTATATTAATCTTTTGAAATTGGAACTAATGATACTTTATGAGTTAAAAAAATATAGTAAACAAAATTAGAAAATGGAACAAATATCCGAGTAAATAAACAAGATTAATATTTCTTATATTAATCTTTTGAAATTGGAACAAATGATACTTTATGAATAAAAAAAAATATATATGTTCTCTCTATTTTACTTCAAGGATTTTTTGGAGTTCAAATCCTTAACTTCTTTCCCTATCTATTTTGATTTTAAATTAATTCATCTAATTTCATTCTCCTGATTCTCTCATTCCCCATCATTGCTACAAAATCGCCACCTCATTTTCATTCTCGCCGCCTCCAAACTACAAATGTGCAAGGAGGAACAACAAATTAGGAGCACAAAATGAAGGTTCTTCATCCTCAGTTTCACCACGAAAATCACCGAGACTTCTTGTCAGGTGATGAAGAAGGCTTCGGTGATGCCTTTGGCTTTCGATGAATGTCCTAACTTCGTTGACATTGGTTCTACCAACGACCCAAACATCATGTAAGTTTCTCTGTTAGATAGTAATTGGATATAGAGATTAAGAGCTTCAAATTTTTATTTAAAGCTTCCTAATGATTTGTACAACATATGAGTGTTTTTTTTTTTTTTTTTTTTTTGGTAAACACTACATATGAGTGTTCAACTTTGATATTATAGTCGAAGAAGTTCTTACAGTGGAATAAATCAAAATAAATAATTATACGTTGAACTCGTATGTCTACCTTCAATCCCAAAATATAGATGGGAGATAGAAGTAAATATAAATTTACGGAATTACGGAAGTTAAAAAAGTGTATAGCATATTTGATGAAATTACTGAAGTAATAAATAATATATTTATGAGTAAATAAAGTTTTAAGTAAGGAATAAATAAATTATTAATAATAAATATTAATGCCGGGTCCATGCAGCATGGTATAGTCTATACTTGACCTACTGCTAGTCCTTGTTGAATATTGTGTTTTCTCTTAGAAGATGTTCTATGTCTCGTGATATTTCTTTTCTATTAGTCAACTAAAAATGGGGGGATTTGGTAAAAACATGAATTGGTCAGAAAATGACAACCAATTAATTGGGAATGTTTTGACTCACTCTACTATCAGTTCCCTCCATACCGCATGTGATTGAATATGGGCCAAATTTACTATCAAGAGAACTTGAAGCCCAACAAAAATGAAACATTTCTAGCCCAACTCGTTTCAAACTTTGGACTTTGACCCTCTCGACTTTCAAGAGCTGGGCCCCAACTCATGTGTGGCCCACCTCTCCCTGTCCTCGGACAAAACCATTGCCATTACCACTAACAGACCTCTTCTTCCTCTTCAGATTCCTCATTTCAAACATACTCCATTTCAGCCAACTAATTCCTTTAAGTGGGTTGAGCCTCGCTAAATATTTGGGGTCGAGTCCGCATTAATCACAATATATAAATAATACACTTTATGAGGGATCTATATACATCCATCCCTAGATTATCTAAGTATATCAACCCCTATCCTCTTTTTACTATTATTAAAAAAATAAATAAAAAAAACCCTTCATTTCTTTCACACTTCTCAGTTGATCCGTTTTTGGTTGCTTTCTAGTCTGGAAAGTTTTTCTTTTTCTACTTATTTTTCTACTTTTGCTTTCTTTGTCCTTTTTTTTTTTTTTTTTTTTTTTGTTTTCCTTTTCTTTTTCTTTTTGTTTTTGTTTTTTTTGGAAATGGGAAACTGTAATATAGATGTAATAAGAATCAGTATGCTGGGTATGTTTATTAATAAATGATGGTAAGTGTATCAAAATATTCTAATTAGGTTGGTTTCCATTTTTTAACATGCTCAATATTTGTACACTCACATGAAATTAATATTAAAAAGAAAATACAAGGAAGATTGCCTTTAAAAAAAACAAACAAAACAAAACCACACCAAAAAGGAGAGCAAACACAGAAACAACCCCTAACTACCATCTAATAGGATCTAACCAGACAAGCTGGATTCTCATTAAAGCCCGTTGCCAAAAAAAAAACCCAAAAGAAAAAATCCAATAAAAGGAAAAAAGAGTATATGATCCACAAGACTAATAAAAACACCTAAAAAATGCAAGGAAATCTACACAAAAGAAGAACATTCAAATCTTTATAAAGTAAAAGTATAATAAATTCTGAAGTCGAGAACCACCGTTGATATTTACAGTTTTGTTTGAAATAATTTACTAATTTATCTATCACATCATTAACTACACGAAAATCATGAAATACCCTACAATCAAGTACTTGCAAAGCCTAAAGAATGAAGTCATCAACTACAAAACTTCAAAGGAACTTTATTCGATTTAGTCTTGAAAAAAAGTGATCAAATAATTGAAATCATAATCCACAAATTATGACATTAAAACTCCCAAGCTTTCAATCCTCAAAATAAAAGCATCAATTTCCACCTCAAAATTGAAGGAATGATCTTGAGGGGCAAGTAAATTAACCTTTAACAAAATTTTACATTCATAAAATCCCTATGGCAGAGAATATACATAAAATACACACGGAATACATTATAAAATTCATCTAAGATAAGGATCACAAATAAACATAAACAATTTCAGTTGGAAAACAAAAATTAAAAGGGTAAATCCAAAGGTGTAGGCCGTTAAAAACGAGGAAAGCCATGTTTGTTTTATTAACTTGGCAGGTAATATATGTTCTCCGGACAATGATGTAATTGTAGTATGACCTCCATTGTTTAAGTATTTAATTAAGCAAATAAAATGTAAAAGAAAATAAGAGAAAACCCTCTTAAATTAATTTGTTCTTGTTGTCCATTTCTCTAGCATAGAAAAATGACATGTATTTCCAAGTCCCTTTAGGCTATATTTATATATATATATATATATATGTATGTATGTATGTATTATATAAAGGCAAGGCATTATAATTCTCTTGTAAGTTAAGCTTGACTTTGTTAAATTATGGAAATGGATCAAAATTTAGAAGCAAAAAGATTCTCGAGGGCTCTGGGGATCACCATTATTGCATTCAGGCTCACGACCATCATATTTATGGCCATGTCGTTGACACTCCTTGTCATCAACGTCTTGAGAGTATCCGATGAAGAAGATAAATCACTTACTATACACTTTTATGACGATTCTGGGTTTAAGTAAGCACTACGTTATATGTCGATTCATGATACATCAAAAAGAGAAGTCTACTTTTTTCTTTTTAATTTTCATTTTTGAATATTAGGACATTTCATTAGAATTTCTCTTAGGTAGCTACTTTTATGTGATATATGTAAATATATAATATATAGAAATATACATCGTTTGAAATTTTACAGGTTCATGGTGTATGTAGTTGCCATTCTAATTGGATATTCGGCCATGCAAATTTTCTTCACAATTTCTGCAGACGAAGGACAATCGGGACCCCTGCTTTGTGTGTGTCTACTATGGTGAAATGGTAAATCCTAAACCTCACACCTGCACTTACATAAATGTGTGTACTCTAAATACATACTATATCTAATTCGATACAATATAAAAAAAAGTGTCAAATCTTGTACTATTCAGTATTCACCTACTTTTAACCAAAACTCACTTTGGTTGAAATTAGTTTTTTTTCCTTTCTTTTTCTTTTTCTTTTTTTTTTTTTTTTTTTTTTTTTGAACTTTCCTCCTTAAAATTTTATTTTATTCTATTTTATTTCATTTTCTCCTCTTTTAGTTAATAGAAGTGTCTTTGATTATCTACTCTCTTTTTTTTTTTTTTTCAGTTCCTCCCTTTTTTTTTTTTTTTTCATTTTTGTTCTCTTCTTTACTTTTCCATTAAAGTTTTTTTATCTTTGTAAATATGCCTATTAAAATATTTTTCCTTCTCATTTGTCTTATTAAAATATAAAATTTTCAAATACGTCCACATTAGAATTTTACATTCACATTTTTAAAAATGCAATAAATTAAATAAACACGTGCAACTCATATGCTCTAAAACTATACATTTATATATATATATATATATGTGTGTGTGTGTGTGTGTGTGCGTGTGTTAAATTTCTATCTTCATCTAAGATTAATCGTTATTTGGATCACCATCTCCAAACTGTTTTTTTTTTTTTACACTATTTCAAAAGTTTTTTACAGTGTTTTCTCTCATGAACTTTTTAATAATCTATAATCCAAACGGACTACTACCATATAATTAACTTTGTCGTAATTAGATAGAATAGTTTGAACTTGATACTTAATAATAAATAACAATGGTGACAATATATAAATTAAATTGTTTGTTTTGTCATGCAGTTTTTATTAATTTTCTTGTTATCAATAGCGATAGAAGGATTTATTACGACGAGAAGTTATCAGAACTGGCTAGGCGATGCGGCAAGTAAGTACGATGGTTATCTTGTGAAGTCATATGCATCAGCTTTTATGCTTCTCCTTGCCTTGATTTGCAACATCACGTCCTTGATCGTCTTTACGTGTGGGCATCTCAAAAGGACTTCCCTCCTTATGAACAGATATATGTCATCCAAAGTTAACGTTGTCGTTGATAATTAATTCGCCTTCACTATAATTTTCGTGTGTATATATATATATATAAATATAGAAACTGTCTGGAGTTCGACAGCCAATTTGTAATAACTACTAGTTATTTTCATAACTTTCTATTTAAAATATGAAAGTCTATTGTTTAGAAGTATCAGTGCAAAGGATTATCATTAAAAATGTTTTATTGGATTTACTGATTGCTACAAACATACAAACAAAAAACAAAATGCCATTTTATAAAAATGTCGGATATGAGACAATCTTTATAAATGTATTATATTCTCTGTTATATATAGATTTTGCTAGTTTCTAGGATTTGAGTCTTCTTTTTTTTTTTTTAATTTAATTTTGAAGTAATCAAAGGAATTTTATTAGTAGCTATGATATATATACTAGAAAAAATAATAATAACTAGATTTTTTTTAAAATCATTTAAACAATGTTAATAAATTAATTCATATATCATAGCTAGATTCTAAAACAGCTAGATACGGTAGTGGTGCCCAGTATTCCCAAAATTTGTGGTCGTTAATGGTAGGCACGTTACTCTAATACCAATCAATATTGTATGTGTTTACAAGGTCGCTGCGCCAATTAATAAAAAGAGATCGTGCCTATGAGCAGAAAGATAACAACTTACTGTCACTTAATTTTATACGCAAAAAATTGATGTTAAAATTTGTGTCCCTAGCACTTAATTTAATGCAAAAGTTGGTTTCTTTATAACTGATACCAAATTCAACTCGTACCAACTTTGAAGCGAAATCTTGCTCTCGTATTAAGATTATCTCCAATGTACATATCGATACTCATGCTATATATATATATGTAATGAAAAAAGAATGTTAAAATTTGACAGTTACCTATATTTAGTGACAAATTTACCCCCACATATAATAAATATCAAATTAAATATTAAAAATTTATATTAAAGAGTGATTTTCTTATGTGAATGTCCATAAACAAGGCACTCAATTGGAGATGCTCAAAGTCCATCACTTCCATCCCAAATTATAGAACAACCCAAAAGCTAATTGCAGATGGGCCACAGCACCCAATTGAGCCATCTTGAAGCCCAACTCGTTTCATACTCTTTGCTCTCTCTCTCTCTCTCTCTCTCTCTCTCTCTCTCTATCAGTGTATTTCTCTCTCCTCATTCAAAGAGTTTGGTCCAACGAGTCATATAACTAGTAAGTAAAACTTGGAAAGCTGTGCCACGCTTCCAGTTGACCACAGTCCTACAGCCGGCAGCCACCCAACAAGCCGCCAGTGATCTATAAGACGGAGGACAGATGGCGATCGTCGGTACGAGGCTCATGTGTGGCTCACCTCCTCCGGTCCATCGGAGACAACCCCTCTCCCATTGCCACTAAGAGACCCCTCCTTCCTCTTCAGGTTCCTCACTCCTAAACATACTCCATTTTTTTTTTTTATTCCACAATAATACTAATACTTACTTGAACTACTTTTCTAGTCTGGAAAGTTTCTTCTTTGTTCTTTTTTTTTTAAAGTATTTATTGCAGAATAATGATGGTAAAAAGTTTCCATTTTTTAAAGCTATAAGACTCTGTTATTGAGATTAATGTCTTAACTAAAGAACTTCCCTTTCTTGTCTGAAAACCTTTAACAATTGCAAATGCTATGGTTGAGTTAAATAATACTCGATCTGAGCTGTTTTCGCCGACAAATATTTGTCGAAAATAGTGAATCTTTCAATGAAACTATGAGATGGGTAGTTTTATTTGTACCCTTTTTGATTAATTTAGCAGTGAGGATTTTATGGCTTTGTGAGTGAGCATCTTAATCAATGTTTGTGGTGATTATCTAATGATATGAAATGTGAAAATGTTGATGTAGAACAATCGGAATAGATGTACCTTAATATTTTGTTTATCAAAATAGGGCTCTTTCACCATTTTGTAGAGTAGTAGAGGGTTTTATGTTCAATTTATCAGCCACATTATGAAAAATACCAAGGCCATCATTGGATTTTTTTTCAAAACTCTGTTTCACTGCCTGGATCTGTAAATCATAGACTTTCTATTTGGAAACAGATAATCTACTCACTGATTTTTTTTTTTTTTTTTTTTTTTTTTCACATATGTTCATATTTTCGCTCGTCTAAAATTTAGTCAAATGCTTATTAGAATGCCTATTATGGTAGGTGTTAGTGTCACTAATAAGTTTGCAATGATAGTACTGACCTGCAATTTGTTGGTATGCCCCTAACTCCTTTCTTCTGATGAGTTGATTTCTTATAGTTGTTACTTGTGGTTAAATGATGATTTGGACTCAGTTCCGTTTATGTTCGGAACAGTAGTTCTTCCAAACCCCTATGTGTGGGAAGGTAAAAGATGTTTGGTTTATCTTCTGAATAAGAAATCATTTGGCTAAATGGCATTTCTTACCAATCAGCGTATACTTCCCCATGAATCGGATGAAAACCGAGGTCGCCAATAGGTTCGAATGAATTTGTGGAGTGTCAATAGGACTTAAAAGAGATAACTTACACAAGTTTTTTATTTGAAACCTAAGTGAGACAAAAAACGTCCGATTTTGTTGAAATGCCTGGTAATGAACGCAGAAAATAGGCACCCTTTTTGCAAAGCATACACAATTTTTCACTATTAGGTAGTGTTCTAAACAAATACATATAGAACTTAGATTTGCATAGTGCAGTTACAAATTGTAGATAAAGAAAATCAAAGGCATCTAGTTTTGGATTAACTTTTCTATGAGGTTCACTCTGTTTAGCTTCTTTCTTTATATTGCAGGTGAAAAAGGAGGAAGGACAAAAACTACAGGCTCAGAAATCCTTTTCTGTTTCACGAAGAGATGCGACGATATTTTTGGCTGCTCAGACTCTTAGCGCAGTCACATTCTGGTCTTTAGAACCCCCCGCGGAGGCTCGTCTTAGTAGGTCTGAAATCAAGAAACAGATCTTGGAGAAACTGGAGCAACTTAGGGAAAAGGCTGGGATTTCAAAGCCAAAGGATGACAAGGAGAAAAACCCGTCTCCACAATCACCACCAGGGAAGGTTGAAAAACTTCGAACTCCGCAGTCATCAGCGAAATTCCTAAAAGACCCCGTTGGACCTCTAATGGAAGTAATCATCCCTTAAATTCAAATTATGAATGCGTTTCTTTTAAAGTTGAGATCTTTGTATTTGATCATATTCTGACCATGAATTAAAGGTCTCCACATTCATGGTCTAGATTTTATGTATTCTTGTTGAACCTAATCTTAGAATTTGATTTTCATTGCAGAATTTGATTACACTAATGAGGCCATTATTCCCACTCACAAGTCAATAATTCACTAATGCAATGTTGCAATAGTTGTCTCACATGAGATCCACTAATAATCGTCTTAGTTTGGTAGTGAAAGGTTCTAAATAAAAATAGGCAACTTTAACGTATGAAAACAACTACTAGATATTTCAAATATATATTTATGTTAAGTAGAAAGGGATTTATAATGTATTCACTCATCACGTTCCCTTCTCAGTAATTATTGATCGCACCAATGAAGTGACAAAAAACCTAGTTTTAAGTGTTCAATAATTAGTACACTCTAGATTTTAAGATACAACTTGAACTTTATTATTATTATTATTATTTTTTTTTTTTTTTGGAAAATGAGACAATTTCAACTTAAGACCTTGTAGAAGCAATACATGAATAGTTGACATAATTGATCCGAATTGTTAGTAGTGTATTTGGATAAATGATTTGACCAAAATGTTTTTAAGTTAAATTTAATGTTTTTAAATTTTTGTGAGATAAAACCACTATAACAAAAAAGATTAAAACCACTACGTATGTCGACATTGCTTAGTAATTGAGAGTTCTATAAATACACATATTACACACCACACACACACACACACACACACATATATATATATAACGAAAAATTCCAAATGTTTATTGATTATCACATGCAAATACAAAACTACTGGTAACAGCCACTAATAATAAGTAACGACGTCTTGCAAAATCCAAAGTTAAATTAGAGAGATAAAAAAGGAAAGAAATCAATTGGTCTTCTTGTCCAAGTTGGAGATAAGTTTACGCATCTGGAATCTCCAAAACAGGAAATAAGCCAACCCGAGTCCAACCAAACGAATATCCAAACACTCTCTTCCTCATTCTCCTTCTCTGACCTCACCTCCTCTATGCCAAACACCTCCCTACCCGATTTCCCCATAATGCCCTCCAAAGCATGCCCATATATCACATATACCCTCCCCTCTGCCCCCCACTGTCAACGAAGTCGGAAACCTCTCCTCCTCAAGGTCAATTTCGTCATATACCACTCCCTCCCCCCAACTGTCCTGGCTCTTCACTACCCACGCCCTCTTCTGCGATACGACAAAAACCACGCCGTCGTTTCGGACGGCGATCCCGTCGGCGAGCGGCAGGTCCTTGTTCAGCAGCACCAGCCTCGCCGTGCCGTCGTCCTCGCTGACCTTGAACATCTTCCCGGTGTTGCTCTGGACCACCAGGAGGTAACCCTTGCTGACGTAAGCGACGCCATTTATTCCGCAGTAGCTGAACGGCGACTCGCGATCGACGGCGTGGGCGGAGAAAGCCTTCGATCGGGAGAAGATAGAGGCCTCTCCTCTGTCGTTCACCTTCCAGATGTAGTTACCGGCGGAGTTCGTGACGTAGGCGTTTCCCTTGAAGTCGACAGCGACGCCGTTCGCGGTCGGGCGATTGGTGTCGTTTTCGATGGTCGGGAGAGGGGAGAGGAAGAGGCGGCGGCGCGTGCCGAGGTCGTAGGCGGCGAGGGCGTCGAAGGGAGGGAGGGGATCGGCGGCGTGGACGGCGACGAGGAGGCGGCTGTGGAGGGAGTCGACCGCGAGGCCGAGGAAGGTGACGTTGACGGGCAGGTCGGGGTCGGAGATTAGGGTTTTCTGCGACGCCGGCGTCGGAAACGGAGACAATTTTGCGGTCGTGGAAGGATCCGAGGAGGAAGTGCTGGGCGGAGGGGTCCCAGGCGATGCCCTCCGGGTAGAGGTTTGGGGATCGGAAGCTGATGACGTGGGCCTTTCGGGCTTCGATTTGGGCCGGGATTGGGCCCAGTAAGAGGAAGAGGAAGAGGACGACGGACGGTGGAGAAGGAGAAGGAGATCAGGGGAAGATTTGTTGGGAATCGAGTCATGGTTTTGAGAGTTTGATGTTGTTGGATTGGTTCGATGAATCCAAGAATTATATTATGTACTGTTTTTAAGAGGTGGTTTTTTCTTGCAGAAGAATTCACTAGATACAAGGTTTTCTTGTCAAAGGGGCTGTTTGTTTCTGAAATCTTAATCCTTAAAGTTGAACAGCTGAGACTTTTATCATCTTTATGATTTGTTTTCAGTTTGACGGAGGGAGGAGCATCTACCTTTTGGAACAAGAAACATAATTAAAACCTATTAAAGGATCTTATATTTTGCTTAATAATAATTAAGAAATTTGTGTCCTACTCATATGAAACACATCTAGATCTAATTATCAAAAATCTTCTTATTTTATTTACATTTTTCGTTTTTTTATTATTTTAATTTGGAAATTTAAAAAAATTCAAATTTAGTAGAGTCGAATGGAAAATGACTAATTCCAACTTATAACACATACATGTCAGAAAGGAAGTAATGTTTTCAGTGGTGGACACATGAATAACACGTAAGAACTTGTCCTTCGAGGGGAAGAACCGTTGGAAAGGGTTGTTAATAACCTGTAGGATGAGGAGCAAAAGGAGGAATTCACTCCAGAGCTCGGATATGATTACCTAGTTGGTTGAGGTAATAGCTTAATAAGGCGATTACTAGTAGCTTGCCCGATAGAATGATCAGCCACACTAGAATTAAGACACGGCCTGGACTGAGGCAACTATGGGGAATTTTCCGTAATGGGTAAAAGCCGGAGCAATGTCTCGTAGAGGTAAATGGTCTATGGGTCATGAACTTCTTTTCCCAGAAAAGAAGCACTGACGAAATCTAGGACAATAAGTATCAGCTAACTCTATACTAGTAGTCGTGAAATACTAAGAATGCAAGTGTTCTCTCAAATAATTAGACTCAACCATGAACATGTGATAGAACTACCACATGTTAAGAGTACAGTATTTTCAAAATTTTAATTACTTCATGACGTGTTTTAAAATTGATTTTATAAACACAAACGATGCATTGTAATATTGGGATTTTTATTTTTATTTTATTTTTTATTTTTTTTTTGGAAAAAAGGTCAAAGGGATGAAGGCGTGGAAATATCAAAATTAGAGATGCTGGTTAGAGCCTGTTTGTCAATATTCATTGGCTCCTTTTACAAGCAGAAGCTTTGACGAGTGAAACCCATTTTCTCAAACAAACAAATAAATAAATAAATGAAAAAGAACAACCCGAATCATTCCTATACTAATTTGCTGTTTGCAGTACAAATAGAAGTGGTAACTAAAGATTGCATTCTAATTTCTACATCTACTAAAACGATTGAACTTACCAGTTGAAACATAATTCGATTTATATTAGTAGAAGATTGTGCTTAACCAAACTATTAATAACAATTTAATCTGTTGCTTTGTAAGATAGCAGCTGAGGATGTGAGTATGTTTCAAGTTCACCAAAATTGCAGAAACATTATTGCAAATCCTGCAGCTTTCAACTCTATTAAAATAAATAAAATAAAAATAAAAATAAAAAATCAAGCCAAAAAACAACGGAAAACTAAGTGGGACTTGAACATCTTTAGCAAACCAGAAAAACAAGTGTTATTCTGTTAGACATATCGAAATGCATAATGAAACACGTACTATAACTGAGAATGAGATATAATAGTTAACGAAATCATAAGGTCCAAGATTATGAGAAAATATAAACACAATTAGAAAAGATGAAAAACCGGAAACTGAAATGTAGTAAACTTTTGGTATCATGTGACAATTATTCTGCGTTGAGGTAAAATGCTGTTCTCCATTAGGCACATCACAACAAGAGAGATGAGTGAAAAGCCATGTCACAGAAACCCGGTTGCTTGCTCATATGCTTTCGACCACGAAAGTTTTCGGTATGATTCGGGGGGAATGGAGTACTGAAGGATGCTTTTCATTGACTGACATGGTGGGAAGAATCAATCTATTCCTCCTGGAAAAGAGAAACTACATTGGCAATTATCTCTTGCCTTTTTTTTTTTTTTTTTTTTTTCTTGCCCCTCCTACCTCTGGTCTTAATTCATATTTAACTTCTACTTCCCTCCTCCAAGCATAGGTTAGAGAAGAATTGGAGCAAGGACGGAGAGAGGTCGGAGGCAGCAATTGCTCAAATGAGAATTTGACTTCGTGGCTGATTCTTGTGTTCGTGGTGGCTAATTTTTATTTCGTCAAAGTTGTGGGCCATGAGCATCAATAACTCTTTTCTTTGTTTCAGCCTGTCAAGGAGAACCACCCCTCTTTTCTGTCCATCCAACATGAGTTTTATCTTCCTTACCTGATTTTAGAATTTAGAATTATGAAGTTTGTGAATAATCGAACCGTGTTCTTCATTGGAATTTCGAATGTTTTTGTGCATAATTGGTTTGCTTTAGCTTTCCCCAGATTGTCAATGACCAATATGATCTGTACTAGTCCCATTGAGAAAAGTCATTTTTCGGCAGTTTCCTGTTTAAGATTCTGTCTCGACAAATTTTTTTTGTCGGATATCTTACAAACTTCCGATGTAAAAATTAGCTAGCGGATGTAACTAAATCTCAGATTCTTCTCAAACTTTCGTCGGTTGGAAATCATGGATTTTGGGCAAAGATTAGTTTCCACATGAAGTTTGATGTCCAAATTATTTACACTTTTATTCTGCTCTATTTGATTTTCATTTGACGAAGAAGAAGGGACATTTCAAAGATGTATCAAGTATGTATGTGATTTTGATCTTAATTGTTTGTCATTTTTGTCACGGCAAAATGATTCGATCTGGTTATCATCTATGTAGAAAACCAAAAAATCAATTTGGAAGCAAAAGAAAATTAGAGTTTTTTATTCCATTTAATAAGTCAAATAATACATCAAAAAAAACTTATATAAGCTAAATAAAAAATATAAAAAAGATTAATTTATCCTTAAATGTTGAAAAAATTAAACTAATAATAATAGAAAACAAGCACTAAACTATATTATCTGACAATATGAAGCAATCAAAGTTAAAACATGGACTAGTAATGTCTAACCTGTTTGGGAAAAAACGGAGGAGGAAAAAGTACTTGCTGGTTTTGGATGTTTATGCTCTATCATGCTACTCAAAAACAAAGTATGCAACAAAACAGTGGCGTCGCCCGGACTCGAACCGGAGACCTTCAGTGTGTTAGACTGACGTGATAACCAACTACACCACGACCACCAGTGTGGTCCAAGCTTCAACATTTTTTTCTCTTCAATCATTATGTTTGCTACGTGACTTCACAACTTGGGAGTTAATTTGTTTAGGAAAAAATATCATAAATTTCCCCGATAACTTTGTCACTAACATCAATTTACCCTCTGAATTATAAAATATCCCTATTGTATCTCCTAAACTTTAATAGTGTGTCAAGCTACTCTCTCAATTAGTTTGTCATTAATTTGTTCAATTTATAGCTAATGTCAAAAATACTCATGAACTTTACATTTATGTCAAAATGTCATAATCTTTAATATTTGTATCAAAATGTTCTCATTTATCTTATTTTAATTATCTATTATTGTATAATTACCTAATAATTATTAGTTTTTTTTAGAACAAATAAAAATATATAGTTTTTATTATAATGAAGTGACATGTATTTTTTTTTAACACACTTTTTTTTTTTTATACTTATTTTACTTATTTTAATTCAAGTTTAATTTAAGTTATGGGTTTATTATACGTAACAATAGTTTGGTAGGAGTCAGATACAGGATTGGATTTTAATACGTTGTTTACTCTTGGCCTAAATAATTTGAAATCATAATCATAACTAATTTTATTCATGTGTTTGCTTAAACCCACAATGAAAATAATTATTATAAATTTACTCTGATATTCATTTCTTAGTTATATATTTTTTTAAATTTAAAAAATGATTAGTTTGCTTATTTTGATATAGTATTATCAATGAAACTAAAAATTGTAATATCAAGACAATAAAAATAATGAACATAAATTGTGTAGTTATTTTTGTTTAAGAAAATCAAAATGTATGTAAATTTTAATTAAAAATAAGCAAAAAAAAAAAAAAGAGTAGGCCAAAAAAGATACATTTTCTTTTAGTAGAAAAAAATAATTTTTTTACTTATCTAAAAAATTTAGGTAATTATACAACGTTAGATTAATAAAATAAGATAGATGTGACAATTTGATACAAATATTATAGATTATGGGACAGTTTGGACACAAATATTAAAAATTATGTGGCATTTTGACACAAATGCAAATATCAAGGCGCATTTTGAACACAAAAGCAAAGTTTATGGGGCATTTTGACATTAAAGATAATGAAAAAAAACTAACGGCAACTAACTAATAGGGCAAATTGACATAAAGGTTAAAGTTCAAAGGGAAACAATAGGTGCATTTCATAATTCATTGAACATATTAACACTAGTGATAAACTTCATGAGAAATTTATGATATTTTTTATTTATTTATTTTTTCTTGTATCGAGTCCATTTGATATTGCTGTGCTATGAAAAATTTTTGCTATCCAACAACACTATTTACTCCTATAAATAGAAATAATTTAACGGTATTAAATTATTTACTAATATTTTTTTATTTGAAATATTTTAAAATTACAACAGTTTGTTTCTAGATTGCTGTAGTTTGGGAAAGTTTTGGGACATTTGCTGAAATTTCTATGCATGGAGAACAGATAAGAATGTTTGAGATTCATCTAATATAATTTTTTAAGTTACATCTGTAAAGTGTTTCTTTTTTATATATGCTCCTTATTAACCAAATTTTTATAGAGGGGCCCGTTTTTTTTTTTTTTCCTTAATATGACCCCTAGCGAGATATTTATACAACGATCCTCTCAACTTCAATTTCTCATAAATACCTTTAGTCTAATTTGTCCTATTAAAACCTTTTTGAAAAGGTGTTATTTAGTTAATAGTTAATCAAAACTAGATTCTTAAGAGAATAATAGATCAAGAAAGAAATCTCCGTTATTCACTCTCACAATTTATTAGTATTATTTAAAAAAAGTGATCAGGAAACAAATTAAATTTTAATATATGTTTACATTCATATATCAAAGATTCAACAAACAGAATATGTGTTTTTATTTGACAGGTGCTTCCAACTAGTTAATAGTAATTAATGTTTGAGAGTTTTAAAAACTTTTTACATTAATGGTTTATGTCACCGAATCAAAATCGAGTTCCACAACTGTTTTTTTAATTGATGTCCCCTAAATCAAAAATCTTGGACTCTCGCAATCATTTAAACGAGTTTAATACCCGTGCATTGCACGGGAAAGGAAAAAAATAAATAAAAAAATTAAGTATTATATGATAAAAATAGTTGGTTAAGATAAATGTTCTAATTATAATAAGTATAATTCTTATCAAAAGTTTCTCCCAACAGTGAAGATGTAAAATGAAAATGATAATAGTACTAACAATAATAAAAACGAAAACAAAAGCAAAAAGAAAAAAAAATTTCTGTAGTTATACTCATTTAAAGAAAAAAAATTAAAACAAAAATAAAGCAGAAAACCAAAAAAAAAAATATTTAAAACTCAAAAGAATCGGAAAAACTAACCCTAACAAAAACACTTATAACAAAATAAAATATATATATATATCATTTTCTCCTTTTTTTTACTGTTTTTTAAGAACAAATAATTTTTTTTATCAAGTTTATATACATGTAAAAAACTTAAAAACAATTATTGTTAAATATAAAACAAAACAACCAAAAAGGAAAAAATTGCATGCAGAATCCTTTAAAAAAATGTGTCTTTAAAAAATAGAACAAAAAAAAACACAAAAAAAACAAATAAAGATAAAAAAAATTTAAAGTAAAAATCGTTAAAAATCAAAAAAAGACAAAGTAAGCAAAACACAATATAACAATAGATCAGAAATCTAATTTCTAAAATTAGCGTAAAAAAAAAGGTAAAATAATTTTAAAGAAAAAAAAAAAAAAAAACAAACTCTAGATAGAGGTAAAACCGACAACACACTGTAGGAAGAAAGAAATGAAACTAAAAAAGAGGCGTAAAAACGATAATTATACTGTGTAGACAGCCGGTAATTTCTGTTTTAATAGGGGTAAAAATGTTCAACTCACGCAAGATGAAGAAAAACCAACTAATCAGAGGGCAAAAAAGTCTCCTGCAATGTAGATAAAATATAAAATATGTGAGGACAAAACTGTCCTTTCACTGTAGTTAAGCCAAAATCAGCACATAGGATAGGGGCAAAATCAGTAGTTTAATGTAGAAAAAGCCAACTACTGTGCATTACTGTAAAAAAAAAAAATTGTACACTCTTTATTAAACAGTGAAATATTGCATCATTTTACTGTAGCAAAGCAGCAAAAGTTTAAAAAAAAAAAACAACTGTAGTAAAGCAATAAAAGTTTTAAAAAAACACTATTCACTGAAAGTAAAGTAAAACAGCAAAAGTAAAAATAAAAAAAAATAAAAAAAACACTTATTCACCGACTTACATTCCTTTAGTAAAAACAACAACAACAGCATGGAAAAAAAAAAAAAAAAAGCAGCAGCAACAGCAAAAAGTTAAAAAAAAAAACAGCGACAATAACAGCAAAAGTATAAAAAAAAAAAAAAGCAGCAAAAAAGGAAAAAAAAAAAAAAACAGCGGCAAGCAATAGCAAAAAAAAAAAAAAACAAAAAACACAAAACAAAAAAGTAGCAGCGGCCACAAAAGAAAAAAGGGAAAAAAAAAAGGGAAAAAAAAACTTTTCAGTCAACGCGGGCCCAATTACATCCTTTTAGTAATATATATAAGGTTGGGTATGCATAAGTTTTTAAATAATTCATCTATAAATTATTATTATTTTAATATGAATTTTAAATCATATCTATTGTACATGATTTATTTCGTTAAAGAAAAAAAGAATATAATTTGATAGAAGTCATTCAACTTTTAAACATTTTTGTAACTTAAAGATCGTTTTGTCAAAATTATTAAAAAACAATGACCAAGTTGTTTACCTTAAAGGATTTGGAGACCAATGATATCAATTACTCAAAAAAGAAAAACAAAAATAATTATAGTAGATAACAACGGAACAAGGAGAGATTAGAGAATGCTTTCTCGTCCTCATTCCCACCCTTCAAAATAATCCTCATCCTGCCTCCATCCATGATTAAGGAGAGGCAGGGGACGAGATCAGAGAATTCTCATTGAGATTTGAGGGTGTCTTTCTTTCTTATACTTGCCTCATTTTCCAACATAATATTGATAAACATGATTTATACTAATATTCATGCTAAAAAGATTAATTAATAAAAAAGCTCTTAAATATACATATTTCATGGGGGAATTGTTCTTTTGTCCCTTTCGACCCTTATTCAGGGATAAAAACATATTCCCATCTCCACTTCAAATCCCATTAACAATCACACATCAATATGAGGAAAAATATTATCATTATTCACAAACTTTTTCAAAATTCAAGAGAAAAAGTATTATAAAATTAAAATTTAAGGAATATTTTGTGATAACATCTAAAATTTAAGAGAAAAAAATGTAATATGTCTTTTTTTTTTTTTTTTTGGTGGGTTTTTTCATGTTTTGTTTTGCTTTTTTTTTTTTTTAATTCAATCTCACCCGACTTTTTGTTTTTGTTTTTGTTTTTTTTTTGGGTTCCTTACGAAACCGCCATTACAATGCTCGTCATTTTCACTAGAAACAGGATCGTCTCCGAAGAAAATACGAACCGGACCGAACTGGACACCTTGACAAGGTGGGTCCAGCATTAGCCAGCTGGCGGCTTACTACCTTACGTACTCTACACGTGTGAAGCATGTAGCCACTAGGAATCCACTAAACCGACCAGCATCGCCGTCCACTTAACTACCAGATGGGCCCCACACCAACCTTTTCATCTGAAAAAAATCTACTTCCCATTTCCGAAGAAGAATTAAAAAAAAAAAAAAAAAAAAAAAAAGAGAAAGAAATATCTAGAAACAAGCCCCACGTCTGATTAAACGAATAACATTCGGGAACATTCCGGAAGCTCATCAGCATCAGATCAGAAGTCATCCATGGAAGCTCCCCAAGAAGATATTTTTTGCTCTCTGCTTCTAAAGCTTCACAAACCGCCATACCCATTTCCCCATTCTATAAATCCCCACCATCTCCGTCTTTCACTTTCCCTTTCATGTAACAAAACGCCTTCTCTCTCTCTCTCTCTCGCACTGGGAAAACCAGAAGACTACGTTGAAATTCTTGTTCTCTGTTGAGATTGGATCCTTGGAACAGAGATCGAATGGAGTTCTGTCACGGTGGTGATGATCGTGGATCGCCGTCGTATTACGGCGTTCTTGGAGTTGGTTCCGATTCTTCGGCCGAAGAAATAAGGCGCGCTTATCGCAAACTAGCTATGGTAGTTATATATATATATATATATATATATATATTTACACACATTCCGAGGATTTTATGACCAAATATTTGAACAAATATGGTGTTAAGATTTCTGGCATTTGAAGAGTATAGAAATCGAGATTGATTTCTTTGATAATTGTGGTGGTGGTGGTTTGGTGTAGCAATGGCATCCGGATAAGTGGACGAGGTGTCCTTCTCTGTTGGGTGAAGCCAAGAGAAAGTTCCAGCAGATTCAAGAAGCTTATTCAGGTATTGTTTTCTTCGAAATCACACCTAATCAGCTGGTTGTCAAAAGAAAAATGTGTGTGTGTATTCTTTATAACAATTAACCCAAAAAAAAAAAAAAAAATCAACAGTTTGTCAGATGAGCGAAAGAGGACGATGTACGATGTGGGCTTGTATGACCCTCATGGGGTAGGAGAGATGATGAGGTGAGTCGGTATTTCAAAGAGTTGGTGGTCTCTTTTTTTTTTCAGAAGAACATTTTCCAAAGATTTACACTTGGTCTCCTGATTTGATTACTTACATTTTTACAGATTGTGTTTCTATGTTCAGGGATTATCGGATTTCATGCAAGAAATGGTGTCTCTCCATGGCTTCAAACCAGCAGGGGAGGTATGAACCTGGTACCTTTTTCCCCTTCCTTCTGTGAAATAAAGTAAAACATTGGTTGGAATTTCGTGATGAGGATTGTTGAAATGAAATTAATCGCAACGAAATCAAGAAAGATCTTTGAAATTCATGATGTAATTTTCACTAAATTTTTCATTGCCATCCATTTGACAGTGTTTTAATTCATTCTCGAACTTGGCACTTACATGAAGTATGTGGTGAATTGATACTTCAAGCAATGGCGTATTCTAAGTTTTCCGCGTCCGGCTTCTTGGATTTTCTTGCGATAATCACCGCTTTGTTAAACTACTGCCACTTCCCATGCCATTTGCTACTTGGTGTAAGGCATGCTTTTCATTTATCAATTCCCTGACCATACTACTACTCCCAATCTACCAAAATTTTAGTGGTGACAGGATATGAAATACAAAACAAATAAATTGGATATAATTGGAATTTTGTATAATTACACAGGGCATTTTTATATAAATTCCTTTTGTTGAGTGGGAGTACAGTTATAACTTTGTTTATTTATTTATTTTTTGAACGGGATTCAAACTCTGCAGTCTACACCTAAGGATGAACTTGGGAATGTAGCATGTGTTCCTATGGAGAGCAAGTTGACGCTGTTACTGGTAGCATCACAATTACTGATGATTATTGCTATTATTGCTATCCCGATATGAATTCACATGTCAACGTTAAGACTTTAAATTTCAACTTCTAAAATAACATAATCGTTGAGCGTAATCGCTTTAGCTGGTTGGAAGATTAGTTGTGATGGTTCCACTTGAATTTTCTGTAAGCATACAGTAATTCTAATATGAGATGGTGCTTAACTAACAAACCGTTTGTGCTTGTACAGGGGAAGAGCTACAGCATCGAGGAACTGCAGGCTATGTTAGTAGAGATGGCTCAAGGATTCGAGTCTCCCATGGTATTTTATGGACCAGCATCTGTTTTTGAAGATTCTGGCTGTTCAAAGAGGACACGTTTGGAAACAAATCCAACGGCTGCTAGTGGCTCGGGTCTACACAGGTCAAACTTGGGCTTTTACAGTTCAAGTGGTTGTTGCAACTCATTAGAAGTAATTTTTCAGCAACAATTTTGATCGAGAAGGCTCTTGAGAGTGCACAATCTCCTTATCATTTTGGATGCTCTAATTCAGCCCAAGTACCGTGTCACACCGAAAAAATCTGATTGGACATCGATGTTGAAGTTGCATGGTATAGTGAATTTATTGCGATGAAAATGGTCTTTTAGACCATTGGAGTTGTGAGTTGGGCATGTGTTTGTTTGTTTGTTTTTTTGGCACGTCCTGTGGGTTTGGCTGCTTTAGTTTGATTGTTCTCTAGAAAACACTATTGTAGGGTAAGATTGTGAACGAAGGAAATGAAATTTTAGCTCTAATTTTAGTGGTTATTGCAGTTTTTTAGTGACTATTTTCGTGCACCATTATCTTTCTGCTCTTTGATAAAGCATTCTGTTTTTTAGTGGTTACTTGGTGATATGAATGGGCTATTTCATTGTTGAGATAAGATATTATATTTAGTATGACGTTGCGAATTTGGAGTTGTTGAGGAAATGAATTGGATAAACATTATAAGTAGCTTCGGAAGTTGGGACATCTATGAAGGACACACAATATTAAAATTGTTTTCTGGATTTGATTGGTGTTTTCTTTTCGAGATGTTCGTGCCTGACGTTTGTGTTCCGTGTTGGACTCTAGTCTCTACCCTTCATTTTGATCTGAACTTTCTTGATTCTTCCTTTGGATAAACATTATTTTGTGAAAACGGCCTGTTTAATGAATCTGCGGACGACAAACCGACTTTTAGAATTATCCAAATATTTTTTTGAGTCCAAAGAATAATGTAAAATGTGTCAAAATTGATACCCTATTTCAAAAATTATACGTTGTATCAAATTCTAATTCAAATCACCAAGTCGAAAGAACGAGAACATAAAACTTTCTGTTCCTCTAGGAATCGCACAGACACATGTATGATGCAACAGACTCGAGCACTTTAGAACATGCTAGTACTCGTTACTTGAAAACATTTTTGGACACATAAAAGGCCAAGTTATTTTTTGATGTCTTCTTTAGACGGATCGATTTTTCTATTTTAGCACGAGTACGTCGCCACTAGGAGGAAAAGGCGTATTGTTATTGGCTGTGAGATGTTGAAGTGAGCAATTGACAAATGTCATAATTTGCATTTTTCTACTGAGAAGAAGGGATTGAAATGGTCTCCGGGTTACTTAAGTGGAGGGTTGGCTATGGCCCACATGGTTTCCTGCTTTGTTTTTCATGTGGGCTTGGCTGCTTGATATGATAGCGCGAATTGAGTATTCACCTCATCATACTTACGTTTTATATTAATTTAATAAATATTAGATTCAGATAATTTGTTAAATGTTATACTATTTTATCACCACTTTCTTTCCTTATAAATTTACCTAATTTAAATGATTAAGATAGAACTAATCACGTGAACATTAAAACATCTGTTGTACAAACATTACTTAATATACTAAAGGGATGGGGAATCTGACGGTTTAGTGAACAGTAATTTTACACAGTGAATTTACGTTTCTACCCTCCAAAACAGAAGCTTTTTTTCGGTCAGCACAGTAAAATGCCCATTTTGCCCTCCTGACACTGTTCACTATACAGTGAAATTTACTGTTCATTTTACTTAATTACTTAATATACTATTAAAGGAATGCATATTTTTTTACTTCAGTGAACAGTGATTTCTGGTTTTTTTCCTTGCTACAGTAAATGATTTTTTTTTGCTGCTTGCTAGGATTTTACTATTCATTGAATAGTGATTTTGTTTTTTTTTTTTTTTTTTACTTTTGCTACAGTAAATGGATGCAATATTTCACTGTTTAATAAACATTGATTTTTTTTTTGTTGCTTTTACTGTACAATTTTTATTTTTATTATTTTTTATTATTTTTTATTATTTTTTTTATTTTTTGCTACAGTAATGCACAGTAGTTACTTTTTCTACATTAAACTACCGATTTTGCCCCTATCCTATGTGCTGATTTTGGCTTATCTACAGTGAAGAACGGTTTTGTCCTTACATATTTTACTGTTTTTTTCTACAGTGTAGAGAATTTTTTGCCCCTCTGATTTAGTTGGTTTTTCTTCATCTACAGTGAGTTGACATTTTTACCTCTATTATGCAGAAATTGCCGGCTACCCACACAGTATAATTACCATTTTTACGCCTCTTTTTTAGTTCATTTTATTTTCCCTACAGTGTGTTGTCGGTTTTACCCCTATTTAGAGTTTTTTTTTTTCTTAATATTATTTTTGCCTTTTTTTTTACATTAAATTTTAGACATTACATTCTGATCTATTATTATATTGTGTTTTTACTTACTTTGTCTTTTTTTATTTTTAAATGTTTTTTTACTTTAAATTTTTTATCTTTATTTCAGATTTTTTTTTCTGGGTTTTTTTTGTGTGCCTTTTTTGTTTTTTTTTTTGTTCTATTTTTTAAAGAGCCCATTTTTTTAAAGGATTCTGCATGCAAAATTTTTTTTTTATCTTTTTGTTTGTTTTGTTTTATATTTAATTTTTTTTTTAAGTTTTGCATGTATATAACCTGATAAAAAAAATTTTAATTTTTTTTAAAAACAGTAAAAAAAGGAGAAAATAGGATATATATTTTATTTTGTTATAATTTTTTTGTTAGGGTTAGTTTTTTTCCGGTTCTTTTGAGTCTAAATATTTTTGTTCTTTTTTTTTTGTTTTCTGCTTTATTTTTGTTTTAATTTTTTTCTTTAATGAGTATGACTACATAAATTTTTTTTCTTTTCTGCTTTGTTTTCGTTTTTATTATTGTTAGTACTATTGTCATTTTGATTTTGCATTTTCACTGTTGGGAAAGATTCTAAGAAGAATTATACTTATTATAATTATAATATTTATCTTAACCAACTATTTTTATCATATAATACTCATTTTATTTATTTATTTTTTTCTTCCTTTCCCGTATAATGTACCGATATTAAACTCGTTTATTTACTAAAGCACTCGAGTGGCGTGGGTGAGCTTCTTTTTGGGGATTTGACTCGTCAAGAATCACATAAACTGGACATCATTCATTCATTCATTCGTTCGTTTGTTCGTTCTTTTGGAAGTGAAAACTGAAAAGGCTTCCAAGCAGAAACAAAAGAAAAGAGCCAGTCAAGCTGTGACACAGAGCGCTCTAGTTTCGTTTGGCATTTTTCTTTTGACGATTTGTTCATTTTGCCTAACATTTTGCTTTCCACTTTGTTCTTTGTTTTTCTTGATTATTATTCTGATTCTTCAATGAAAATCATTATTTGCAACAGAATTGATGTGTGATGGACTGTCTGAAAATGACTTCCCTCCTGGAAGATCAATGGTTCAAACTGCCTCGATTTTATTGGAAAAAATCAATATTTGACTATTCACTTGCTTAAATGAAATTAATTACTACATTATTTTCGGGTGCAGTATTGGATTTGTGGCAATTAGAGTAAATTGAGCTCAGACTTTCAATAATTCATTTAAAATAAAAAAAGGAAAGAAAACATTATCAATTAGTTATAGTTAAAACAAAACGATAATCTTACGGAAAATGACATAAATTTAGAGATCATTATATTAACATTAACATGACAAAAAAAAAAATATTGAATCAATATGATACAACATCAAACTAAAGTTAACTAAAATTTATGTCATATTGATCAAGAGTGGGGAATTTGTATCATGTTGATCAATAAATAAAAAGAATATGGTTATTTAAGTTATTTTATTTATTTTTTAAAATTTCACGTACGTATGTGGATGTCAGATCAAAGTTAGGGCCACTTAATTGTCGTATAGGCCGCTAAGCTCGTCTTGGCCTTCAACCCGGCCCAATTTGGCGTCTTGCCTTCATCTAAAAGACGTCCATCAATGAACAACATATGTGAGTTTTCAGTGGGACAGACTCCATTATTTTAACAAAAGAAGATTCCAAGATCAAATTACTCACGGATTTGGCTTGGCACCTCTAATAATATTATTATTATTATTTAATACTTTGGTTGAATTAAATTGAATTTAAAATTAATGCACAAATGTTGTTAATTATTGTACATGTTGACTACTAGAACAAGAAGAAGAAGAAGAAGGGCCTGCAAAGGTTGCTTTACAAGGAAGTGGGACGGTGACCTTTCTTCCTTCCTTCCTTTCTTTTATTTTTTATTTTAAATTTTAAATTTTAATTTTTTTTTAGGGGTCTCTTCTATTTTACTCAACTTCCTAACATTTTGTCCCTTTTCTTCCTTACATTTCTTTAGGATTAATTTAGCTCAGTTATAAACTGTCCCAGTTTAGCAAAATCTTACACTTAAACTATTGACAATTTGTAATAGTTGTTTAGATCATATTTTCCTCGGATCATACAGTTGAATAACTTATTAAATCCAAAGATATATACAAAATAAATAAATAATTAAAGTCTTCTTCAATTTTATGGTCTATATATGCTTACATATACTATTGACCTTTTCTGTCATATCTAATGGACATTTGTGTTTCTTCTATTGACTCAACTCTACCTTTCTTGAGAAATTAAAGTGCAAATTAAGGTCCTGTGGACTAATTTTATTTAATATATATTTCCCCACCTCTGCCATTGCTTTTCTTTTCTTTTTCTTTTTTCTTTTTCCCTTTTTTTTTTTTTTTCCTTCTCTTACATCAAGTAGTAAATAAAGGAGGCAAATTAAATAAAGATAGGAGAAATCAAAAACTGAATTTGGGTCCCAAAAAAAAATGTTTGCTTTTTTTTTTTTTTTCCTAGGGTGGCAAAAGGGTAGGGTGGATGACTAAAGGAATCCCTTGAAAGAAGGCTTAAAATGGGAGGGACCATCTATAGATTGGTGTTTATTAAATGCATGGAACCTCCCTTTTAATTTTATTTTATTTTAATTTTAAGGAATGAAATTTGTAAATATTGATAAAGAGTCCTTCCAAGTAATGACATGAAATGCTCATTTGGCGCCTTGTTAGAAGTGCTAGTGTCCTTTTTTTGTTTTTATTTTTAATTTTTTGAGTCAATTCTCATTTTCAATTTATTGCATAGTTTTAATATTTTTCTCCATCGTAAAAACTTGAAAAAATATATGTTTTCCTTGGCACACTAAAACTTGTAATATCCAAACAATACAAAATAGAGGGGATGAACATAAAACCTCCAATCCATGTCATATGCATACACAAAATACGATTCCCCAATACGTAGCTAATTTATTTACAATTAAATCTCTATGCGCAATCCCGTCTCACTCTCTCTCTGTGTTTTTTTTTTTTTTCCACCCTTTATTTCCGATTAATTTTCCAACCATACAAGACAATGCCAAGAAAATTAATTTTCAATTCGTTAGATTTAAGAGATTACGATCACTATATAAAAACTCAATCCAATTTATCAAAAATAATAATAGAATCCCAAACAGAATCGGAAATTTTTTTATAATTTATATTAGGAACCTTAAAAAAAATGAAAACTATAAAATTAAAGCAAAATCAAATCCGTGGAAAACTAACTTATATATAATTTACCTATGAATAAAGCTAAAAATTAAATTAAATTATAAGTTATTACCACAGTAAACTTGTCTAAAGTTATGAAATTGTTAATTTAATTGATTCAAAACCTCTTAACAAAAAAACTTGCCTTTTTTCTTGAGTAATTGTTTCCAACCAAAGTGTGATTTATTTTCAATTACCATATTAACTACTTACCAAATATAAGCTGCAGTCCTCCAAAAAGCAATATATATATATATATGTGTGTGTGTGTGTGTGTGTGTGTGTGTTGTGTGTGTATACTTGCTAGCCACTATATAAAGAAAGCATATTGGGCATCCATCACACTGCACAAACCAAAAAAAGTGGTCTCTTTCGTCACATATACAACACAGTGTGTTTAAAGATAACCACAATATAGTACAATGATTAATGCATAATATACAACTATAGGTAATGAAACGTGGTGTGTGGGTCCCACGAATTGGACCGTCCACATGCAATGCGATTCCTTTGATGTAAAAAGCTACAATACAAACCCCCCACTTACTAGTACTCGATTCAAACTGCCCATAAGAACACGTTTCTCTCTCTCTCTCTCTCTCTCCTCTCTCTCTCTCTCTCTAAAAAATTTTCGTCCCAACCCAAGAACCCATTTTAGACTTTTAACAGTTCCCATGCACCTAATAACGTAAGAAAACCTTACCCAACAAGTTACACTACTTTTTAAGCCAACTAGCCACTTCCCACACGCCTTCTCCCAAATTTTCTGCTATCATTTTTCAAAAGCCCTCTCTCAAAAAGTCTCAAACAAAAACCAAAAAAACCAAAAACAAAAAACACATCTCCACCACTTGAGCAAAATTCCTTTTCATCATCATCCCAATTGCATTAGCAAAAATCATGAATAATTCCAAGGTTGCAATGCTTGTATGTCTCCTCACGGCGATGGTAATCTTCTCATCTCCTAATCCGGTCACCGGATCGGGTACACGGAAGCTTGATGAAACCCCAGGCGGCGGTGAGAAGTGCACACCGTGCACTCAAAACTCGTCGCCGCCCCCGCCGCCGTCACCGAGTCCTCCGCCTCCATCACCACCGCCGCCTCCGAAGAAGCCTCCTTCCCCGCCCTACCCGTCCACCCCTTACTGCCCTCCGCCGCCGGCGCCGTTCATTTACATAACCGGTCCGCCCGGGGAGCTGTACCCCGTTGACCAGAACTTCAATTACAATGGTGCTGCCAAGAGTGGTCCGATCCTGGCTGGTCTTCCCATTTTGGTCGCTTGTGGATTGTTGGGTGTTTTAGCCTTTTGGTGAATTTCCAATAAATGGTAAGGTTTTCTTAATTAGATTTTTGAAGGGCACTTAATTTTTTTTTTTATGGAGATGTAATCAAGATCAATATAAAATAGAAAAAAAAAAAAAACAGAGAAATTTTGTACCCACCGATGGGGATCAAAATTATGTTTTTAATTAGTACTACTACGTTTAATCAGTGATCATGGATTTAATATTGTTCTAGCCCAATTGTAATCGTGAATAACTTTTCAACGACAATCTTTTTTCCCCCTAATTCGATCCCTTGTTAAAGATCATTCTCCTTGGAAATTGTGCCGAAGTACTCTTTTTCGTTTTCTTCTTCTTTTTATTTTTATTTTTTCCTTTCTTGCTTCATTGAAAATTTTTTTTTTCAACTTTTTGTTGGTAGTACTTTTTTCATGATTTTGTTTGTAATATGTTGGAGAAGCACAGCAATTGAAGTCATTCGAATTCGATTTGTGGGTCTATATATCTTCAATTGCAAGGGATAAAAATCTGAAAAGGCCAAAAAAAAAAAAAAAAAAAAAAAAAAAAGCTATATAGTGTACGACACTATTGGATTTGTATATAGTCTATTATTTGGTTGATGAGCTAATTAATGGATTTTCCACCTGCAGCTAGCTAAGTAGCTTGCATTTTCTTTTATCTTTATCTTTTTCTTTTTTCTGTCCACTGAAGTCTTAATTGAAAGCTTAGCTCTTTTTATTTGGACCCACCATAGTCATGGTGACGTAAAAAAAGAAACGACCTGATTTATACACGTTGCCAGCACTAAATGAATTTTGGAGAAAATTGTTATACTGGTCTCTTTGCCAATGTAACAGGGCAAAAACAAGCAGAATACAGCTATACTGTACTCTAACGGTAATACGAAATAAATATAATATGTTCGATTATAGATATAGTCTAACGGTATATTATATATATAACTATAAATAAGTAAAAGGGCAGGTCATTTCTTTCCACCACAAGCGTCTAACTGTCATGAAAAGTTATGAAAAAAAAAAAGATCAATTAATCATTTTTTATGGATGTATTTTATTACTTTTTTTTTTTTTTTGTGGCTGTTACGTGAAAAAAAAAAAAAAATCAATCTTGTCGTACCATAATTGGGTACAAACAGTGATATATACACTTATCTTTATCAAGTGACATAGGTACATAAATACTAACCTGTGAGCTTTAGATGCTTAATCTCTCCAACCAAAAAAAAAAAAAAAATTTTGGTACAAAAGAAAGTGGAAAACCTTTTCTGTGATTATGATAGGATCACTTTTCCATCGGCATAGAAAAATTTCCATCTTTAATATAAAAAGATGTATGAATTAACAGTAAATTTATGATGAAAGTACAACATTATTTATGAGGTGTTGATTATAATCGTAAAATTTAAATCAGATGGCTCTAATAAAATAATACAACGATATTGTTTAAAGAATCTTGCAGTAAATGATCTTACAATATGGCCTTTATATGTGAAGACATATATCTGCCACTGTTAATTAAGTTCATGTCCAAGCAAAAATTTGTACAAAATTGAAAGATGATCCAAGAGGTTCATTTGGGATGACGATCGAATGGTTTGGCTGAACATGAAATACATATATATATATAGTAATTGGCTTTAATAGTCTCTGAACTCTTTTAAAGGTGATAATTTGGTCTCTGTTATTTTATTTTTATTTTATGCTGAGATAACCATAAACTCATTTTTTTTTTTGTCATCTCAGTCCTTTCCGTCTGTTTCCATTAAAAAACTCACGGAATTATCACGTGACAAGCACGTTTGTGTTTTTTTGAAGGAAAATACCCTTATTTATATAATAACATCTAAAAAAAAAAACAACAGAGAGACCCCTCTCTCTCTCCCACCCCCTACCCCCCCACCCAAATCCAACGCCGACGCCGGAGGCCGTCCCCCCCCCCCCCCCCCCCCACCTCCTCGGCCGCCACAATTGGGTTTCGGACCCCCCCGGGATGTCAGTTTTGTCCCCCCTTGGATTTCGCCGATCTGGATCTCCCCCTCCCACCGTGGTGTCATCGGATATTGAAGAGAGAGATAGAGAGGAGAGAGAAAAAAGAATTTTTTTTAAAAATATTTTTTAAATTTTTATTAAATGAATTATTATTGAATTACTAAAATACACTTATCAATTAGATCATATGTATTGTACATGACACATTCTGTTAAAAATTTAACAAATTTAGATGAAAATGACCATAATAGCCAATAATTTAAAAGTTTAGAGTCTTTTCAGTAAAAAAAAAATAAAATAAAACGGAATCAAATTGTCACATTTTAAAAAATTCAGAAATTATTTAGATCAATTATATATATATATATATATATATATATATTCGGTCTTGAATGATGCGAGATATTTTAGACGTTACTCAACAAGTCACCAAAAAGGCGTGCCCACACGGATTGGAAGAGAGTAAGTACATTGTAAGCTCAAACTGAAGATCTTCCACAATCACCTGACATCCTTGATTTCAGAGCTAATTCCCCTTCTGATAACGTGTCAGATGTCAGTGCCTATGATATGATCATCTTCAGTTTCACCAAACCAAAAAGTGGTCCCCACAATTTACCTTTTCTTCACGTCATATTTTATGCGAAATACATATCGATACATAGCAGCACATCAAGAATTCGATGATTGACATATTTTATATCAGAATATATAAATTTTAAGTCTTATTGTTGTATAAGTTATAATAGACTTTCAAAAGTTTTAAGAGAATATGATAATTTATATATTTAAATGTCAAGATTACTAACTTTGAACTTTAAAATTAGAAAAGTTACGATGAGGTTATACGCTGAAATCATAAAAAGGACCCTATATATATATATATACATATTACATGTGAATAGTAACTAGTGGGTCATGGGGGAAGTTGGGTCCTCGGCAGGAAATCTTAGCCAAGGAGTCTTTCTCATCAATAGCCGTCTCTAGGTGGTTATAATTATCACTCAGACTTTTGGATTAATGGCCACGCTAAACAGATGGTCCACTAAAAAAAGAAGGCTCACTTTCTATATATATATATATATATATATAAATATTTAAGATACCAATTCTAAACTTAATTTTTAAATATCAATTTATGTGATATGTGAATTATTTTTATTTTATTAGTAAGTATTTAAAATATTATCATATTAATTAATTATTTTTATTAATAAAAATATGACACATATGTTAGTACTCAAAAAACTGAGATTATAATTGGTATCTCTAGCACTACTCTTATATGAAATAAACTATTGATTTATTTGGAGTAAAGAAGAGTAAAATTGAATTGCAATTGAAACTCCTCACTACCAAAATTTCTATATATCTGATCACCAAACAAAGTGATGACATATTTGCTAAAGCGATTTGTCGGGCCGGTAATTGTTTGATTAATTCAGTCATTGCAATGATTATATCCCCTAATCACTACCAAATTGGGTTTGGTTTTTCTACTACATTAAACGATTTAACTTAACTAATTGTCTATTAGACCCCTTTACTCGGCAGGCTTCTATGCTAGAAGGTCCTCAATTATTGAACCAAATAGTTCTCTCTTTTTTATTTTTTATTTTTTGGTTTTAATATATGTAGTGACAGAGTTAGATGAAAATTTCAGAGGGGTGTACCCAAATTTGTTTAAACAAATTAATAACATCCATATATAAAAAATAAAGGGTTAAATTTTAGTCGAAGTTAGATGGAATTTTTTATTTTTATTTTTATTTTTATTTTCACTGGAATAAAGTAGAAAAACTATAAAATTGTAGGGGTAAATAAAAGAAATTCTGTGATTTCGGCTTGCCCACACCTAAATCCACCCCTATATATACATACATACATATATATATATATATATATATATTTGTGGATTAGCATGCAAGCATCAAAATGTCAAATTCAGTTTGATGATCTCTGACCGAATACTTCTTTTTTTTAAAACTACTCTTCTATAATGGAGATAATATTTATCTTGTATGTTGATGTTAAATCAGATTGTTCTGGTAATATATGTCTGGTCTATAACAAAAATTATAGCACTTCATGAGGAATTTCTAGCACTTTTTCACACACACCAATACTTTCAACACCGAAATAAGATCATCTTTGACTAGTACCTTGATAGAGGCGTGCGACTTGAGACATCTAAATCTTGTCCTTAAAAAAATAGACCCCTTAATTATCCTATAAGATATATAAACTTAATTATAAATATAAATATTTATTGGCTTAATTTTTTTTCTTTGTTATTAATATTAATATTCTTGGTGATGCAAAAAAATTTTTGTTGGAAAATTAGGGCTTGTGAACAGACCTTTCACAGCTCGAGTTCAATGCGCAGAAAGTGACACAAAATAAAAGTGACACATTTTGTTATGTGTGTATTGTTTGTCTTCCAGTCTGTTTGGTTGACAATTCTAAAGCAAACCAGCCTGTACAGTTGGGCTGAAGAGAAAAAAGGCAATTATAAAGGTGAAAGAGAAGTCATGAACTTGGCTCTAAATTTTATAGGGCAGGCAGCCAAATAATGAAGGTCTCCATTGTATATAAATAAAAGTAGTATTATTGGATTAAATGAGGCCAAAAATAAAATAAAAAATAAAAAAAGTTTCAAGATTCTTCCATGAAAGTTCTACATAGAGAAACCACCAATTTCTTATCTTGATATGGACTTTATTTATAGTGACCCAAACATAGTTTACAATTAGGGGTATATTTTACTTTATCCTTTCACTTTTCTTGATATATTTATTAAAACGGAAGCTAAAAGATTAGAATCTATGTCTCTCTCTCTCTCCCTCTCAACTGAAAAGGAAATGAGAAAGGGAATTAATTATATGTATAAAAACTTTTGTTCTTTTTTTGGTTAATTATAGGAAGCTAGAGGAATATAAGAATAAGATAAAAGAACAAGATAATATTACCAAAAGAATAGACAAGAGGGGCTTAGTTAGCTATAGATGTTTCATTAGAAGATTCATTAAATGTGGGTGGTGTCTTGGTGTTTGTACAAGGGAATATAATGAGTTTTTATTTTTATTTTTTTTTTATTTTTTTTAAGATAATCACTTACAATTTTTTATTTTAAAACTTGTAATAATTAGTAATTTACTTCTTATTTAAAATTTAGTCACATAATATTGTTTATATGTTACATTTGAATTATCTAATTAGTTAAATATAAAACAAATCACATAATAAATGACATATGAGAGTGGTGTTATTTAGGAGCCCCACCTTCAATAAAATAATTACTTAATTAACCAACGTTCATGAAGACGGATCCAACTTTTGTGTCCTTTTATTCTTGTCATTTTCATGTCTCTCTAATAATATCATGACACTACTGTTACAATATCATATCAAATCAATTAAAAAAATTATTAGTTATACACGTGTCATATTATATAAAGGGACATAAATGAGGATATAAATAAGGGAATATATGAACTAAATCCCATGAAGACGTGCATATATATTGTCATATATACATGTATAACGGATTATGGAATCATTGGTAGATATAACTACTACTACACGTCGAATGTAATTAGATGATTTTCCACCGACACAATGAGGCTGCTGAAAATTTTTCCTCACCTAATTTCACCTTTTCTAACAAGAATTAAAAAACAAAAAACAAAAAACAAAAAACAAAAAACAAAACAAAGAAAAAAAAATGTGATAAACATTAAATGAAAGGCCATGTTCTAGAAATGACACATATAATATTTTATAAAATAAGTCTACGAACGATGACTCTTTGCGTTAAATAATTTTTGTTCTTTTTGAAACTTTGGATGCGTCAAGTTAATTGGTACAACTCTAACATTACAGTATGAAATTTTGGACTTATTTTCATTTCTTTTATTGAAGCCAATAAAGTGTTGATATGCAGAGATTCTTTGGTGGGCTTTGTGCTACACGTCAAAGTCACTCAACCTCTTTTGTTTTTTCTATATATGCTTTTAATTTTTTTCTTCGGGTATTTATTTATTTATATTGCTTCAATAAGAGATTTTGAGGAGATGGTGCGACTTATTCCTTCAAAGTCACCCAAAAAAAAAAAAAAAGTCCCCATATTTTACGCTTCAAATTTCATGAGTGACATATATATATATATATATATATTTTCCTTATTTCTATCATCATGATTGAATTCCATCAAGAAATTTTTGGAAGCACATGGTTCGGTGTAGACTTTAGTTTGAACCTTGACAATACTAACTACATCCACATGGGCATGCAAAGCTAAGGAAATATATATTGGGGAAAAACTATAATATAAAGTTAACATGTTTTTTATTTGATTACTATATATATAATATACACCCACACGGTCCAAGTGTTTTAGATTATTGTAACCAGAAGTTCAATCTTTTTTTTAAACTTTTTTTTAAATGGTATGAAATTTATGATTCCAATTTGTTAAAAGAGAAACAAAAACATTTTCAGATTTTAAATTTGTGAATTCCAATCTAATTCCTCCCTTTTCATCTGTTGTGTTAGTCCTAATAAGGTAGAAGTTTCTAGTATTTTAATCCTATATATGGTTTATGTATATATATATATATATATATATTTATAATTTGGAACGGTAGTGGAAAAGTATATAAACAAATACACAGCACACGAACACGCACTAATAATAAAGTGGGGCACAAATGAACATGTATATATATGTTGTTTGTTTTTCACTTAAAGAATATATCAAAAAGAAAGAAAGCTAACAAATTAACAAGGTCAGTAGTTAACATGATGTTAGCTTACCAACTAATTGGCAAGGCTGTTAAACCATAATTAGAGTAGTTAAAAAAAATTATACAAAAATAAGAATAAAGTAAATATTACGAAAAATGATCAATTTGGATCTTATATATATAAATATATATAAACACATCCTTGAGATTCAAAATTGTTCCTGGGAGAGCAGATCAACGTCATCTGGGAAAAGGAAAGGAGATCAAGTAGATCACAATTCAAGGTTTAATCCACATGAGCTTGACAACTACAGTTGCCCTCTCTCAATTCTGCAAAACATATGTGAAATATTAATTCGCCCTTTTTCTTTTGTTATTGATCAATCGCAAAGTCGCCATCAAGTCAGCCAAATAATTATTTAAATTATTATTTTGAGATATATCGTTTCCATGTAATAAGGCTATAACAAGTTATTACGAATATATATATATATATATATATATAATGTAGAAAAAATTACCTGATTTGTGCACTACATGTATGATGTATGTATATGTTAAAAAAAAATGAGTAAAATTGCCAAAAAAAAGAAAAAAAGAAAAGGGGGATTTAAACACTCTAATTTTTTATTACTCAAAGAATAAACACAATCATGTATAAGATTTATAATAGTTTATTTTTAATGCGAGAGTTAGTAATTGTAGTAATGATATTAAGAAGTTTATGAGAGAAAAAACAGAAAGCACATGTTTTAGTCTCTCGATACTTTCTCTAGTCTCTATAATAATAAAAATCTAAAAATAACACCTCTTATAGTAAAGTCGATTCACAATTACTGATTCTTTATTAGGATAATAATTAAGCTTCACAGTGAGAATGCCGAATATTTATGTTTCCCTACTAGAAAAGATATAGCCCATCAAGATGGTACATGGTACCATTAGTCGGTCAAATTGAAGATGGGAAAATAGCTCAAAAAAACAGCAATATTACTTGTATTTTTTATGTGCTGCGTAATTTCATTCAAAATCTGGTAAGTAATACCAATTATGAGCGGTGTGGGATCAAACCCCTATTTTATTATTATTATTATTTTGCTAAATAAACCCCTGATTTCGTTTGTCGTTTGCAACTATATAAAATAAAACATTTTCATAAAGTTATGCTTTTAACATTCTTACTAATTTCTTAATTAAATTGGACATGTTTGGTATTTCACATGTGCAATCATTGCAATATTACGCTCTGTACAGCTTTTTCTAAAATACATTAAATTAATTTGAAAGAGTTTTTCTACATGTTTAATTTGCTTACACATAACTACCCTGCATACACAATTTAATATTTTTATTCCTTTATTCTCATGATAATTTTTTTTTTTTTAATTTTTGGCCAAGGGATCAATTTTTTTCTTTTGTTCTTTTTAATTTTCAATTTTCTCATATAGTTACTAAGAACCCGGGACCATGTCTCAAAACGCATGGTGTACAAGTGTGTAGCTGTCTATCATATCATCACCAACGAGATATTTAGTAGTAGCTAAAACTTTATTTTCAATCCTTTTTATTTTTTCACTTTATTTAAAAAAAAAAAAAACTATTTGGGCTCTTTTTCTTCTCCTTTTCTCAATTTCCCTCTCAATGTTATGACAAAAAACCACTCCGAAGAGTCTTCTAATAGGTCATCCAATCCCCCCACAACCACTCTCTTCCACTTTTTTCCTCCTTTTTTCTTTTCGTTCCCATTTTTCCATTTTTTTTCCCTCCAAACACCACCACCACAACAATGGCCAAATCCCCAAACCAACTTCTCATTTCCACTCTCCTTTTGGCAACCCTAGTCATGAATTTCCCTATGGCAACGCTCTCCGACCAGCCGTGCCAGTACCCGTGCTATCCGCCGCCAACAGGCGGCACCGTCATGCCTACCACTCCGTCCACAACAACGCCTCCATCGGGGGTCTACCCTCCTCCTAGCGGACTAGTCTACCCTCCTCCTTCCGGAGTCTACCCTACGCCGGCGGGTGGCTATTATCCGAACAACAATTACCCTCCTCCTAATGGCGGATACTACGGCGGTGTGCCGCCCCCACCGGATCCTATCCTTCCCTACTTCCCCTTCTACTTCAAGGAGCCTCTCCACGGATCACCAAATGATCAATCGACATCTTCTCCAAGGTCCCTGGGAAGATCAGCTCTCTCGATCTTCTTGTTTTTTTACTTGTTTTTTCTTTTTCAGTAACTTAAATTTTAGTGACAAATAATGTCTTGTTAATAAGCTAGCACTTTCTTGTAGTTTGAAATGTTTAAGGAAATCGCATTAGGATTTTGTGTAAGAGTTATAATATATATTTTTATTTATGTGTTGAAATTGTGTTCATGTTGCTTAAGTTTGTGTTGAAGGTTACAAAAGTGGTTTGAGCCTTAAGAAAAGGGGGAGGAAAAGAGACTTTTTTGAGAAAGAAGATATATGACAATATGGTCCAAGCACTAATGACTTTTTGTTGTGTAATCTATATATATATATATATATATATATAATATTTGTGTTTTGGTACCATTTTTCGGAAATGCATGTGCACACTGGGCAGCAGTGGGGTTAATGGCTCAATGAACCATCATGATTCCATTTCTCTATATATTTTTTATTTTAAAGTTTTTAGTCCTTTTTTAGTGCCTCTTTTTTTTTTTTTTTTTTTTAAGTGGTTTTTTTTTTTAATTTACTCTTTCAAGAAAAAAAAAATTTACTTAAAGTACTTGAATTTGAATATGTAACAAAAAAGAGCAAAAAGTGGTACTTTTGCCATATGTAATCTAAACCTGATCTCTCGTGTATAAGATAGACTAGCTCACCATTTATGTTTGTCCCTACCGTGTTTCAATTATATATCTGTGATTTTATTTCAAGAAAATTACAAAACACTCTTTTTATTTTATTAAATTTGAGTTTTGGCCCTGTATTTGTTATAAAAGAAAAGTTAAAAAAAAATCCATTTATTTTACAAATCACATGAAAACCTCCTCCCTATAGTCATAAATGGTTTTTTTTTTTTTTTTTTTTCATTTTATTTCTAGAATTGAGAATAGATGATTCGAATTTTACATTTTTAATTTTATTGAAATTACCGCAAAATTATACTTACAATCACTAATAATCATTAATATTGTTTCAATTTATTATTATTATTATTATATATAACTACCACGACTCATGAATTAAAAAAATATTGAAAACCTTCAAAATTAAAACACGTCTTATAACCAAATTCCTTAAATAAAAAAATTTACTTCCCCACCCACCGGACCAAAGTGTTGGGTTACTAGCCCTTCGGGTCTCATGAGACCCACTATCGGGAGTAGGAAGGGTTGCGAGGAATTAGTGAGGATCAGATTTCTCCACCGACTACCAGAATCTTACTCCCCCACCAACTGGACCCAAGCGTTTTACCTTAATTTCATATTTGTATTTTTCATGTAGCATTTTTTTTGTTTTTTTAATTATAATTAATGGTATTTGAAATTTTTTGTGCCATTAGTCAATCAATCTACGTCGGAGGAGATGAATCCTACTTCCATCATTTCTAGTGGGAGCGTAATAGATAAATAAAGCCAAAAAAAAAAAAAAAAGATCAAATCAAATCATATGTCACGTGATGAGTGATAAGAGTGTCGATCTAATAAATATGGACGAAGATATTATAAAAATATCATTAACATTTTTTAAATGTAATATAGTTATAAATAATAATAATAATAAAAGACAAAGGGGTAAAAACCTGTATTTTTTTAATAAATAAAACATATTATATGAATAGAAATTAGAATACTCAGATAATATTAAGGATGTAGATGCCCCACGTGATAAAATACAAATGGGTAAAAACCTGTATTTCACTCATATGGAGAATACTTTTGTAATTATTGCTTGTTTATTACTAAAAAATTTTAAATAATAGGACAAAAGCATACATTTTAAAAATTGGGAATGATGTTGACACTTCACCGAGTGGAACTTAAAGCGCAAGTGGAAAAAAAACTTAATAAGAAAGAAAAGAAAATGAGAGGAAAGTGATAAGGGAAAAAAAAAAAGGATATAAAAGATTTAAATTTTTTTTAATTGTTTGGGATGATAAAATAAATAAATCTATCTTTTATTATGTGATATTGCAAGTGAATTAAAAGGATAGAAATATTATTTAATTAAAATATTTTCAATAATATCTTTGTTTCTTAAGGGGGAAAGGAGGTAAATAGGCTAAAAACCTCTAGTAATAAAAATAATAGGATAAAACTTTTTGAGTGATCATATATTCGTGGTAAATGATTTATTGATGAAGTATATTTGCAACCAAGTAATCTTACAAAACATTCTTGTAAAAAAAATATTTACTGTAAATATCATCTTTATGGTAAATACTTTATTTTCAAAGCATATTTACAATAAAATTATGTTAAAAATTTTCGTAAAAAAAAATTTATCATAAATATTTTATTTACTTCAAACATTTTTAAAATATGTTTTTTACTTTAAACATTTTTTAAAAATGACCTATTTGTTGTAATTTCTCAAAAAAAAAAAAAAAAAAAAAAAGACCTCCCATGTTATCTTTCCTCCCACTTTTCATTCATGCCATATGAAGCATTAATGTTAATGCATCTTATACTGGATAACATTCTTTAAAGGCTCCCCACAAATGATCTACGTAATTTGTTTTGTTTAATTTAGAGCTCTGAGAACATTTGCTAAGCTTGTTAAAAAAACCAAAACCAAGAACAAGAACAGAACAGAACAAAACAAAATAATGAAATCAAAACTTTAAGCAATCTCACCTAAAAAATAAAGGAGAATTGCTTCCTTTCACCATTCTATATGAGGAATTACAATTAGTTGTTCACCTTTACATCTTAACAAAGCCTCAAACACGCTTATTTTGATTTTTTTTTTTTTTTTTTTTTGAGTGAACTGAGAGAAGAGAAAAATAATACTACTAATTTTTTTTTTTTTAATATTGATAGTAATTTTACTAATTTTTTTTATTTATGAAAACACATGAGGACAAAGACAATGTGGTTAATGAAATTCAGCAGCATTGTTAAAACTTAGACAATATAAGAAAATTTTGGAAGGAATTAGATTTAGAGTGAATGAAATTTCTCGTATTGATTGTTCGGTTTCCTCTTACCTGTCAAGAGATTTTAACTTAGTAATAACAAGATAAAGATGGGCTGATTATGTTCTTCAAAGTTAAAGAGATTAAGGGCAAAAGATAACAAGGACAATTATGCTGTTAATCTTAATTGGCAAAAATAGATCGAATGACAATGAATCTTGGGGTCATAAGACCAAATTTTTTTTCCTGAAACTCGATCCTAACCCTGGTCCCGAAACCCAACCGTAACTCTTAGACTCTGACTCTTATCTTGAAACCTAATCCTGATCCTAATAAAAGATAGAAGTTAAATGTAAAATAAATAAAAATAAAAAAAATAAAAAAAACTGTCTAAACAAGAATGTTTTGTTTTCATTTATATAAATCTATTTTTCATAAAATAATTGTCAAACACCATATGTTCTTTGAGAACAGATGAGAATTGTTTTTGTTCTCATCTTTGAAAACACACTTATGAAAAAATTAAAAATAAAAAAACATGATCAAACAAGCCCTTAATTTTCAAGAGCACAATATGTAATAAAATATATGATTCTAACTCCAAAAATATCTCGAAACAGAAATTTTATTCGGTTGGTTTTGTGTGAATGAGATGTGACAAACTAATTGTGCCCCTTGTAACAATATGCATATACTCTTTAGCTTCTAAAAACAAATATGTGAAAATGGCCCTTCAAATGAATTGTCTTTATCGTCTGTTTTTTTCCTTGGAGGAATCTAAAACTCGTTTTCGCTACTAACCAGAAAAGTTATCTTTTAAAGGGAAAAACAAAAAGGAATAAGAAGAAGAACATGAATACTACAAGAAAGACACAACATACAACACAATGTGATATTGTGGAATGCATTGTTTTTCGTTTCTTTGGATTTGGGGGGAGATTCCAACTCAGATATGACTTTATGGTGAACTCAGGTATGAATTTATTGTTAAATTTAATCTACAAATCATATGAAAGACAAATCTTTTTATTCTATATATTGTTATTGCCAAAGAAAATGACTAAAAGTATATATATAGATAATAGGGTATTTAGTACTGATATCCTCTAAACTTATTACTTTTTGGCAACTTACCACATAAATTTTTAATTTTAACTATTTACCCCGTGAACTTGCTAAATTGTTGCAATGTAGTACCTCATTTAGATAATTTTACATTAGATTGAAGATTTGATTTTGGAAGATTTGCATTAAGTTTTGTATTAGCTTCGGAAACATTTTTATCAGGAATGGGGTTTTCTGTCTTCATATGAGGTGTATGTGGGGTTTTTTGTAACTAATTTAATAAAAATTTAGTCATATGAGATACATTGCAATAATTTAGCAAATTTAGGAAAGTAAATTGTCAAAATTTAAAGTTGGGGGGCAAGTTGCCAAAAGGTGGCAAGTTTATAGGGCATCGGTATGCAAGTGTAGTGTGTGTTTATCGCAATTTTTAAAGTTGGTATTTTTCTCTTCAACAAATGGTTAATTTTGTTCAAAAACTCCCTTAAGCACCACGTTTCTAACTATGAAAGTAAAAATATTCAATCGGCTACTCAACTACAACCAAAAAGGGACATCTACAAGAAAACAACATCGACTTAAAAAACGACGTAAATACATAAAACGGTTTCATGAACTTCAAAAATATGAGTCGGAAATAAAATTTACATCATCAAACGCGCATAAGAAAGCTATTACAAACTTAAGAAACAGGACCGAATGGAAAACGACAATACCTCACTAATCGACAAGAGTAGACTACAAAATTTTGAAAATATTAAGGACACAAACTATTATCCCAATTTTTGAGTGTCAATTTCTGTGACATGTGAATTGTCATTCATTTATTGATAGAACTTTTAGAGGATTGTAATATCAACTACTTATAGTTACTAATTAATGAAAAAATGACAATTCATCACCACGTGAATCGGTGCTCAAAAGTTGAGATAAAAGTTAATATCCCTAACAAAAATAATTGAGAAAAAAAAAAAAGAATGATGAAACTGAAAAAGAGTGCCAACAAAAAAGAAGAATAAGAAATTAGTACCAACAACCACGAATAGAATGGGAAAACGATAACGACCAAAAAGGACGACAACGAGAAAACGACATAAGCGTAAGACGAGATGGCTAGGTAAAAAGGTAAAGCGACATGAACGGAAAATTATAATAACCTAAAGACGACATTAGCAGGGTACAACTGGCTAAGCAAACGACACGAACAAGAAAAACCTAGAATAAACTCACCAAACATCACAAAAATGAAAAACGACAACAACCATTAAAACTAAAATAACCTTGGATAATGACTCAATGAAAACGACAAAAAAAAAAAAAAAAAAAAAAAAAAAAAAAAAAAAAACGAATGAAAAAGACAACATGAAATGGAATAGCGATGAAAATATCATAAACGATAATAACTGTAACAAAACGACAGATAGAAAAGAGGATCCAGATTAAAAACGACAACAACCTGATGAACAAAATTTGAGAGAGGACATAGAAAACCAGAAAAATGGACATCATTGATAAAAAAAACGACCATCATTGATTAAAAAAAAAACGACATCAACATGCGAAACGATATTAATTTATAAAATGGGATTCCATTTAGAAGAAAGAACACGAAAATCTACCGGGGAAAAAAGAATTGAGACCTTCATTTTCCCTTTTTTGCTGGATTTTACACTTTTCTCTTGATAAAATAAAAATACAAATAAATTGGGCTTTCATTGATGAAAATACTTGGGCTTCTCCTTTAGTTGGGAAATTACACTACATGACAAGTTTATGAATGGGAAATTGATATATATTAAATATTTTGTATTATTTTTGGAATAATATAACTACCTAGTAATTATTATATGATTTTCAAATTTTTTACTACATAATTACATGACAATTATTAAAATGATGTGAACTTTTTGTTATATTTCAATTCTACTAGTTAGATTTTGTTATACATCTAAAGATCTTTTTCTTTTTTCTTGGTGAGGCTCTGAAAGATTTTTCCCCAAACATATGACTTTCTGTTCAACAATTTGAACATCTTGCAAAGTTCCAAAGGTGTTTTTTTTTTTTTTTTTTTTTTTTTTTTTTTTCAAATGTGATCAAACAGTAAATGGATGCTGATTAATGGACGAAATACCACACAATATTTGCAAAAAGTGAACCCTGTATTTTTCATTAATTGGTAAATTGGATCCTGAACTTATTTTTGGCATTTGGACCCTAATTTTTGTGTAGTAATTGACATCAGTTATTTATTGGACAATATTGCCAAGAGTTGTCAAACTTAGGTCCTAACTGTCAAAATTGAAAGTTCACTGTCCAATATACAAATAACAAATCAAGGTGAACCACCGAAAAAGAAAAAAAAAGGCCTAAGTTCCAAGCTTAGAAGCTCTTAATTTATGGAAACATAACACATTGAACAAAACCAAAAAGATACTATACAATCTTTGAATTATATGTAAATAATTAAAAAAAAAAAAGAAAGAAAAAAAAAGAATTATATAACTCCTTTAGGCTTTAGCAACAAACAAAGACACAAATTAAAATTAAAAAAAAAACTTTTAATATTTCAAATGTGCCCAGGAAACAGGCTCATTAAAAATTAAAAAAAAAAAAAAAAAAAAACTTTGTTTAACTTTAAGATGTGCATATTATTACATAACAAGAACATGAATTCGGTACAATGATATTTCCATATACAATAAGGTGAAAAAAAAAAAAAAAAATTTAATTTCCCATTTCAAGAAATCCCCCAAACTGCACCATTATTATCTATAATAAAACTAAAAATGTTCCATGACATGCTTCAAAATAACTATTAGACATAAAGAATAAACGCAAAGCCACAAAAACCAATGAAGAGGTACTACAATTTAGGCATTACAGCGGGACTTGACCTACTAAAAATCTTCATTAGATGGTGGTGATTTTTTTTTTTTTTTTCATCACACAACTTTTCTGTTCAGGAGGCAACATGAACTGCAAGATGATGATTCATTCCAACGCCGCCTTTCATGCTCTTCCTCGCCACCCCATTGACGCTTCTTCTTGCTCCGGTTTTCGGTTTCCTATCGAGTACTCTTTGTCCCCTTGAAGCCTTGCTAGTCTCCATTACTTGGCGGTTGAGCTTGTTATGAGCATCTCTCTCCCTTTCTTTCTTCTCGGTGACATCTTTTCTTCTTGTTTCCGAGGCTTTTCGGGGTAATGGGGTTGGAGATGTTGCGGTGTCTTCAGTTTGCTCAGCTGTGTTTACAGAATCAGTGGTTGTTTGAGCTTGGTCATGTCCTGCCTTCGGATCAGATGGAAATTCCGAAGAAGCTCCACTTCTTGAGCTTGTTGACTTACTTCTTGCTTTGCTGATTTTGCTCTCATCAGAACCAGCCTGGAAAATGAAAAATTGAATTCGTTGGAACTTTCCTTAAGAGGACTAAGTTCATACCACAATAGCATACATAAACCAATCAAATGGTCTGTTTGGATCGTAAGTACTGTAGAAAACTTTTTAAATAGTGCCCAAAAACAGTCTGTGGACGGTGATCCAAATGGCCATTAAGTTCTGATAAGTTGGGACGGATTTCATCCTTTTCAGAAGATGTCATTAATCTTACATGATAAGAAATAAACGTTATGATCAAGAATTCGAGTCCTACTACTACTATGATTCTTCATATTTATCACTATAAGATATCCTATGTTCTAGGAAGTAGTTTATTTCTTTCAATTATGTCAAATTCAGTCTCTAATATGCATAATTATTCTCACTTTACTGACATGAGCATCGGAGTTCTAACGTTTGTATTGTATGTCTTTCCCCCAATCTTGTACGTTATCATGGACACCTTCATCTTTTTTTCCCAGATTGGGACCATACGAGCACCCACTTTATTAATTGAAAGAAAAAATCTCACATTTCGAACTTGAGACCAAAAACCCTGAACCCCTCTTGTCGAGCTAGCCCCAGTGGGAATACTTAAAAGACAACAGGGCTTGAAACAGAGTCTTTTAACCATTCCAATTTCGAACAAAGTATATAACATTACACACACACAACCGTACCTTGTTTTCATTAGCATGGTAGAAAGATGGCATTGGGGTTGCTTTGAAATTGAGGCTCCTCCGAAGTTGTCTGATCTCAGCTTCCGTCTTTTCCTGCAGCCACAGATATTTCCACCGAATTTGTAACATAGAATTTCAATTGGACAATTGGGCACAAATTTTCCTCAGCTGAAATTACTTTTTGCACGTTAGTTTTGCAAAACAGTCCCATGATTTATCTAAGTTAAGAAACTGTTCAACAATAATTAAAAAAAAAAAAAGAACGAAAAAAAAAACCCTTTGAGTTTGAAATTTTCGCTTACCTGAGATTTTGCTTGGATCTTATTCATCTCAGCTTCCTTCGCATGCATTTTCTCCTCCAACTTCAAGTAGAACTGGATCACAAATGCGTTACAAGTACAATGAAATAAGCGATTCAATTCCGTAATTGCAAAACAAAGAGAAAAAACGAAAAGAAACAGCATGTTGGCTAACCTCTTTCCGCCTTTCTGCTCGCTCGTCACTTCTGAAATTGAATCCTATTGACCTTGTATCAGACTTGGTCAAATTTCCTTGGTTACGCCTACACAGAGAAATCTGCATTAGATATCAGAGGTTCAAAGAGATTGAAATGCATATAGTTTGTTTTTGGATTCACTAATAAACCTGTTAGGCATTCGCCGCAATCTGGCTTGATCTTTTGATGAAGAAAGATGAGGCTCGCTTACGTCTCTTCCTCTTGATTCATTTGCAACACTGTGGCAATACGATACCCTAGTTTTAGCTTCTACACATTACTAAAAACTAAACTTCACTTACAAGAAACAAGTACCTTCTATCCTCATGAGCTAATTTTGTTTTCTGACCTCTAGAATCCTGCAAGAAACCGCATAAAAATTTGTATATAAGTGTGTCTATATATATACGTGTGTGTGTGTAACGAAAAAATTGTAACCAAGAAGTTGATTGCACAATGCCAAAGATAAAAAGTTCAGTACTTAGAAGTTATAGAATCTTTGGAAGACAATGATTATTGCTTACCTCTGATACCGAACTCTTGCTCACGGAACTTGTGAGTTGAGTAGTTGGATTTGATGGTTGATTTGCTTTGTTTGTTCTTCCAACAACTTCTCTTTTCCTTCTGATAGGTTTCTTCACAGGATCTTCAGATGCATCACCGGAAATGTTTCTTTGGACTCGAGATAGAGCGGTCAGAGAAATAACTCTGGACTTGGAAAGCTTGGATTCTGTTTCAGGTTTTAGCTGCTGAAACACGCATATTAAGAGTTAGAAAGTGTGAGACACAGGTATCTTACGATTGGATATCACTAACGATAATGCACAATTCTGATTGTTAGATTTCGCCAAAATCTTATAAAAAAAAAAAATGCATACAAAACTGGCAAAATTCGATACAGATCTATCGGAACCATACTAAAGTAAATCAAATCCCAATAAGGAGTAAAAGTGAAACTAGATGGAGAAAACAAACCTTTTCAGAAGATGTTTGCTGTGTTTCAAACCTAGATTCCTCAACTTTCCCTGCATTTTCGGTCTTAGGAAACTCAACAGAAAAAGATGATTCATCACCATCCCTTTCCGCATCAAACGTTTGCTCCTTATAAACTCTTGTCTGTGATTGTGATTCGTCACTAGCCAAAGAACACTTATCACAGCTAATTTCAGTTTGATGTGCTTCGGATTTAGCACTTTCAGCAGCACCATCGAGCAAGACATCGGAATCACTCATTGCAGGCTCCTTCAGAGGATTAGAAAACGAAACCCTGGAATCTTCTCTTTCGCATTCGTTAACTTCACGCCCTCCATGATACGCTTGCTCCACATGATCTTCTCTTTCACATTCGGTCATCTCATAGTCTCCATGGTACTCTTGATCTTCTCTTTCATGTTCTGTCACTTCATATTCTTCATGATAGTCATACGAGCCTTCGAGACTCTCGTCGAAATGAGGATAATGGACGCCTCCATTTGCATTCTGATCACATTCTTCTCTGCAATCACTTCTGTCCGAGACACCATTTTCACTGACTTGATATTCCGTCCCACTAAGGTACTCAAACGAATCCGGTCTCAACATACCTTTCTTCTTGAAGTGAGCCTCAAAGTAAGCCTTCTTTTCAGTAACTGAGCCTGGTTTTGAGTATTTCTCAACCTCCTCTAGATATCTATTGTGAGAGAAAGACGACTTCCGTTCCCAAGATAAGGACTCGGTTTCAAATCTTCCGAACGATACAGAGCCAGAGTGTAAAGAATCTGCCTGCAAAATCAATAACCAAAAGAAAAAAAAAAAAGATTTAACAGATTTGACATTGTAGATATGGAAAAGTCCCTAAAAAAAAATAATAATAATAATAAAAATAAGGGTCCTTAATCTAGATTATCCTATGAATCAAATTGGATATTAAGAAGCGTCCTAGAAATTACAGATCTATAAATATTACCATTTGATTGTTTCAGACCCAAAAAAAATTTCCAAATATCTAAAGAAATATTGCAAATCCACCATTGTTCTTCATTTACTAGAGATTCCAATGAAATTTCTTACAGGACAAAGTCCGTCTTTTTTCGTTATAAATCGTGGTTTAAATTGCACGATTTTTTCTTTTAAGACCCAAATTTAATTCGACAAGATTTCAACTATGAACCAAGTAAAAGAATTAGCAATAACAAACAATTTAATAAATAAAGTTAATTAAGCAGATTCTTTTAGAGATACCTGAAGGCTAGTACTAAAGGGTTCTTCAATCTCCCCAGCCATTGCTATTGTTTTATCACTATCAATCAAAATCACAAAACTTCAATAATGTCACAGTAAATAAAAGAGAAGTTTATTAACACAAAATATATAAATTAAAATGGCAAAGATGTAAACTTTCAAGAAATGGGTGTACCTGAAAAGAATAGAATTTCACAGAAACATAGAAAACAAATCTAATACAAGCCCAGGTGATATATCTTTATGTGTGTGTATATCTATATATCTATATATATTGGAGTTGATTAAGAGACTTCATAGTCTGTGTTGCTTCTCCAGATCTTGCAGGTTTGGCTGACCAACAAAGAGTAGTCTCTTGGAGAAAGAGAGAGAGGAGAGGAGAGGAGAGAGAAAGGAAGAGAGAGAAAGGAAGAGGAGTGAGTGAGTGGGTTACTTAAGTGTACTCTCAAATCTAAAACCAAAGGCTTTAAAAGGTTTTCTATTCATCATCAGTCAATCATCATGTGCATTGCCGGTTGTCTTTTTGTCCTCTCCCTCCTCTCCTCACACCTTCTTCTTCTCTTGCATTACGCCGATATAGTTGTCATTGTTTTACTAGGTTTTTTTTTTTTTTTTCCTCCTCCCTCCTAGGAATTATATTTACTTATTATTAGATTGAATCCCGAGGACTCTACGATAAAATATTCGTAATAGTTTATTCGTTAAATTACGTCATAATCATATTTAAAAATGATATTACATACATCGGACGGCTTAAAATTGTTCGTAACTAAATGATATGTTTTTTTAACCTTATCACAATTTTATCATTCAATTCATTCCCTTATAAGTTCCGTTACTACAAGCGCAACAATTAATCATTTGGATCATATTTAGAAACAATGATGCATGCGTTGGTTGGACATTTTAAAATCATTCATTACTAAAATGATATATATATATATATATATTTTACCTTATCACAATTTTATCATTCAATTAATTCCGTTTCATACGAGCGCAATAATTTACTATTAGAATCATATTTAAAAACTATTATATATAAATCTAATGGTTTATAATTATTCGTTACTAAAATGATAATTTTTTTAATCCTATCGTAATTTAATCATTCAATCAATTTCATTATAACTATGGTTGCGTACGATCTCATCAATGAACCATTATCACCTAAAATCAATTTCCTAAACAATAAAAATAACAATAACATTAACGTCATCCAATTATCAAGTTAATTTGGAAACTTTTATGGTGAAAATTTTGTATTAAAAAATTGTTTCAATTCTGTTTTCCACAACATCATTGAAAATTAAAATCAAATGAAAACAAGAACTTGATAGACTTCTATAAAAATTTGTGACCATGTTATATTAACAAAATGTTTTTGTTTCTTATTAAAAAATTTGCCATTATGTTTTGACCATTGTAACAATTGGTTTATTATTATAATTGTCATGATCTCATTTAGTCATTCACATGATCGCATGTTATATACTTTTGACTAACTAACATATTACTTAACTTTCCAATCATCTAGCATGATGAAAAAATTAATAAATAATAATAAATTTTTTAAAGGAAAGTTTTTATAAAATAAAAAAAATCATGTGATAATTGATGACCCATTACGTGATGAGTGATGAAAGACAAGACTGTCACGTAATAACCCAACAGCAGCCTAACGAAAAAACGCTGTTTAACGGTACCGTTTGAGAACAAACGGCCCGTGAAAATTGGATTAAGAGTGTCAACATCAATAATTGTTGACTTTTAGGCTCTAATGGGAGAAAGTTATCCTCTATGGACAGCTCCATCTGGAACAGTCATCATTGCGTACGTGGGAAGTTGGAACAGCTTTTAAAGACACTCCGTACTTGGGATTTGTTAAAAAAGCAAGAGATCTCCGGTCCCTACTACTCTTACCCATTTGATTTTTTATTTTTTTATTTTCCAAATGTGGGACCCGAAACTTTTCATCAATAATTGGGTTATGGATTACCCTAAGTTTGTGATGGAAGATTAGGAGCCGTTGGATGATGAAAAGGATTGGGACAGATCTCGAGGCCGTGTGAGCACGTGCATATGGGCCGTTCATGTTGGGCTATTTCACGACATTTTAGATGGTACCGGCCGGCCGCCAACGGCTGTGTAACCTCTCCGTTTACTAGACTTAAAAGAGAAGTAAATAACAAAGTATTTAAAATATTTGGCACCCATTTAGGTCTTCATTTTGTACCTAAAGTTTTTATCTTATTTTTTATCTTTTTTTCTCAAAAGTCAACAAAAAATATAATTAATTTTTGAAAAGTCAGCTAATTTTCATTTAAAATTTTTATTTCAAATTGGTTCATCAAATGTAATCTTAAAGTAAATAAGAATAAATAATAAATTTATTATTTGAGTAAACTTATATTTACCTAGTGTACAGCTTACTTCCATTTAATTCAAATATTGTAAAAATTTGTTATTTATTTTATTTAGTTTTGTAAACATTTACTACAATTTATGACTTGGACTTTTACTTTCGACCACAACCAATTGGCCCATTTTATACTTTTTCCCCTTCATATTTTGCTGAAAAAGGAAGAAAAATATTTTGACGTGTATAACAATTTAAATGTTTGGAATAATAAATGCATCTTCATTTCAAACATTTCTTTGTACGCTTTTTTCCCCTTCTTCATCGTGGTGTTGAAAATAATATAGCAGTGGCCCGCGACATAAGGGTCAAAGAAAAAAGAGATATAGAAGGAAATAGTCGGTGTTTAATGGCACATTTTTATGACCCTTTTTTTTTTTTTTTTTTCCCTTCAAAAGTATCCACCTCTAAATCCCCAAAGGCAAGGCTTGCAATTAGAATGTGCAACCAAGTCCCCTCGTTGCGACGAGGCTTTGCGAGGCTCGCATCATGACATCTTCATGATGGCAACGAGATCGAGCCTTGATTATGAATGGCTAGCCTCAACTAAAAGCTTCTCTTCACGATAAACAAAACTTTTCGTCTGTTGCTAGAGGTGGTTGGATTTTGTCGCGACGGCTAGTCTACAATGGTGAAGATAAATTTTTTTAACTAGGAGATGATTTTGGTCTTTAACGATTTCTCAATTTGTCACTTTATGGGTTTCTCCAAAATGGCGATAAGGTTTAGATAAGGACCAGATATACAAATCATAGATTTATGGTAAGTCTTTTTTTCCCCCTTGCTATTTGCTACTAGCACATAAAAAAATTATTAGCTACATAAGTGACAAACTGTGACCGAATTTTTTTAACTAAATTTTAAATTATTTGTATTTTTAATCAGCAATTGAATTATCACTACCTATAAAGATCCTCTATAAAGTTATGATTCACATAAAAATAATTGTAAAATAAAAATAAAAATAAAAATTTCCCCGATTAAAAAATGCATATAGATCTAATTTATATATGCTATTCTATATCATCTCCACCTTAAACCACATTATCGGCACAAACGATTTGGAATAGGCCAACAAGACAAAACCTAATCGCTGCAAGAAAAAGTCAGTTAAACATGTGTCTCATTAGGCCATTAATCATGGACCCTCGTTGTCGCGTGAGCTACAATACAACTCTTTTTTGCTATATAGATAAAGTGGTATGCATCATGTAAATAAACTTTTATACATTTTATTATCAACCAACAAAAAACGCCTAGCCATTATTTTCTATAACATTATATATATACATACATACACACACACACTAGCTAAGGACTACATTATTTCACAATTAGTACAATTAATCCACGATTCTAATTTTCTTAATAAAAAGAGCATCGGACCAGCCGAAATTGATAGAAAATTGCTACCTAACCCAATATTAACTAGGTTGCTCTCCACTAGATCATATCAAAACTTTAGAGGTCATAAATTAAATTTTCTAGGGTTCTCTTGACAGAACATTAAAATTATATGAATATCGTATGAATAAATTCCTGATTAACTATATAGCTTAAAATGACAACAAACTAACGTATGTATACTCGACCAAAAGAAAGAAACCAAGAAGATTGAAGTGAAGAAGACAATGACAGAAAATATGTCCCATTTTGAGCTAGAGATTTGATGAGAGGGCCACTTCATGAGGAAAGTCTATCTATGGATGCACCACCATTAATACTATATATATATTAATCTTGAAGAGAACTCTCCAAATCGGGTGGTGGGGCTAAGCTTCAGGTAGTTGTGAAAAATAGCATTTCTAATAAGTTGGGACATACACACACACATACATATATTCATTGGTATTAATATATATATATACCACATTCTTTTCTATAAATAAAACATGAATATATATATATATGCCTTTTTTTTTAAAAAAATAATAGAAAATACCACTAATTCTACTTAAGGATTTGGTCTAAAATATGGTATAAAATTTTTTTTTTAAAAAGATATGAAGTGAGGAGTGAAATAATCAGTCGTAATGTTTTTTTTTTTTTTTTTTGGGTCAATTATTTTAGACTCTGAATTTGTCCTACTACTCCTTAAAAAATAGATAATAGATTAATAACAATAATGAGTAGTTTTTTTCGGATATATATGATCACAGTTTCATAGATATTTAAAACATATGTAAAATGAACAGAACTATTATTAGTTTTATTATTAAGTGTAATGACAAAAGTAGATTATGTTTAGGGTTACTGCTATTTTAGTAACTGGTGGTAGACATGTGATTGCTCTTGTATATATATAATCTCTCATGTGATGGATCGAGGGTCGATGGTGGTCCATGTGTGTTTGGTCAGCAACATGATGACACATGAGAGAAAGATATCAGGAAGCTGAAAATATAATTATTTAGATTTAGTTCTATATGACCGACATAAGACTCGACTTGTTAGATATTACGGAGGTTCAGTGAGCACGAGTACTTGCACTTTTATTGGTTTGTATTTTAAAAGGCCCGTTTCGTGGAGATTTTAGAGATAGAGTTTTGGATCGGGAGTTGAGATAAGTTTGGAAATGTGTGTTTGGTTTAAAAACAACTGTTTGGAGTAAAAAAATATAAAAATTTGAAATGTGTTTAGAAAAAAATATGTATCAATATAAATCTTATTTCGTTTCTCTCGAAGTTTTACGCAATTAAAAAAAATTATCTCATTTGGACTTTGAATAACAAAGTTATGGACTTTTAAAGTTTGATTTTACTATAGATATTTGAAAAAGTGAAAAATGAAAAATAGTTTTTAATTGAAGAAAATTACTATAAAAAAAACATTTGGAGATATGTTTGGAGAAGTCCACCCAAACAGGCCCTAAGCCGTGCCGACCACGATCATATTAACTTACTATTGGTGTTAATTACAATGCTCCAAATTCCCCTAATGTTCAAAAGGATTTGGGTATAACTCATCCTAACTCATCCTCAAAAGCTAACTCAAGAAAAGAGAGAATACAATTCACACATAAACACCAAACAACTTAATAAATTAACCATATAAAACACTCACAATCTAACATCTATATATGGTCTGTATCTTTGATTTTTCAACCAAACGTATATTTATATAACAAACAGATCGCCACATCTAATCGTATATAGCATTGCAATCTTCGGAATTTCAAATATTATTAAAACATAAATTTCCAGATAAAGTTATACAAAAACTTTATAAATAATTTTCTAAAGAAAAAAAAAATCTGCATCAGCAAAAAAATGTAGGCACATTAGTTGTCCAAAAAAAAAAAAAAAAAGGATGACTTTAAGACTCTTGGTTATGCAATAGCACCGGGATGTACAAAATAAAGGGCTAGCTATATATATATATATAACTATATATATGTATGTATGTATATATATATATATATATGGAAATTAAGGAGATTAGCGAGCACTACTTCTGGACATGCTCCTAAGAAAAGAAGAGCTTCTGGTATTCTCTCGGAGTGGTTTTTCTGTGAATCTGATTAAATTGTAGGCAAATTCCTTTGTAAACTTTCATCACAATAGCCGGCCCTATACTCCTTGCTGGGTTCATTGATCCCCCAGTTACCGGTCTGCAATGAATATATTCAACGAATATAAAATAGTTGAAACAATTTCTTATGAAATTATTGAAAATTCATTACTATGAAATTAAAATATAAACCGTTCAAAAAAAAAGAAAAGAAAAGAAATTATAATATAAAAGGTAAGTGCTGATTAATTAATTAACTAATTACCCGGCTATGAAGACATTTAATAGTATTGTCATTCCGATAGCAATCCCTGCCAATTCTCCAACCTCCAATAGGTAAATGATGTAATTTATAAAATAAATAAATAAAAATTAAAAAAAAAAAGTAAGGGCCTGTTTGCCTCAACCACTCAAACCATTCAACTCAAACTTTTTTTTTGTCTTTTTCCTAAAAAGTTTTTATCTTTTTCCCAAAAAGTTTTTTGTCTTTTCTAAAAATTCAAAAAAATTTACTATTGAAATTTAAAAATCTCAACTCAAACTACTCCACCAAACAGACCCTAAATAAGCCGAACGCTAGAAAATATTATTAAAAAAAAAAAAAACCCGATAAGTGAGCTTTTATTTTCAAGTTAAACAACAACATTATCTGTTAAATAAAACTCGAAAACAATGTACTTTCTAAGTAGCTACAAGCTGTTCATGATCTACGACATATAACATGTGTAAAGTTTTGTGGAGATATAAATGTAAAAGCCGGGTCCCAATAAGGAACAACATCAATTTAAAAAAGAAAAAACATTATTTAAAAAAAAAAAAAAGTAAGATGGCGGTTTCGCCTTCTCGATCTTAGGTGGCTCCATCACTGTGTGTATGCATTGCCTTGTTAGTCTTGGCCTTTCACATTATACAATGAAGATTTTTTATGGAAGCAAGAAAAAGGTAACGAGCTTAAACTTTTTTTCAGCTTCCAACTATAACATTTAGAAGTTCCACATTCTCATGTAATATAATTGTGAAATCAACCCCTTTAGAAAATCCTTATCTTTACTGAAAAAAAAAAGTGCCATCTCGTTCTTTATATCCCATTCAATTATAATAGAAATTCAGTAATCCACCAATAAAACAAAAAGAATTTGAATTGATTATACTCAAAAGTAAGTGAAATCTATGTCTCTTTTAAAATTTATGACCTCAAAAGTAAATGAAAATTTTAGTTCGTATACGTTAAACTCAAATACTCATGCATAAAGTAAACAGATAATGGGTGAAAGGATATACAAATAATGAAGTACTAACAGCTTTATTATCAGTCGCAACGCCAAAGACAACGAACATCAAGAGAAAGAAGATGATCATCTCAAAAACCAGACATTGGATATCGGCTCCATCTGGTGGAACAGTTCCAAAGAAAGAGTCCTCCGTTACGTCGAACAGAAGGCACAACGTTGCACTTGCTAGAATTGCTGCCAACTTCTGCGCCGTTATGTACAAAGGCACCTGCAATATAATAAATACATACATATACATATATATATATATATGCGTGTGTGTGTGCATGCCAAACAAAATTATAAATTAATTGTAATAATAGTATATCAACATGTGACGTTTAAAAGTACATAACACTATTTCAAATATTGTAAAATATAAATTAAAACGTGACGTATTATGTGTAGTATGTGATGAAGAAAGTAATATTGGATGGGTTGGAGAAGGGTGCCTGTTTGGGAGGGAAATGGCCAAAAATGGCGAAAGTGATGGTGACGGCGGGATTGAAGTGGGCGCCGGAGATGTGACCGACGGAGTAAATCATGACGATGACGATCATGCCCCATACCACACAAACCCCTGGGAATGTTATTTTGTTCACGGTAACGGAGCCACACCTTGTAAATGTCAAGAAGTACGTCCCTATGGCCTCTGCAATTACCTGATCTCAATTAATTGTGCATGTATTAATTAATTAGAGCTGTCATGAGTCCACATATATATACGCACACATATTTATATATAGTTTGTGTATAAATATTAATAATATCAATAAAAAAAAAAGTTGGTTGAGTACGTACCTTTTGTATTAGTTGAACAATCTTGGGAGAATAGCACAGCTCGGAATTTCTATTGCTTGGCTATTCACCGCAACTTCCTTCTTCAATCTTTGAGAGGGTTCTTGAAGAAGACATTCTCTCTCTCTCTCTCTCTCCCTCCCTCCCCCTCCCCCTCCCTCTCTCTCCCTCTCCCTCTCTCCCCACTACTACAAAATGTGGATTTGACGACGGAGCTTTCACGACCGTTTTTAAAAAGACCATAGTAAAAAATGTAACAAAAACACAGAGCGGAACAGAATTTTCAAAAACCGTCGTGGAAGCTTCGGCTTCCACGACGGTTATAGAAAACCGTTGTGGAAGCAGCAGGCTTCCACGACGGTCATAGACAACCGTCGTGAAAGCTTCGGCTTCCACGACGATTTTCTAGAAACGGTCGTGGAAGCCTAAAGCTTCCACAACCGTTTTTAAAAAACCATCGTGCAAAATTCGTGAAAAAATTAGACAAAACGCTGAGTGTTGTTGCCCTCAATTTTTCACATCAATAACTCTGCATATCCCAAAATAAGATCAGATCGCTCCAAAAAACAGTCAGTATACCATTGGACGTCACCACCACCATCTACTATATCCATCATTATAATCTTTCTGTAAGTGATAACTAATTAACGTCTTCTTGTTGTTGTGTTTTCCTTAGTATTAATATTATTGATTTGTATGATTTTATAAGGTGTTTATATATATATATATATGTTTTGGGATCGATTTAGAGTTAAATTGTGCAATAGGTGTTAAATTAAGTGATCAAGAAATGTTATTTTTCCCCCGGTATTTAGACTTAATTAATTATGGTTTTAAATTTTTTTGTTATGTTCTTTCAATTTTTAATTGTTGATCAATTAATGGGCCGGTGTTAATTAATGAAAATGATATATATGCATGTTAAAATAGAGTACTTTGACTTCTAAGTATTTTAATTTTTTTATTTAAGATTTGCAAATCATGAACAGGAAATGGATGTGATTTGATAAATTGTCTAAAGCATATGAAGATGGTGTTGAAGAATTTTTGTCATTTGCCAAAGCTCACATATAAGATGATAAGATTCCGTGTCCGTGTCAAATTTGTGGTAATCATAGATCTCATTCCAATGATGATGTTAGAGGACATTTGCGCGCTTATGAGATTATTTGTTCTTACCAAACATGGTATTTACATGGCGAACATTTTTTCGATATTAAATATACATCGACGAGTATTAAAGGTAAAGAGCCTATTGTTGAGGAAGACGTTGGTGATAATATGTTCAATATGATAAAGGATTTGGAAGAAAACTTTGTGCACCGTCCGGAGTTATTTGAGGCAATGATTAATGATGCCGAAACGTCCTTGTACGTCGGGTGTACAAAATATACGAAATTAGGGGTATTGGTTAAATTATGGAATATGAAAGCGTCGGGAGGGTAGACGAATTCTAGTTTCACTACTTTTTTAAAATTTCTAAAAGATGTTCTACCGGAGGATAACAAAGTGCCACCTAGTATGTACGAGGCGAAGAAGACGTTGAGCACTTTGGGAATGAAATATGAAAAAGATACATGCTTGTCCAAATGATTGCGTCTTTTATCGGAAAGAATATGAAGATTTAGATGAATGTCCGGTTTGTAACGAGTCAAGATGGAAGAAAGGCAAGATGCCATCGAATGGTTGAAAAGGAGTGCCAGTTAAGGTATTATGGTAATTCCACCGGCTCCACGTTTGCGTCGTTTATTTCGTAATGCCGAGGATGCTAAGAATTTGACATGGCACCATAATAAACGTGTTGAAGATGGCAAACTTAGGCATCCGGCCGACACACCACAATGGAAGACTTTTGATGACAATCATCCAGATTTTAGTGCAGAACCAAAGAATTTGCGTTTCGGTTTGTCGACGGACGGAATGAACCCACATAGTAACATGAGTAATCGGCATAGTACCTGGCCAGTCATACTTGTCAACTACAATCTCCCTCCAGAATTGTGCATGAAGCAAAAGTTCTTGATATTGACATTATTGATTTCAGGCCCTCAACAACTAGGGAATGACATTGACGTGTACTTGGCACAATTAATCGATTACCTAAAAAGCTTGTGGGAAGATGGTTTACAAGTTAGAGATTCTTACCGTCAAGATACGTTCAATTTCGTGCAATGTTGATTTGGTCAATTAATGACTTTCTTGCACTTGGCAACCTATATGGTTATCCTGTGAAGAATTCTATAAGTTGTCCAGTTTGTATTAAGGAAACATCTGACATCCGGTTAAAGAATGGTAAGAAAACCGTTTATCTTGGTCACAGGAGATTCTTGTAAAAAAATCATCAATACCGCAAACAAAAGAATGCTTTTATGGTAATACAGAAAAAAGAACCGTTTCTCGGATTTTGTCTGGCGAAGATGTATTTGAGATGTTTAAAGATGTGAAAGTAGTTTTGGGAAAGAGAAAACGTAAGGCTCCAGTTGTCGATGGACCTTGGAAGAAGAAGTCAATCTTCTATGAACTTTCATATTGGAAGTCACTTTACGTTCGTCATTGCTTAGATGTTATGCATATTGAGAAAAACATTTATGAATCGATAGTGGGCACGTTGCTTGACATTCCAAACAAAACTAAAGATAGTGAAAAGGCACGGTTGGATGTTAAAGAGATGAAATTTAGACTAAATTTGCTCCCCCATAAAAGATCGAATAGCACATACTTACCTCCGGCAAAGCACACATTATCAAGACAAGAAAAGAGAAAGCTTTGTGAATGGCTTGCGTCCGTGAAAGTGCCAAGTGGGTACTCTTCCAACTTCAAAAGGTTGGTGTCAATGAAGGATTTGAGGCTCATTGGAATGAAAATACATGATTGTCATATCTTGATGCAACAATTATTACCTCTTGCATTGCGGGAAGTTTTAACGAAAGATGTGAGATATGCAATTACGAAGTTATGCTCATTTTTCAATTCAATATGCTCCAAGGTAATTGATCCACTTATGCTAGATTTGCTACAATTAGAATTGATAATGACTTTGTACATGCTTGAGAACTATTTCCCACCAGCCTATTTTGATATAATGATCCACCTAACGGTGCTCTTAGTTCGGGAAGTTAAGCTATGTGGACCGGTCAATTTGAGATGGATGTATCTTTTCGAAAGGTACATGAAGATTTTGAAGGGTTATGTGAAGAACCGAAATAAGCTGGAGGGATATATAGTGGAAAACTACATAGCCGAAGAATCAGTTGAATTTTGCTCTAAGTATTTGTTCAACGCAGACCCAATAGGGTTGCCAACGAGCGGGCTATTTACGTCGAAAAGACTATCCGTGAGCGTACATTCACCAGTAAATCAAGATAAATGGGAAAAAGTTTGTCTGTATGTTTTGCACAATGCTAAGGAAGTGGAGCCTTTCATTGAGGTTCACATGACAGAATTAAGAAATGCGAATCCAAGAAAAACAAGATATGAGAAGTGGATTCAAGATGAGTACAACCGGACATTTCGGGAGTGGATAAGAAAAGATTTGCATATGAAGGCTGGCGTTTCCCAAGACTTAATGAAGCTAGCAAGAGGACCGTCATCAATAGTCACAAGATATACACCATACTTTGTCAATGGCTACTCCTTCTACACTCGCGAAAGAGATGAGAAGCATCCCGTCCAAAGTAGTGGTGTGAGCCTTCGTGCCGAGTCTATGCATATTTCATTCGCAAAAGACAAGAACCCGGTATACGGTTTCATGAACTACTTTGGGGTTATTGAAGATATTTGGGAACTTGATTATTGCGGCTTGCGGATAGCACTCTTTAAATGCAAGTGGGCTGACAATAAATTTGTTAAGATTGATAGGGACAGCGTGACAGTGGTGGACTTTAGGCGATTGGGATACAAAATGATCCTTTCATTATGGCGTCGCAAGCAGAACAAGTCTTTTACACAACGGATCTCGACAATTTAGAGTTATTTTTAGTTGTGCCAATGATAGCTACAGGCTACCACGACGGTTTTCCTGGGAAACCGTCGTGATAGGTTTCCTTACCACAATGGTTTTTTTATGTAAAACCGTCGTGGTATGTTCTTAAATGTCCACAGTTAGGTCCTATTTTTATCCATTACACGACGGTTAAAAAACCGTCGTGGAATCTGAAAAGATTCCACGACAATTAGAAAACCGTCGTGAAAGTGTTACCACGACGGTTTTTAACCGTCGTGGAATCCACATTCTATAGTAGTGTCCCCTCTCCCTCCCTTTCTCTCTCTCTTTCTCCTTCCCCCCCCCCCCCCCCCCCCCCGGCGCGCCTCTCTCTCTCCCTCTCTCTCTAAAGAATAGAGTAAGCTAGGGCACCGATTAATGAAAGATCCAAATGTGGCAAAATTAGCATATGTTATGGTATGTATTAATTAACTGATGGTTTAGCTGTTTTAGTGGACAGGTAGTGGAGAAAAGAGCTTTCTCTCTATACTTACTTCTTGTCCATGTTATGCGGGCCCTCCTAACTATATTGTTGGAATTCATATACAATTGTACGATCATATAATTATTTCTTCGGAAATGATGGTAGTTTTCTTCACTAAATAAGAGATTTTTAAAATATTTAGAGTAAAAAACAAATTTTTTGAGTAAATAGTAATTTTATCTCTAATAAATAGATTAGTTACATATTAAATTTTATAATATACTGTTATTTATTTTAAATATCTTAAAAGCCTACTATTTACTTTAATTACTTTTTAAAAATTGTTATTTACTTCTTTCTCCTCCCATGGAAATTTATATATGCGTGTGTGTGTATTATTTAATAATAAAAAATAATAATAATAAAAAAAGAACAAGAAGAAAATTTGATGATCAAAAACTCAAAAATCAAAAGCAAAAAACTTGGGCCACTGATCGGAAACGATGCTGGCCACAAGGCCTTTGTCAGTTTCAAGCTCTAGTGGCATACTTGAGCTAATGCCATACTTGGACCTTTGTTGTGGGCTAATAGCTTTTGCTCCAACTTGATAGAATCCTCTTTAAGAGAAGAAACAAAGGAAGAATGTAGGTAAATAGTATATTTACAGATGCGAAAAAAGTAAAAAATATATTTACAAAACTGTCGAAATAGATAACTTATTTATGAGTAGGTACTTTTTATATGAGTATTCATTTGGTAAATTATTTATTTATTAGTAAATATGCTATTTACTTATTTTAATTTTTGTAGATGTGTTATTTACTTATGTTTTCATAACAAATTGGATCATCCAACTCCTCTCCTACACTTTTAGAGAGTGGAAAAATTATGTTTGAGCAAGAGGAAATGAAGAAATTTTTTTCGTCAATAGCTTATTTAAATACCAATATGCTTACTCATAATAATGTATATACACACACACACACACACACACATAATTAAGTGATTATAGGCATAATTTAGTACTAGTTTCACACTTAACTTTACCCCTTCGTTTTGAGTTTAAATCTCCCATCCCAAACAAATAAATGAATAAATAAAAGGATAGTTAAGCCCTTGAGAACTATTACAATAGAATTTAGAAAAAGAGTACTACTATAAAAATAAAAAAATAAAAAGTTTGTGATCCGTTTTTAGTGCATTGAGAAGTTGCTGTTGAATTTTCATTTTGAAAAGTTACTCCTAAATTTAATAATATTTTACGAAGTGCTTCTAATCTCCTTGTAATCGTTGTCGTCGACAATCTCTCTGGCTTAATGATGAACATCACTTTATATCCGAGGTACAAGAGTTTGGGATTGGAGAAACTGAAATCAAACATTTAACGTTTGGGATCCTAAGAGAGGGAAAATTGAATTAGGATTTGGGGAAGTGATTTAGGGTTTAGGATTTTGGGAAGGGAAATAATATTTGGAGAGGGAAATTGAATTTATCCTTCAAACTTAATTAGTTGGGGTTTTGCTTTTTATTTGTTTTTCCAATTTTTTCCCGCGGGTTACTTTATTAAATTTCGCCAAAAAAGTAATGTGCACATGACGCTTATGCTCTTTTTCATTTGATTCTGGATCACTGATATTGATTCTAACAAATTTTCCATCCAATTTAGAATTTGGAGACTTGAATTGCCAAAATTCGAAACAAAAAAAAAAAACAAAAAAAAAAAAAAGATGAAATCGTCACTCACTAAACCTTTTGTGACTAATTGCACAACTCCTTAAAAAAGTATATCTTTCAACCTCCTAAGATAAATTATTGTGGGAGATTCAATGGATTTTGCATTTACGAATATTGATTTAAACATATATATTTTTTGAACTTGGAGATAGGTGATTTGAACTCTATAACTTGCGACAAAATTAAGTATGAAATTACTATTTTTGATTATATCTGTAACCAATAATATTGAAATCACACACTTTTATATAAAAATTAAAATTAATGGTTTCAAACCAGCAAAGACATTTTTTTTTTTTTTTTTTCATTCTCTACTGCACAATTTTTACTTGTTAATTGGCTCAACTATTTTTTTTCTTCCCATTTGACTAGTAGATTTGCAAATAGAAAGTACGTTTTACTCAACAGTGGTATATTTAAAATTATATTATCTCGTTTCTTAGATTTCATGTCAAGAAACTTTATCACTCATACGAATATATAATATATATATATATATATAGTAGGGGATTTCTTCTTATAATTAATTAATTGAACCGTCAAAATTACAATTAATATATATTTTTTTAAAGTATAGTTATGCCAACCACTTTTCACTTTCAATGGTCTTTGGTCAAGAAAATAGAGAGGCCAGATCAGGATAGTAGATATACATGCATGTTCAGAAATGTTGAAAAAAACAAAACAAAACAAAACAAAGCAAAAAAAAAAAAAAAAAAGGGAAAAGGAAAAGGAAAAAAATTAAAGAGGTACAATATTATTCAAATGGGGACCATATATGGATGGATATAAAAAATCTTTAATTGACAAGAACATGAATTCTAAAGTAACAAGGGAAAGCTATATATGGTGATAGGTATATATATTGGCTGTGGTGCATAATATTACTAATATTGTTGGCTAATTCTTGCACTACTATCTCTCTCAATCCCTCCCCTCATGATGGTCCCCATCCAGAGATATATATGTATGTATATATATAGCTGGTCCATCTCTTTGGCTCGTGTCCGTGGTTCACCCTACACACTGACCCTGACCTCTCTCTCTCTCTCTCTCTCTATACACACACAACACACAGACACACACACACACACACACACACACACACACACACATATATATATTGATTAAGTTTTGTTTGCATGTATTTACTCCCATCTGTGCCACAGGTCAAATGATTTTTGGTCCAATCTCCCAACTTGCACAAAAACTTAATTAATATTCCTTATCTCTTATCTAAAACATTACTTAGGCCACGTACATAAACACATATATAGCATACTACACAAACACACACACACACACATATATATAGCACATATTTATGCTTTTGTACGTACCCAAAGGTTTTCACCTGAATAACTATTGTAATCGATATATATATATATGTGTGTGTGTGTGTGTGTGTGTTACTTGTTCCGAAATAGAGATGTTAATTGTGCAAACGAAATTAGTTAATGTGAATGGCCCCCTACCAATTATGCTGGCTAGAGAACCAAGCCACGCTCACGAAATCAACACCATATGTTTTTTTTTTTTTTTTTTTTTTTTTTTTTCCTTCTTGGCCAAACTGCAGATCGTTTTCACCTCACACCTAATTTGTCTATTTGTACATTATTTAAAGCTAAACGTTAAGCTAAATATATATAGAGCAGGGACCAATTTATTAATTGTTCGATCGTTACTCTATTTCCTTTTTTACTACTGTATCTACAACATATATATATATATATATTATATGTTCATATCTTGTGTATGTGTGTGTGTTGTATTGAAATTGACCTATTATATATCGAAGTACTAGCTTGAATGTTCTACACATCTATAAGACGATGAGTCATCTCAAGTAGTACTTTTCTTGGCGTAGAAAAAAAGGCTGCTTCCCATAGGTTTTAATAATATATATATATATATATATATGTAAAGTTATTCTGTAATAGTAATTATCTATAGCAAACTGATTGGGAAATATTTGTGTATAGATTTGCTATTATCTTAGTTACGTCTATCTTTAATCACATTTCTTTTAAATGAGTGATGAGAGTTGATAATTGATATCAAGATCACGACACACTTTTCAATGAGGTTGACATTCACCTTATGATCGACGGATCCCTTACCAAACAATATTCCATCCTAAAAGATATATCTTGTATTACATTTTGCAGTGAATTTGGTAATTTCTGTTTTTTTTTTTTTTCTTTTTGTTATATTATTACAATCAAACAGTGCAAAACAAAATAGAGGCGATCTAACAGTACTCCTTACAATTATAATAATTCCAAACTGAAGTCTTTCGGTCAATTGAAACTCCTCAAAACACTAGCTCTAGCTAGCTAGCTCTGTTGACTACTCATATGTTTTATGTTGTTAATTGTATTCTTTAGCTTGCACACGTAAAGTTCAAATAATTTTACAACATTCTTATAGTGAACCAAAGATAAAAGTTTGAAAAAAAAAAAATCTTTTTTCGTTTTCTTGTCTCATATTATTCCACCTGACCAGAGTGTATTAATATTACTATCACATAACAGAAAATGTCCAAAATTAGTACTGTGCACCTTTGATTAATATACATTTTTTTAAAGAAAAAATTTAAGAGTTTTTTTTTTTTTTTTTTTTTTTTTTTTTTTTTTTTTGGGGTTGAGTTAGAGGTTTTTGGACAGTATATATACCACAAAGTTCTCACAAAAAAACAACAAAACAGTTTTCAAGCTTACACGACATTTGTAAACAAGATACATATAATATTACTAAAAATCCAAAAAGACTATATATAAATATATAACTGAATATATCCTAAAATTGAATAGATATATATATATATATATATATATATAGAGAGAGAGAGAGAGAGAGGAAAATAAATCCGACATAATTAGAAGAGTACGATAAAGTTCCAAGCTTGGCAGAGACTGGCATCTGCAGGCTTGAAGCTCTATCGTCCACACACACAGTCGCTGCCGGGTAAAGTCGCTGGAAAAGGTAGAGCCTCTATAGGATTGGTTAATGTCACATTGGGGTCCATTTTTCTTTTTCTACAGAAAATGATATCAATTAAATGAAAAATGTCCATACTTGATCATGAGCAATCAATACTCCTATACATATATACTACAGAGTATAGTCCACATACACTTCTACTGTATATATATTTTTTATTTATTTACTCATAACATTGTTTTATTACAAAGATAAAATAAAACACAAAAGTGTTTATAAAAAGGGAAAAAAAATTTAAAAACAACCATGATGAATGGCATATTAAAAATAACAAGAAACCAATCGTATGGTCAGAGACTAATTTCAAAGAATTAAATCGTAATTTGGATCTTGAAATTTGATCCCAAAAAAATGTCTCGTTCTGTGGTATATATGTTTGTGTGAATATACATTTATGTATATATATATATATATATATATGACTTCATTCTCAAATATGATATTTGTGTCCCTACTTCTAGTTGGATCCTATCTTCTTCTTTTTTTCTCTCTCACTCTCTTTCCGCCACTAGTCGCCATTATAGACCCCAATTATGCTTCTTGTTTGGATTCAATCACTACTTTTCAACAAAGACCCGTGGCTAGAGAGAGACTTTTTAGTATTTAAAATTACCCAAAAAAAAAAAACAAGAAAATAAAAGAAAAGAAAAGCCACCACCACATGACTACAGCATGGGCATCCACATGAGGTGGGGCCCATGAGGAGCTTTTGCCACGTGGAGCACGCGTATGGCAAGTTGTACGTACGATGATGATGATCTTTTATCGCCGTCGATCGACCCCCGGTCCATATCAAACCGGTGCATGCAAAAGCCAATTTACTATAAATAAATGTGGGCGTACACATATATAGATATATATATATATATATATATGTGTATATCCATACGTGTATCATTTCTGTCGTATGTGTACTAATGACTTTGTGGGCTATTTGGTGGGCAGTTTCCTGATCTTTATCGTTCGGTCATGGTCACTTCTTTTTAGTTTTAGATTACCTGCCAAAAAAAAAAAAAGGGTCAACCATTAATTGATGGTGAAAATATTGTTTTTTTTCCCCTTTTTTTACCCATTAGAATATGAATTAGTAGTGTTATCTATCACATGCAAACGAATTCTTGGGAGTTACTAATAAAACCGGAAGAATCTTATTCAAATTATACTCAAAAAATAATTCCAATTTCACTTACACTATCACGATTTCAATATCGTATAACCTGTATTGAGCGAACATTATCCTTGATTGATACGAAGAAGAAAAGTCATCCTTGGTTAAGTTGATTATACTGTTAGTTGTTCTCATCAAATACATAAGTTTAAGTCAGTTATATTAATATTTATGCCAAATAGAAAATATGATCAATACTAGGGCTGGTAATTTCGGACACGATACAAAATAAATGGGTTTGGACTGCATGTTTAATAATTGGATCGAAATTGAATCGACATGTTTAACATGAAAATAAACAAGTCAACACGACCCGTTTAACCTATTTATGTAAATGGGTCGTAAATGGGCCAACATGACCCAACCTGTTTAAAGTCCATAGGTATAAAATTGCTTAATATATATATATATATATATATTTAAAAAAACCCTAAAAATAACATCAAGCCTAACCCTAATTCTTTTCCCCTCTTCTCCTTATTAGCCACACACCCTTTCCCAGCTTCTTTAGGAAAACGTGAACTTTTAACTCCCTCAGAATAATAACAGTATGTTTGTCTTAATCATTATGGATATTTGATAATTCTAATTGTTAATTTTATATTTTATATGAATATAGTGAGTTTCTTGTGTTAGTAAATTCAGAATTTTAAGTGATTTTTTATCTTATTTTTTCGTGTTAAATGGATCAGAAATCAGTTTCATATTAAATGGGCCGTAAACGGGTTTTCATGTTAAATGGGTCATAAACTGGTTTGTTTTAATGCCAACCCGTCGTGACCTGTTTAATAATCGTGTTCACGTGTCATATCATGCTACCCGTTTAATAAACGATTCGTATTTTTATTTAGGTTCATGACCCGTTTATTAATTGTGTCGTATTCGTATTCATGCCTATCTTGTCGTGTTGTAATCAGGCTAACCCGAACCCTACCCGCGAATACGAATATCAAGCCTTAATCAATACACTTCTTGAAGAATTTATATGCTCTACGATGTCTTCTCAAAATTACTCGGATAAAGCTAGGCTCTAGTTTTGCACGCACACATATATAACATAAGATATCTCTAATGTATCATATAGAATTAGTAAGATAGCAATATTTATCTAAAAAATACGCTGTAACATGGAGCACATTGATCTAAAATATCTATAGTAATAGAACTATACTTTCAATGTATTAACATGCAACCCATATCTTTTAAATTTATAATATATATGATGCTACGTTATTCCTAAATTATTATTACATCTAATTCATTAAACGTTCTTTTATGGAAAAGATCGTAAAAAAACTCTATATATACATTCATTTTTCTATCAACAAAGTAAAGAATAATTCAATTATCTGTTCAGTGTCTGCAAGACTACAAAAATTAGCTTGCTAGGGTTGAGTATAAATAACCTAATAATATTGTGTTTTTAGGGGGAATATATAAACCTAACATTCAGCTGTGACTTTTGTCAATAGCCACCAAAAAAAAAAAAAAAAAAAAAAAGGCTGTGACTTTTGTGAATGTATAGGCACGATAAGTTAAAAGGAACAATTCAGTAGACATAAGGAATTTATTGACTGCATATGCCTGCAGAACAACTCCTGCCGTGTCCTACTGAAATTTGAACAAAAAGTTTGAGACGAAAACGATATTTCAACTGTTATATTCGGATCCGATGTGGGAAATGTGGAAATTACTGTCGTTTAGGTTCTATATATATATACGTGTGTGTGTGTCTGCACTAGTAAGACATAGTCTGTACTTAAATATATACAAAAACTATATGAGCATATATGAATGGCGAGACTTGGTAATCAGAGACAGTGAGATGGACCAGAGTCAGATTGTGTGGGGCACACAGGATCTGAAATTTTACCATAGTACATAAATTAAATACCATTGAAGATTTTCGTTTTAACTGATTTCTTTTTTTTTTTTCCCCTTGTATTCAAAGTTCTCGTTAATATATATGGTGCAGATAAAATTAAACTTGGATCAAAGAGAAAAAAAATCACCAATAAAGAGTACTTAAAAGGGGGGGCTTTACAAAAATACAAGTTGCAATTAATTGTAGCTTCGAATCTAACTTTACATTCAAGACCTTTGAATGTACCTTTGAATCTATTCAATACTACTCGTTATAGGTTCTAGAAGCGATTTTGTTCATAAAAATTAAATAAGAAATATTAAAGAAATGAGAGAAACATAAGTAGTTTAACATGGTACGGTACATGCATGCGCCTACATCCATAGATTAAGAAAAGAAAGAGAAGATTCACCAATTAATAGTACCGTAAAATGAGGCTTCACATAAGTATAAATTGCAATTAATTACTCAAGACTACTATGGAAATTAATTCATAGAAATCTTTTTATACTGAAGTAGAAAAGACAGAAGATTTATTAATAAGAAAATAAGTACTACGAATGTGATTCCATATTATAATTACATAAGAGATTTCCTAATATCAAACATTAAATTTTCTTAATATATTTGTTTAGATAAAGTTTGTTGCATAATTAAGATTTGAAAAGTACCCTTTAACTAGTTAAAATCAAAACGTGAACTTTTATACCGAATTAGAAAAAGAAATAATACGAGTGGAATTTTTTAATAATTTGTTCATAGAAGTCATGTTGGACCTTCATGTCATTTATGATATGATCTTCATTAAAAAAAATATATATATTTGAGAAGATTAATAATAGAAAAAGATGCATCTGTGTGTGTAACATATAAATTATTCACCTCGAAACGGACTCCTAAACATGTGAGTCGCCAATTTACATGGTGTTGTGCTTAATGTAAATTCAGGATAATGTATTCTAATATTAGCATGTAACCAACGACAAGTACAACTCAGTCTTTTCAAACTTATGTCAATATTAATATATATCCAAACAACAATGTGAGCTTAACAAAACTGTTTTTTTTTTTTTTTCTTTTTTTTCTTTTTAATCCCAAATGGGATTCGGTATAAGATTTCATCATTGTTAGTCAGCTCAATCATATATTAGAGACCTTCTTTCTTATTTTAACACCAAATAAAAATAAACATCCTTCATAATTTTTAAGTCAAAAGGCACCTTTTTATCCCTATATAGTCAAATAGAGTATTCTCATAATATGCAAATCCAAAATGGCCTATAAAGCTTAAACTCCCTTATTAACATTACATTTTTATCAAACTCAACTAGACTACTCTATTTCGAATCTGAAAGTTTTTACGTAAACTTCATTCCCTCTCATCCGTTGGACGGACCCTAACAGAAATATATTATTTAGTCCTATATTTAGGTAAACATTGATTAGTTGAAATGAACAATTAATAATACATATCTAGTATGTGTGGGTGTGTGTGTGTATATAAATATAAATGTATGGGTTTGAGCTAAATAGGGATAGGCTAGCTTGGATTGCATAAGAAATGAGGCTCAACACACGTGGGGGTGAGACCAGTTTTGTTGCCATCTCCCTACAAAACCATGTGAGACCGTACCACCTACGATGACTTGGTAATTCACAAAGACCCATCCCATCGCTTTCTCGCCGAGCATGTTGGTCTTACGAAATTTAATGCCAATTCCTCATTTTTCCACGAAACTCTTTTTAAAGTTTTTTACCACACCCAATAAATAAAATAAAAAACTATATGGACTCATTTTATTACTCACCCTCTTAAATTTCTTGGGATTTGGGACAAATTTGCCCAACAAAACGGATCCACACACACACACACACAGATACATCTAAATATTAACTTCATTGGGATATATGTTAAGAAAAGCCAAAATTAGAGGGGCTAATTTGGGGTTTCAAAAACTTATTAATCCAAACGAATTACTATTGTCTTGCGTGTGTTCCCTTCCGCTGCTACATTCTTACCAAATAGAGGTCTTGGGATTTTCCAAAATTTCCCTACCTAGTAAATCAAAATGGTTTATCTATTCTATTTTTATGGACGGGGGTGCCCATTCTCGATTGAACGGAAATTTGTCGGTTTCCTAGGACAATGAGGGCATTTTGGTAACTTTACCACCATCTCTTTCTAAGTGTCAAAATGATACACTAAAAACAAATTAAATATAAAATAAATTATCTTCTCTGATTATTCGCATCAATACACTAATTTTTGGGGAATTATCGATTTACATGCTGAACTTTAAAAACTTACATTATAAACTCCAAACTAAAGACAAATCAATCGGGATGAAATTCGAATCAAATGAGAGAAAACAATTGAGGATATACATTTTCTCTTAATATAAAGGGGCGAGAAGGACACATTAACTTAAGGATTTTATGTTCTTAACTACCATCACATAGGCACACGTGCACTTTTTCTATCTCTTTTTAACTAGAAACGAAATGAAGGCGATAAGGTGGGATAAATTCAAATTTTGAAGTAGTACGTTGGGATTTTTTAAAGTTCAGAAACAAATTAAAAACGACCTTGAAGTAAATGAAGCATTGGATGCAAATAACAGTTATTGGAATTCTATTAATTATTCAATGGTGAATGTTATTAAATTCATTGATGAGATACCTGTTACTTATACTACATTCAAGTTGAATGTTATAATGTGAGATATGCTGTTTCATTTCTGGGCATATTCTCAAAAATAGATGATGGTTATATCATATTGTATACATACATATAGATACAATTTTATGAAATAAGCAACGAAAATAGGCAACAAAGAAAATGAAAAATAAAAACACATAGATTTACGTGAAAAACCCTAAACGGGAAAAAACCACTGACAAAGGAGAAGAAATCCATGAAATCAAAGATTTATACAAGATTAACGGCTACCGCAAAAGAGCATAATGATAAAACCCTAAATTATATCATATATATACTCAAACTCTAAAATTGAATCTGGGTAAAAATCGGGTTGTTCCGTATTGACCCGATCCCACCGCTACTAACACAGAGCCCCAAAAAAATCTCATAATTAAAGCTCCACCATAAGTGTCACACCGTGAGCTTTCGGGCAGGGCCAAAAGAGAATTCGGGTCATCAAACTCTAACAATCTCCACCTTAACGCAAATTCCACAATATTCGACAAAAATCCACCTCTTCCACAAAAGCCCCTAAGGGCTAAACTCAGCAATGAATACCAACCAAGTCCAAGCAATGCTCAAACTTGGCTCATCATATCAGTAGGATTATCATGAGTACTAACTTTGCTCACAACAATATCACCACGAGCAACGATTTCACGCACAAAATGGTATTGAACATAGATGTGCTTTGTCCTCTCAAGAAACATTTGATCTTTTGTGAGGAAAATAACACTCTGATTAAAAGACTGTGGCAATCTGCAAGTCTTCACTGAGTTCACCAAATAGTCCCCTCAACCAAATAACTTCATTACAAGCTTCTGTAACTGCCATATACTCAGCCTTAGTAGTAGACAACGCAACTGTTTTTTGCAAAGTGGCTTTCCAACTGACAGCACAACCACCAATAGTAAAAGCCTCACAAGTAGAGTATCTCCAACATAATCAGAATCCACATACCCAATGATTCCATCTCTAGTTCTCCCAAAATACAAGCAAGTATCAGTAGAGCCTCACAAGTATCTAAATATCCACTTAACTACTTTCCAATGTTCTCTACCAGGATTCGTCATGTATCTGCTAACTGCACTAACTGCATATGATAAATCTGGACGTGAACAAACCACAGCATACATGAGTGATCCCACTGTACTAGAATATGGAACTCGAGACATATAATCAACATCTTCATCTATTTATGGAGATAAAGCGGATGAAAGTCTGAAATGAGCCACTAATGGAGTACTGATAGGCTTGGTATTCTGCATGTTAAACCTATAAAGAACTTTCTCATGTACCCTTTCTGACTTAGGTACAGTTTACTTGCCTTTATATCTCTTAAAATCTCCATTCCAACTATCATCTTTGCCGCTCCCAAGTCTTTCATGTCAAATCTCTACTCAGCTGGGCTTTGACCTTTCTTATCTTTCATTTAGTCTTGGCTACTATCAACATATCATTAACATATAGGAGTAAATACACAAACGGCCCATCATCACTCTTCTTACAGTAGACACAACTATCATAGCTACTTCTTCTAAAATTATGAGTGGTCATAAATGAGTCAAACCTCTTGTACCATTGTCTGGGTGACTGTTTCAAGCCATAAAGAGACTTATTCAGCAAGCACACATAATTCTCTTTCTTGAGACTACAAAACCCTCTGGCTGATGCATGTAGATGTATTCTTCAAGTTCTCTATGTAAGAATGTTGTCTTCACATCTAACTGCTCAAGCTCAATATCTTTCATGGCCACAATACAAAGCAAAGCTTGAATCGAAAACTATGCTTTACAACTGGAGAGAACACATCTGTGAAGTCAACACTTGAACCTGATTGTAGCCCTTTGCAACTAGTCTTGCCATATACCTAGCTTCTTCAACTCCTGGAATTCCTTCCTTCATTCCTTCCTTTTGAATATCCATTTGCAGCGAACAACTTTCTTACCCTTAGGTAATCTCACCAAGTCATATGTGCCATTTTTATTAAGAGATTCCATCTCCTTCTACATTGTAATCGTCTATCTGCCTGAGTCGTCACAACTAACTGCCCCTAAATAACTAAAAGGTTCTTCACCGGAGTCAATACCTCGGCAACACTTAAAGCATAAGCAACCAAATCAGCCTCACCATACTTCTGTGTAGGTCTAACATCTCTTCTAGGCTTGTCTTTTGCAATAAAAATACTGTGGTGGTGCTGGTGGTGGTGAGGAAATAGCTCAACCCTGAATCTCCGAGCTAGACTGAGATGTAGACTCCAATGTAGATCCTGAACCAATCTTAAACTGCACCTGTGTGCTTGATTTCTGCTGATTTTTATCACAAGAATCTCTAGAAGATTAGTCATGAAGCATAGCAATTTAATCAAAAATAACATCTCTGCTGACTATGATCTTCTTAGTTTCTGGACACCAAAACTTGTATCCTTTAACACCAGACTTATAGTCAAGAAACATTCACTTTATAGATCTAGGTTCCAATTTTTCATTATCTACATGAGCATAAGCGGGACACCCAAATATATTCAAATAATAGTAATTAGCAGAAGTACCAGACCATACCTCTTGTAGAGTCTTCTTTTCGATAGTAGTTGAGGGAGAGCGATTAACCAGATAACAAGCTGTAGCAGCAGCTTCGGCCCAGAAAGACTTAGATAATCCTGCATTGGAGCACATACAGCGAACTTTTTCCATCAAAGTCCTATTCATTCTCTCTGCCACACCGTTCTGCTGCGCAGTACGACGAATTGTCAAATGTCTCACAATTCCTTCTGACTTGCACAGATCATTAAACTCATCAGAAAAAAAACTCCAAGCTATAATTAGTGCGAAGGCGTTTTATCTACTTTTATGTCTGTTTCTCAATCATAGTCTTCCACTCCTTGAATGTAGGCAACACATAACTTTTCTGCTTCAAGAAGAACACCCAAACTTTCCTGGAAAGCTCATCAATGATAGACAACATATAATTAGCACCTCCCCTAGAAGGCACCCTAGATGGTCCCCAGAGATCAAAATGAATATAATCAAGTGTTCCCTTTGTGTTGTGAACGCCTTTAGTGAATCTGACTCTCTTCTGCTTTCCGAAAATGCAGTGCTCACAGAACTTCAATCTACTGATACTCTGGCCATCAAGAAGTCCTTATATGCTAAGTTCAGCCATCCTATTTTCAATCATATGCCCAAGATGCATATAGTAACATCACCATCTGACAAGGAAGGAGTAGAGATAGCAATATCACCTGTAATCGTAGAACCCTTCAAGACATATAAGTTGGCAGACTTTCTCTTCCCTTTCATCATAACAAGGGCACATTTGCTAACCTTCAGAACTCCACCTTCACTAGCGTACTTGTACTCTTTCGAATCAAAAGTACTCAAAGAGATAAGATTTATCTTTAGATCATGAATGTGCCTTACATCACCAAGTGTCCTGACAACCCCATCAAACTCTTAATTCTGACTATTCTGATACCAGCTATCTGCAAGATGCATTATTTCCCATCAACACAGCACCTTTAGACACTATTTCATATGTTGAAAAACAATCCCGATTGGGACACATATGACACGTGCAATCAGAATCAAGAATCCAATCCTCGCAAGGTTTGGAGTTGTCATCAGATGCAACTAGGAGTTCGCCATCACTGTAATTATCTTATGCAACACCAGCTTCACCAGAATTTTCCAATTGTTTTCCCTTCTGATTAGCAGCTGCTTTCTTATTCTTATTCTACAACTTGTAGCATTCAGATTTGATGTGCTCCTTCTTCTTGCAGTATCTACAGATTATGTCCTTATTTTTGGATTTTGATCGGCCCTTTGAATCACCACTAGAATTCCTCTCTTGCGTCTTCCCTCGAACAACAAGGCCCTCAGACCGAGCCTCAGTACCAATCACAAGCTGCTTCATCTTCTCCTTAGAGAATATAACATCATATACTTCATTCAGAATAAGAGTGTCACGACTATATAAAATAGTATCTCTAAAAGTCGCATATGAAGAGGGTAGCAAACACAATAAAATCAACCCTAAATCTTCTTCATCGTACTTAATCTCCATGGTCTACAGATCATAAACAACTTCCTTAAAGACGGTCAAGTGATCTACTAAAGACGTACCTTCAGAAATACGTTGAGAATATATTCGCCACTTCATATGCAACTTGCTTGTCAGACTCTTCGTCATGCATAACTGCTCGAGCTTCAACCCCAACGCAGTGGTGGTTTTTCTCCTTCAGAACGTCTTGCAAAATTTGATTCGACAGATGAAGATGAATTTAAGAAAGGGCCTTTTGATCCCTACGTTATTTTTCCCCCGTAGTCCAAGAAGAAGGCATCTTATCAAACTTTAACATATCATCGTCCAAATCCATCTGCGCAAGCACAACCCGCATCTTGACCTGCCATAGCGAAAACATAGTGTTTCGATCCAATAGCGGAATGTCATATTTCATGATTGCCACTGATGCGATCGAACGAACCAACGAACCTAGCTCTGATACCACTTGTTACGAAATAAGCAACGAAATAGGCAACAAAGAAAATAAAAAATAAGAACACACAAATTTACATGAAAAACCCTAGACGAGAAAAAACCACGGGCAGAGGAGAAGAAATCCACTAAATTAAATATTGGTACAAGAGGAGCGGCTACCGCAAAAGAGTATAATGATAAAACCCTAAAATTTCATCATATATATACCCAAACCCTAAAATCGGATCTAGGTAAAAACTGGGTTGGTCCGTACCGGCCTGGTCCCTTCGTTACCACCATAGAGCCCCAAAAAAAAATATAATAATTAAAGTTCCACCACAAATGTTGCACCGCAAGCTTTCGGACCGAACTAAAAAAGAATTCGGGTCACCAAACAATAACATACAAGCCCAAGGTTGTCATCAGACATTGCTAACATGTTCAGTGCATTGCAAAATCTAGGTAGTTTGTGACACGTAAGTTTGACTCAGTTAGGTTAAGCACCTAAATGTACCATAAATAACTATTGTATAATTCGTTTTTGATAATGTAATTAATTTGATTCAGTAGTTACATGTGTTAGGAATAAATACAAGCTCTTAATCGTTGTCAAGTCCTCAAGAATGCACATTAAACTCACTGTTCATATTTGATTTCTAGAATCACAATTCATATCCTTGTTGGTAGATGGAACTAGATTTCTTAATTCTAAGAAATAATCAGTTATTAATTAAAAATCAACTATAATTGGAAATACTTTAGCATATGTCCAACAATTCAATAATTGAACAACACAATATATATATATATATATATATATTACTTTCCATGCCACCATCTCTCGGAGTTGTAGAAGAAAAAATAAAGTAGAAAAGAAGCTGACCAATAACTTAAGGAAAAAATATCCATTTTTAACCTAGGTTTCTTTTCCATTACTTACGTGTGGTTTTAATATCTCCTCATAAAAGAGATGTCGTTTTAGTCACCACATGAGTTCACCATGTTAACCAATCAAGTAAACATAGACAATCTTATTAACAGGGAAAAGAATATACCGACAAGGTACTAATTATCACTTTTTTCTTTCTATTTTTTCTTTTGTTTTCTTTTTTTAGCATTGTATTTGTACTGAAATATGATCAAACGACAAATAATAAATACAAAGCTTTATTGGAATCGCTGAAATCTAGAGCAACGAGAATCTAATTCTCTCAACAAAATGTCTGAGTCTCTCTATTTCTCAGGTGTTTCCAAAATCGTGCAAATCTCATTCCCTCTCCCATATTTATAGTTTTTCTTGAGGGAAATTCAGGTATTACAGTTATTATTATTACATACATTTTTTTTTATCTGATGACGTGACATTCTAATTATCGATGCTAACGTGGCCTTCTGCTTCAGATTCTGCTTCGCCATATCTTCCTTTCTTCTTTCTTCATTCTCTTGTAAACGACGTTGTCTTCATCAATGCTTTGAAACGTCGCGTCGTATTCAAACTTTGTTCCCACATATTGTCTCCTTAATATTTGTTTTTTTTAGACTATTTTGCTCCTATTACCTGCCTAATAGAATAAAATTAAGAAAATACATCTCTAGAATCCATATCGACTATTCTCATTGTAATGTCTTCTTGGTTGTCCCTCTATGATCTATTTATTGTGTATTTTATATTTAACAACCTGATTACATAAATACGAGCTAAATACTAAATATACTTAAGCAATGCATTTAGTTAACAAATTTTAATTAAAAAGATAATCAATGAAACAAAAAATAAAATAGCAAATCAGAACTCATTACTAAATAGATTGAACTATACTTGAATTTATTGTTTTAATTTAAGTTAGTTATTTTTGTTTTTAATGACCTTTAGATAATTATTTTCGATGTATTCGTCCATCTCAAAAAACGATGATTGTGATGCACATTGCACTCACTTGCCATCATTTTCCTAGTGAAGGAAAAAAAAAAAAATATATATATATATATATATATTCTGACCAGACCAAGCTAGTTGGGGTAATGGAATTGTCCTCATCTCCCAAGTATAGGGTAATGGTAGGGTAGGATTGTGGGCGCATCAAAAGCCAAAGGCTAAAAATGAAAAAAAGGTATGGATAAGCTATTATTCGCTTTTTTTTTTTTTTTTTTTGGTGAATAAAAGTATCTGGAGGTAGCCTCATCATTTTCAGGTTTTCAGTCCTATAGACAGAAATTACTTTCCCTAGGTATGACAGAGGACAAGTTCTTTATACTAGTTTCTTTCAATCGGTCATCCGTGGCTTTACTCTGTCATCATCAAACCATGCTTCAACAATATAAAATGGAGGCGAGACCTAAAAGAAGACAATGAAGATCGAACCGGATGGATAAAGGAGATAAGCCTAATAAAGGCACCAACCCGTTTGCCAACCCATCCACCCATGTGGTGTAGGTAAGCTATTATTCGCTTTTGACTCTAGCAACTTTCCACTTTTCTTATCCAACATTTAACATTTACTCATTTAAAATTTACTCAATAGAAGAAGCACAAAATTAAATCGAAAATATATATATACACACACATATATATGTATATATAGAAAGAGGATATGCTTTAATATTTGACCTTTTTTATTTTTGGTAAAAGTTCGAAAGAAAACCAAGGACTTGTCATTCTCAAGAATACATCATCATTCTGTATTAAGCAAATAACGAGTATTCAGGAATTTGAATCCCTTTCTTAATTAGCTTGTAATCAAATCCTAAGCAAAATTACAAACCAAGAAAAAACGACAAACGCAAATAATTGCTGGATACACGGACAAATGAAAACCAAACTTTGAACAAAAGGGAAGTAAAAGGAAAATTCAATATTAGTAATAATAGAATATCCTCCCTTCTCCTATTCTTTTTTTTTTTTTTTTTCCTTCAATAATTCATTCACAATCAGACTTTTGTTTTAAAAAAAGAAAAGAAAAGAAAAGAAAAAACTACATGCCTAACCCCGAAATGAAGAGAAAGAATTACATGATATAGAATATCATTGACCATAATACTTTTCTGTTCCTTTTTTTTTTTTTTTTTTTTTCTTTTTCCCTCTTTCCTGGTTTCCCTCTCATCTTGTCTCCCTTCGGGGGCACGTGGCTAATCTCTCCATTTTGCTTTAAGAAAATTAGACAAGCTTTGGCCTTTAGTGTGTTTTGGGGGGTAAATGATGGTTATAACATGGGGTTTTTTTTTTTTTTCCTTTTCACTAAGTCAAATATTCCTTCTTCTAATGAAGCTCCAAAAATTTTGGAAGTAGCAAATCTTGGGGATCTTTCTTGATTCAGTTCTTCTTCTTCTTGTTGATAATGATTTGCCGCATATTCCCCCCCCCCCCCCCCCCCCCCCCCCCCACCCCCCCCCCCCCCCCCCCCCCCCCCCCCCCCCCCCCCCCCCCCCCCCCCCCCCCCCCCCCCCCCCCCCCCCCCCCCCCCCCCCCCCCCCCCCCCCCCCCCCCCCCCCCCCCCCCCCCCCCCCAAAAAAAAGTGTGGACACACAATTAGTCAAAATATATCATGAAAAACTCTTCATTTTTGGCTTTTGTATCTCGGCTATAAATTAGAGGAAAAGCGATGATTTACAATCCAAGAACTATATAGTAGACAAGAGTGATTGGTAATGCTATCAACATGCCAAATATCACCCTGCAGTTTTAGGCAACACAACAAAATGGGAAATTAATTAGTACTTCTAATTAATTAATATTAAAAAATGTAACATTTTTTTTGGGAAACTTTTGACTTACGCAGTGCTAAGGATGGCTGGATGGACATTGTACTCTTTGGCAAAAACAAAAGGAACAATCCCTTGTGGAAGCGCAGCCTTTATTTTTAAACAATCAAATTTTAGTACTAATAGAAAAAATGTTTTGGAAAAGGAAAAGATATATTTATACATATATTTTGTAATTTTTTTACCTGAACAATAGCAACATGGAGTAGAGTACCACGGAGGCCGACGGCAATGGAGGCTGCGGCCATGACCGCCGGGCCAGTGAGGAACCTCACAGCCATGGCAAAGGTGGCTACTGAGTTCCCACATGCAATTATCTTGGGCTGAAGAGCCATGAATAGACCTACAATATTTAGTGTAGTAACCACAACAACCAGATACAAATTAGAAGAAATATACACCTCAGAATTTCATTTTTTCTCACATAATAAGTTCAACACCACTTTAAATATTTGGAAAAATAAAAATAGAAAAAAAGAACAAAATTAAAATAAATAAAAAAATAGGTGTATGTCAATAACCAATATATGCTCGGCCACCGACCTATGGACCGCAAGCGATGTTGAGAAGAGACCCTACATGTCGGGTGGTCAATTTTACATTTATAGTCTAAGATGGAACTTCCCTTGCAGCTAAGCTAGCTAAAAAAAGCTTTGGCTCGTAATAATCCCTTGTGTGACAAACAAAGGTGACCAAAGAATGGATAGCCATGACCATATATATACATACATATATATATATATAGCATATAAAATAATAGTATGACAGACAAGCGTCTAGAGAACACTGCCAAAGTGCCAACCTACTTGCCTAACCGGTTCATATGATCTAGATGCCACGGCTACTCCATTATTACTTTTGCTCAAATAATTTCTCACCAACATATCTAGCTTTCTATTTTATCCCATTTTACGCCGCTGATGATTTCTATATTAATAAAACCCACTTCTTCTTTTTTTTCAATTAATATTTTATTTTATATTTAATTTACTTTTAACAAAATTATTTTTTTAATTTTTATTTTTTAAAAAAAATTAAAAAAATTTATAATTAATTTTTAAAAAATTAATCAATTTTAACTTAAAAAATTCATCTCGAATCGATAAATCAAATACAAACTAAAATCTTGAGATTTCAATTATTGAAGGATGGAGAAGGGAAGTGAAACTTAAAGCTAAAAATATTATTATTATGTAATAAAAAGTGGGAAACCAAAAAAAAAAAAAAAAAAAAAGTGAAGAGGTCATAATAATGTTGTATGGTTATATCCACTCACCTAAGCTGAACATAGCCATACCAAGCCCTGCATCTGACAGTATGGAGATAGACCCCTTTATTATTGCCGGCATTTTCACACCCCACCTAAAAATAAAAAGAAAAACAAAGCCAAACAGAATAAATTAAAAAAAAAAATACTGCTATTAGACCTTGAGTGATTATAAATATATATATATATATATTTGTTTTGTTTTGATTTTTTTTTTTTTTTTTTTTTTCTAATTTTAACTTATTGGCTCACCGGAAGGAGACGAGAGACCAACCGAGACCAATGAGGCTGGAGTAGGTGTTTGGGTTTCTGATGAGCTCCTCCAAACCATGATCAAGATCAGAAGGGTCATGACGCTCGCCGGAGGCATTTGCTTTCCGACGCCGGAATCCGGGTTTCCTGGGACCTTTGGGTGTAGCTCCGCCGTGGAGCTGGACCCCAGCTTGTTGAGCCCGGTGGGACCCATGTCCTTTTCCCTCTCCTGATCATCACCTTCGCCGGTCCTCCCAGCAAAGCTGAAGGCTTCCCCACCGTACCCCTCACTCTCCGGAGCAGCTTCACACATCATAATTACAACATTTAAAAAAAAAATTTAATTAATTAATTAAATTAAATTAAATTAAACTAAATTTACCTTTGTTTTCTCCATTCTGAGGGTGATCAGGGACCAACATTCTGATCTCCTTCGCGCCCTGATCAGACCGTCCGGATTGCTCGGTGGCGGCGCCGAAATCCGTCCCGCCGAAAACGTGGAGCCCGCCGCCTTCCGACACCGGCGAAGCGCTCGAGCTCCACACGAACATGTGGAGCTCTTTAGCGTCATGGTTAGTTTTGCTCACAGAGCTTTGCTGTTGCTGCTGCTGCTGCTGCTGCTGTTGCTGTTGTTGCGCCGGCTTCTCTTGCGTCGTCGGCGGCAGCTGACTCTTCGCATTTTTAGTCACCGCCGTCGCAAATTCCGGGTTGGGAGCCGGGTACGCCGACGGAACTGTCTGCGCAGGATAGAATCCGAACCTCGGAGAAGCGATCGTCTGCGCCATCGGAGCGCAATTCTCCTCGAATTCGACGGCCGTGGGGTCGGGCCGCGGGAGGACTGAACGGAGTACAGGTCGGCCGGGCCGAAGTTGGAATGCCGGGCCGGGAAGCCCTGGACGCCCATCATGGAGTAGAAATCGGCGTTGTTGAAGTTGGAGCCTCGAGGTGTAGGGTTCGGGACGAGCTGAGGCTGTAAATCTCAGCTCCGGTGAGGTTCGACGGCCGCGGCGTCATCGCTAGGGACCGTCTCGAGGCGTTCGACTTCCTTACCGTCACGTGAAGCTTCCCATCGTCTCCGATCTCGGCGTCAGTCTCGAGAAAGTCCCTCCCGTCGAGCGACATGACGTCGGAGTCGACCTTGAAGGAGACGATCGACGCGGCGGTCTCCGGAAACTGCTCCATGATCAGCAGCTTGGCGCCGCGATACTCGAAGAGAAAGAGGAGAAGCGTGTACCAGATGATGCACTGGAGAACCACTACCTGGACCATGAGACCGCCGGAGTACTCGCCGTACATGGCGATGAGGAGGGAATACCCATGACCAAGGTGTTTGGCAAGGTGGAGAGGGAGAAGATCGTAATCATCCATTCCAGACTTCCGTTCTTGGTGAAGTTGGTCCAGATTCCGAGGACGATGAGCATGATGATCTTCTGGAGCGTGTCGGCTGCGATGAACCGGAAGTTCATGGCGTAGATGTCGTTTAGGGAGATGAAATGGAACGACAGCAGAGGGACGGCGAAGATCGCCACGAACCTGTTGATGCCGGAGCATTGGTCCGGCGAGAAGATCTTCCACCACCGCACGGAACCGTACGCCAGGATCATCGCCACGTCTAGAGGAACCACCGCCGTCAAGACGGTTGTAAAGATCATGCCAACTGATCATTCTGATTCCAACTAACCTCCAACACGAAAGATTTTACTACTTCTTTAACGTTTCAGATCTGGTTAGAAAGGATAAAATGGCATACAATTGTAAATTCGAACTGGAATAATGGGTAAAATTCGAGAGAAAAGAGGAAAAAACCGTTAGTTAACGAACTGAGAGAGATGATGATAACAGGAATAATATGGAAGGTGTTTTCTCTGCAAAACCTTAAGACTGCACAGTTGCGCAGTTTTTTTTTTTTTTTTTTTCCTTTTTGTTTCAGATACTAGTTCTGTTAAGCCTAGAGTGAGAAGTGAACATTCAGTGAAAACAGAAAACCACAGAGAAAGAGAGAGAGAGAAAGAAAAAGGGTGATTTTACAATGAGCGTCACTCCAAGAGGAATATATAGTGGAGGAGAGAGAGTGGGTCTGATACATATTAAGTTCAGTGACACGAGAGGTTCTTAGAGAGAGGGAAGAGAGAGAAGAGGCCAAAACTCTGAAAAAGCATTTCTGGGGTTAGAATGTAACCGCCTCATATGGTTAAGTTAACTCCAGTCTTGGGTTAGCGTTTTTTTGTGTAATGTATTTATTAATTTTGTACTTGTCCATGTGGCAGTTTTTGTGTGGTATAGGTTCTTCAATGACGTCGTCTGTCTCCCTTATATATTCATTTCTTTTTCTTTTCTTTTTCTCTTTATCCAAAATTCTTGTGTTTATTATTAGTATTATTATTATTTTTAATTTTTTGTTTAATTGTTTTTTTTGTTTGGCTTAAACTTGGGGAGATTGAGAAAGTCCAGTTTAGCGGACTAAACCCCCTGCTGAATTTCAGGGCCGGTCTTCGCCTGATTGGGAATATCGTTTGAAGGAAAGTATCACAAATAGTAAGTTATAGTACGAAATTCACATATATAATATATCAAATATAGAATCCGCTAGAATTATAGATGTGTATTTGAATTTTGTAAAATGTTGTCATTTAATTTGGATGCATGAATCTAAATGCAAATTGCAGAATTTGGATTTGGTATTCAATTAAATATGTATTTGAATCGTGTACAAATAAACAATGAATGCAATCTAATTTATATAAGTACAAATTTGAATTTGGATTTGGGTTGATTGTTGTAAATAGTAAAACCACTGTGAATGTTTCACTACTACCGACCAACACATATTGCATTTAAATGTTAAAAACTTTAACTTAAGATGGTAATTCAAAACAGTGTATAGTATAATGATAAATTTTACACCTTAATTTTATATTATAAACATAGGAGAGATACTACATTTTAATCATAATTTTTTAATACCGAACTAATTGGCATGTGAGTATTGAGTTGTCTTTTTTATTGCTAAGCGATTAAAGAATTGTCAGATCAATTATGTCTATTTACTAATAAAAATCTGATAACTCATTTGCACATGAGTTAAAATCTCAAAAGTTAGAATTAAAATCACGTATTATTATTTTATATATGATCTAGCGTCATATCAAGTTTTTTTTTTTTTTTTTTTTTAATCTTAATAGGGGATCATTTAAGTATATTAGCAAGTAGGAAATAGTTAATAAACTATTCATTAGAAATACCTGAAACTTTAGTTGTCTGACCTCCTGACAGTCAATACACACTTAACCTTGGTGCTTATATTTAGCACGAAAAAGTATAAAACAACGTATGTAAATTTAACAACAAATTATAGAACTACATTGAAGGGTATATTCTATTCTACTATCAAAACTTAACACAAGCACATTAATTTGGGAATTGAGACTATATTAGAAATGCTCTAACAATGCCATTTTTTCTTTAAGTTCACAACTTTATATTGGTAATAGTTTGACATGTCCCAACTTTGTTCAACAAGTGAATTATTAATTTGACTCCTACTACGTCAGTTAACATAAAAAAATATATATATATATAAAATATGTTTAGAATCATTTATATGTTTTTTTACCAATATGTGAACACATCCAACACTACTTTAAAAAAGTAGTAAGTCCACTTTTATAATATCCTCCCTTTTTGACATTGCAATTAATTTGTGCAATTAATGCAATAAAATTAAACAACGATGTTGTCCCACAAGAAGGCATGATGACCCTCATCGGGTGTAAATATGAGAGAGAAACTAGCTAGTTCAACCATCTTTTATTTTCATGTTCACACGATAGTGACAAGGGGATTTTTCTTTTGATATTTTGTAAACATTAATTAGCCTGTAGTTAACTATTCAATAAAAATAATATTAGAGATGTTAATTCTAATATCAACTTTTAATATTAATTTTTGTACTTTTGAGTTATTATCCGTTATTTAAAAAATGTTTTAAAAAATTATCACATCAATTAATTGTAATTGTAATGAAAAAAATAACAATTTATAGTCACTTGAGTTGGTATCTAAAATTAGTAATAGAATTGGTATATCTAACACTCTTCATGTGTTAACTATGCATGATGCATGTGGTTAAATTGTAAGAGGAAAATGTCAAATACTCTTTGGCATGTAAAAGAAAACATATTCTTTAAGACCGTTTAGTGCAGTGATACCAGAGTTTCAGATGAATGAGATTTTGAAGTTTCAAGTTCAATCCCGCTCTTTAAAAAAGTAAAAATATAAAATAATAAACAAAGAAAAACACTATTCACGGATCTAGCGAAATACGAATGCCGAATGTATGAAGGTGATATATTTCTTGCATATAAGCACCATAATTGGTATCTTAAAAAAAAAAAAAAAAAAAAAAGAAAAACTTTTTGGTCTTTATGTTGTAAATGTGCTATTTAATCATCTAAATGCAATGAAGAAAACGTAATTCTATATATTAATTAGTTTTTTAAACGATTATTAGCAACTTCATTCATTTTAAATAGAGCATGCATGGTTATTATAAAAATTAAAATTTAGTTTTTAAAACGATTATTAGCAAACTTCATTCATTTAAATAGAGCATTATGCATGGTGTATTATAAAAATAAAATTATGCAATTTTATTGAAAATTTTTTAAAGAGTAGTTGTAAGTTATAATGTTGTTTATTGAAACTTCTCATAATACATTTTGGAAAAGAGTTTCTCTCTCCTCTCTCTCTCTCTTTTTTTTTTTGACTGAAAGTTAAGCCTCTTCACTATTTTCAATGTAGATTGCCATTTCATTGGTTATCAATTCCCTTCTTATTATTCCTCTGCAATTTATAGCTCTCTTTCTTTTTCTGCTATTGCTTTTATTGGGCTATACTTTCCCGCTTCTCGTTTTACAGATTTTATTATAAATGCCACGACGCAAACGAAAACTACTTAAACGCAATTTTAGCATGCATTTGATGTTAAGATTTGGATTATAAAATTTAAATTTATATTATTAAAGTTAAACAGTGTAAAAATTTGAAATGTGTTCAGAAAAAATATCAATATGGAGCTTGTTTTATTCATCTTAAAATTTTATGTAAATAAAAAAAATCATCTTATTTGGACTTGTCTATGTAAAGTTATAGACTTCTAAAGTTTGAATTACAAAACTATGCAAATAGTGAAATTGAGAAGAAAAAAAAAAAAACAAAAATTAGATTGTAATTGTAGGGTTTGGATTGTAGCACCAAACAAGTTATTAGAGTACATATAGAAAGAAATGTGTACTTTTTGTATTCATATAATGTAAACTTTCATCAGAATTGCATGTTTCTGGACTATAAAATAATGCATCAAAATTAATAGAGAATATGAATAATTAAATCTTTTAATTAAACATAACCTTATTTATCGGTGTATAATAAATAGAAGTTTAAATATCAAACTAAATATTGTAAGTTTTTCTTTCATTTTTTTTTTAATTATTTTATAACATGGGGTTTTTTAGGCACACATTAAGTTAAAAACTCACCAGTAGTTTTAGATATGAGAGTTCATACTCATATCTTCGTTTTCTTACTTGTTGTACTGGTCCCAATAAGGTAATAAATTAGCTAATATTATAAGTTAATTAGTCACAAATAGATATAACTGTGGAGGAAGTAGTAAGTCTGGCTAACATAATTACCATAAAAGGGTAAGTACTAAATAATCATAAACATAACTAGGATTATAAGTGATTTTCTTCTTTCCCTCCCTAATTAGTACATAGAAAACGATGTTTTTTTAATATACAATTAAGTTATATCCACCAACAGGTTTCTAATTATGGCCATATTATCACCAACTCTGAGAAACTTTGTGTGCTTATATTTAAACAATATCCATAAAGTCATCACAACTAAAGTCTCACCTTCAAGGTTGTTAGTGTGATGAAAGGCAAATTGGTGAGCCTCAAATATTACTTGCTCAAATCAATGACTACTGTGACTATATGCATAACCTCACAGTAATACTATTTGATTTTATTATAAAATGTAGAATTCGAATCTCCATATCTTTAAATAAAAATAATAATAATAATAATCACTTGTCAAACAACATGTAATAACAAATGGAAAGATGCAAATTTTTATCCCGCATCACACTAAATATATATTTGTTACTTGCTCCTGGTCATCCTTTTGTGCCTTTCCTTTCTTTCATCTCCTTTTTGTTTTCATTTTCTGTTTAAGTTTATTTATTTGTTTTTCTTTAAATATATTCAAGTTAACACAACATTACATTATCCTATGCATATGTAAAATGGAGAACGCAACAAGATATATATCACAATCCTCTCATAATTGAAATAAGCTAACTAATATTCTTGTTTTTTTTTTTTTTTAAATAAAAACTACGTGTTCTTCTTTAAAGAAAAAAAAGGACGCTCATAATTACTAACTAGAGTCACCTAATTAATGTATTCATCAACCTCCAAGAAGTAAGCTAACTAATATATATTCTTGTTTAAAAAAATGAAGAAAAAAAGAATCTAATTACTAACCGAAAGTCACCTAATTATTCATCAAAGTTTCTATGTTGATGTGACAATTTCTTGCCATATCCGTAATATTTAATCTCCTCTTTAATAGTTGTGGTAAACACAATACTTCCTTCTTTCTTCTTCGTCACCACTATCCTTTCACTATTCCTAATAACCCCACCATTTCCATTCCCAATTAGCTCTTTATCTAAATTTCCAATTTTAAGTACACCTATTTTTTCTTCCATAGATTTTCATCTCCCATTTAATATATGTAGTCCTCTTAAAGTACTCCATTTATAGATTGTATGTATATACACATACACACGCACATATATATAATCATGGACAGTACCTAAGGAAAAAGGACTTTTCCTTCCCTAGATAGTGACATGTTATTAGAAAATATTATCGAGTCAAACTACGGTCACAAAAGAAAAGTTTTGGGTTGGAATTGATCAAAAGGGGATATACTATCCCTCAATGCACCAAGATTTTGTTCATGCACCTCTTTCCTCTTAACAAATTTTATTATTTTTTTTAATTTAATGTGATTTTTCTTTTAATTCAAAAAGATCATTGTTCAGTCAGTACATATGTGTAACCAGTCCACGTGGGATCATTTTTATCAAGTCTTATTCATTATATTGACCCACAGGGAAAACAACAAGTCAAGTAGTTTTGCCGTATAAGCTATATATATCTATATATATTCCACACCTCAATAATTTTTTTTTTCACCTTTAGCTATCGCTAAAACACCGGTTAATTATTAGTTAAATTAATAACGAGATTAATTAAGAAATTGATCATATCAAAGATACGTGATTTGGCTTAATAGTGACCGTGACTGGCCTTTGATTGACATTTGCATGAATAGATTTGTGAAACCCAAACAATTTGTTCACAAGTATTTTTATTTATTTATAGATAACAGTTTTTTTTTTTTTTTTTTTTTTTTATGGTTTGAAAAGGTTGATCTTGTCAATTTGTTATATTAAAAACTACAAAAACAATCATGAGAAGCTCCGTTCGTCACATGATCGTTGTATGGATGAATAATTTATTGCTAAATTCTGATTAAATTATTTTGGATCTCCTTTTTCCCTATTTAATGAACTATTTATTAGGTATTTGTATAGATGCATATAAGTCATGATTCAACGGGTGAATAAGAAAAAATTATAAGGAGTATTTAGGAAATTTGAAATGGGATTTATTGAGTATAATTACAATTAAGTAACATAAAAAGCCAACGGAAATGAGCAAAACGGGAGATCCTTTTGAGCTAATGATTTGGGTTATCTATGATCTCAAAAGGAATATTATAGAAAGTGGAAGTTCGTGAGTAATAAACATCAGTCACATTCACATACCTAAAAAAAATAAAATAAAATCCCAGTCTCCTTGCCCCTGCATGATTGACACAATTCGATATATCATATCACATAAAAGTAGCAGCTTTTTTATTTTAGAAAAAAAAAAAAAAAAAAAAAAAAAAAAAAAAAACCTCAAGCACACCCACCATGAAGTTTACCTCTCCAATAACTAAAAAGAAGGGAATTTTTGCAAAAATGAAAAAAATAATACGGTGCAAAGTATTAAATATTCAGAAATATACTTATATATGATTATAATATAATATGATCCATTTCGTAAACTATGTAATATTTTTTAAGGATATTTATTTATAATTTGTCACATAATTTAAATATAAAAAAAAATCACTTAACCAGGGTTTTATAGGCTAAATTTAGGCACGGTTCACTATACACGAGTCATGGAAGACTAAAATTTCTTGACCTTGAACAAATTAATAAATATAGGGCTTAATTTATGAAAGGACGGCTTAAAAGAAGAGTAGTCCTTTTGGAACTGATGAGAACGCTAAGGACCCCAAAGTGCAATGATTCATGGCAATGCATATGCCCATGCAAGCACTGTGGGGTTACCACACACGTGCATCTCTATTAACCCTTTTTTTTTTTTTTTTTTTTTTTTTTTAAGACTTATTGGTGGACCAACCCTATCACTTTGGCCTTTGTTTTTCTCTCAATTCTATCCCTATAACTTTCTAGCCTATTTCAACTAGCACATCTTTTGGGTTGCTCTTAGAATCTTTTTGAGTTTTAAGTAGCAAATTCCCATTTTCATCATGCAATGACCGACAAAACTACTTCTCATTTTGATACCAAACCGATGTTGAGAACCACAACTATAATTGAAAGTGAGTTCCGTTTGCATGAGTACTGGTTCCTCCTAACATTTGCTTTACACACACACACACACACACGTAAATATCAGTAATTTTAATAATTAGGGCCGCACATGATACATGCAGCGACGGATTTAGGTGTGCTGAAATTTTTGTCTTTTAATTTTATTCTAAAAATTTAATGGCTTTCTATTTTGTCTTACTGAAAATTATAAAAACTTTATACAGCCCCTACTTCACTCTTTGATTTTATATATTGATGTTATTTATTTTTTAAAAAATTTTGTATATGTTTTTATTGAAATTTTTATCTGATTCTGCCACTAGATACTTATACGCACTTATCATATTCTACAGTTAGACCAGTGCATGTGAGATTGATCAACACGCAAAGCGTTATGAATTCTTCATGATTTATTCTCCCTTAATTCAATATTTATCAGAAGCAATAACATAAAGAACTTATGAAAACCAAGTCTCTAGAAGCTAGCAAGGAAATATCTCATAAGGAATTTGGAAAGGTTGACTAAAACATGAGAAATAAACCTCCACTATTTTCTTTTAATCAGTTTCAAGGTTCGGATAACTTTGTTGTCAATTATCTTATTAATTACTATAAGAATTTCCCTTGTCGAGTTGCAATTTGATAAATGGAAAGGATCCTCCTCCAATTGTTTGCACTATTAAAAGTTCCTTTTCTTCCATGCTTTTCTTGAAAAGAAAGTTTCCTGAAACCCCATGATTTATCGAACCTTTTTTTTTTATCATTCAAGTTATATCAAACATAGTACTTTTTTGTCACATATATTTGTACATGCACTAATATTATATAAATGTGTGTGTGTGTGTATATATATATATATGATGATGATGATGATGATCTTGATAGGCCTAGTCTATTCTAAACCCATTTAGTATCCTACTAGAATCAATTTGCCACTTTCTTGGGATCCATCATATGGCTAGGAAGATTTTAGGAATATATGAGTACAATACATGCCATCTTAAAGAAGATAAAAATTGTGAAATGCTTTGTATAATATGCCAATGTTGTCAATTCAAGCTGTGATCGTACCCACACACACACACACACACACACATATATATATATAGAGAGAGAGAGAGAGAATAAAAGTTGAACCCTTTTTTTCCTTTTATCTTCTTCCCCCTCTTGGACTTCTATTATATAAACTCATGATAAAGTGACAATCTATAATGATATATGTGTATATATATATATATATATATATTACTTTCTACTATTATAGTAACAAAAGGTTGAAAAAAAAGAAGGAGAAATTAAAAAAGGAGGATGATCAGGATGATCATGTGATGAGAACCGAAGGGAGATTAAAAGTGTAAATATATAGTACCACTAGTAGTGTGGGTCCAAGTTGAGTGGTTCGAAGTGGCTCTCTTTTTGTGCAGTAATTTAGGACATTGTAAGGAGAGTTTGGGAGGCATAAGTGAGTCAAAGAGGTGAGCCTGTCGGCACGTTGAGCCTCTCTATATATATCCCCAAATCACTACCACCCCCTTAAAATATTGTCAATTCAAACGATAAAATTTGTGCCTAATTCGCTAATTAATTGGAAAAAACTAATAAAACTTGCCAATTTATGTTTTTATAGTAGTAATGACTCTTTTTCACTATCGATAAATACTATAATTTTAACAGTTATTTTTATTTTTCAACAGTCTAATCTAAAGCGTTTATGTTAACATTTATAACATACAATATAAAACTGCTTCGTTTATAAATATTGTAGAAAAATTAATCCAATGATTAAAGTTTTTATCGATAATAAAAAAAATAGACAATTTCTACTACAAAAAACACCTTAGACGACACGACGACACCCGAAAAGTGTCGTCTAAGGCCTTAGACGTCATCCATAAAAGCGTAATCTAAGTGGGCATCGGGAAAAGTATCCCTTTAGACGTCGTTTTTACAGACGATATCTGTACCTTTCTATAAATAAGCGTCGTCTATGATAATTTAAGACGACACCTGTAAACAAGTATTGTCTAAACCCCGTCGTCTATTCCCAATTTTCTACTAGTGCGAAGATCGAAAAGCAATATGATAGTTGGTACAATGATTATAAATGCATGCTTTCGAATGACTCACAACTTTTTTCTCAATTGGTATGCACTTTCTAGCACTTTTAGGCTCTTTTATAAACTTCTCACTTCCTTCTTTTGGGAAGGATAAGGTGATGAGCCAATTTGAAACCTCAAATAATATAATTAAAGATGGATCTATACTACTAAAAAAATTAAATGACTTACAACACCTTAAATAAGGAATCTAGGACCAGTTATGTTTGTGAATGAGGTGGTTACTGAGGCTTAACGAGTGACAATACAACGTTGTGGTAGGGCTTGCATTGATTGACATGCCTATGATCATGAATGATCTTTCCTCAAAAGCGATTCCTCCTTTATTTTAATTATTTTATTGATCAAAGCCCTAAAAGGGAAGTTGAGTTAAACCCTTTTTGCCTTTTAACAAGACCATGGCATAAAAGTACCATATATATATATATACACACACACACACATACACATCTATATGTATATATATGTGTGTGTGTGTGTGTGTAACATGCATGGGGTTGGAAAAGAATAATACTTGTCATCTCACTGAGTAATTATATTATCAATTACGTGGTGATGATCATACCTATTACCAACCTTTTCAAAGGGTAAGGGCATTATGATGCCAATTAAGCTAACTCATGATATTAATTAGATTGAAGAAATTATTAATGAGTATGCTATGAGGTACTGCTTTGCTTATGGTTTGCAAAACGTTAAAGTGACCCAATGTGTATGGACCATCTCGAACAAGTAACTAGATATTACAACCATAATTTAACTTTTATGCTGCATTGCTTGCTTTAAAACTGTTTCGTAAAATCTTACTTTTTTTAATGTAACTATAAGAGATTCATCCTAAAAATACACATATTAAAAAAGCAAGATTAAGTTTATACATATAATATAATTTAACTTTATGTCATATTGCCTACTTTAAAACTGTCGTGAAATCTTCTCTTTTTTTTTCTTTTTTCTTTTCTTTTTTTTTTTTTTTTTTTTAACTAATGTAACTACAAAAGATTCACCAAACAAATAGACAAATAGAAAAGCAAAATTAAAGTATCATATATGTGTGTGTTCAGTGCCAACGTTGAGGAGTTTTTTTTTTTTTTTTTTTTTTTTTTTTTTTTTTTGTGGTTAATTTAGAGAGTTGATAAGTGATAAGCAATTAAATATTGGGTTGGGTTAACAATCTAATTAATGCGTATTAGGCTGAACAAGTTCACATGCATCGTTATGTGGAAGGTTAAACTACCGCTCTCTTTGTTCAACACGTGAAGGAGGAGTTGACTCAATCTTGGGTAGCGACCATTAAGAAGATAAGGTTATCACAACCAGAAAATTTTAAAGATTTTTAACCCTAATTATAAAATGTATTACTACCAATAATACTTGTAGGAATCGGATTATGTGTCTGTGGGGTTGTCTCTTGATATTGATAATCTTTGTTAACCAACTAGATTCTTAGGGAACACCCATAACTAATTACTAATATAAAAGTACGTAGGAGCACATTTGTCATTAAGTAAGTAATGTATATGAATTAGAAGTACATTATGTATAAATATTCCCATCCAGAAAGATATGTAATCAGATGAATATGACATAAATCGCATTATTTTTTAGTATTTTATGACTATGAAAATGTATCCCATCTGTAAGTTATGATAAATCATCATATAACAATATAATCATATTAAACTAAAAAAAGTAAAGATGTGACAAATGAATTAAGTACGTGTTATTAATATTTAAAGGCTAAAAATTATATACTACTGTAGGGTATTTATTTTCATACCCAAACATAAATTCTTTTTTTTCTTTTTCTTTTTTTTTCCTTCAAGCCATTAATATCACCAAAGTGAGAGTCTATGTGTCCGAGTCATTGATCCAGCACCCAAAAAAAAAAAAAAAAAAAAGCATGACTCTAATTGATATCATAATTTTTTTTTTTTTTTTTTTAAGAGACAATCATTGGAATCACAAACAAGCCCTTCACGTTTTTCATTCTTTTCTCACTTGGGGAGGAAAAAATAGGAAGACAATTTTGTCTAATGTTAGCACATATGATAAGAGTGGGAGGAAAAAAAAAAAAAAAAGGAAGCAATTCTTTATCTAGTATTATTGAATCTCTTAATTACAACTCCATCCAATTCCAAACCATGTGAAAGAACATTCCTTTTGAGATGTGCCACTCATTATTCATATATAACCAAATTGCTCAAACTCTTGCTATAATTTGTCATCTTTCTCTCAAAAATACATTTCTCCAAAAGAAAGACCAATTTCCAAAGTACAGCTAAGAAAGATCTCATCTCTTTGGAATTACTAGTAGTTTGAATGAGGGAAAGAAGATGGAAGAAGGAAGGAAGGAAGGAAGGAGAAGAAGAGAAGAGGAGGAAGAGGTAAATAGGGAAACATATATATAATTAATGGGCCTTGGAGACATGTTGAGGCTGTGTTTTGGAAAAAGGAAAAACTTTGTTGACAAAAAAAAAAAAAATTTCCTGACAAATGTGTTGATCACAAAAAAGTGTCCATAAACCATCAATTATAGCATAAAGATAAGGCCAATGTGAGGCCCATGTGATGTGGTTTTCAGTGCCCTAAGGCCTACTTATTCTCTGTGTTCGGTTGGAAGGTAGTTCATATTTATTTTCCTTCATAATTAGTACTCCTCTATCAAATTCAAATCATTTTAATTTAGTTGATTAATAAGTTACAATTAGCATTAACTTTACTTATTATTCTCTTTCATGTTTGGACTAGAATTTTCCATTTCTTTTTTCTCCTCAATTAGTTTGGAAAAAAGAATGAATAAATTAAAGAAACTCTGGTTTTGCTTATTAATTAATTGTATTGTTTATATTTTCCAAATTCTTACTAATGGTCTTATATATATATATATATATATATAGCTTAATGCAGCTTGTGCAATATTTCAAGGGCCCCAAAACTGCAAGCTTTCCAGTAAGTAAAAACAAAACCTGGACTCTCTTTATCTTACATGGGCACATGTACGTTTGGCCATTGTTTGGAGTTGAGATCCGGCATAAATCATTGCCATTCTACACTTGGTGATATACATATACACAAGTACGTGTGTGTATATATATAGTCTCCTTAACTTTGATTTTGTGAATCTATTTATGGCGTGGCATGTTTATCAAGTTCTAGGCTTTACAAATTAGATGACTAACATTTGTGTGTAAAGATAGACATAAGAACGATCTCATATGATATGAAGAAAAATGGAAAATATTGCTTGGTTGCTAAACCTAAATTAAGTTTTTCAAAATTTTAATTACCTCACTGCAGGAAACTCCGAATATAAGTCAGCTTGTGGAATGATTTTGGACATATATATATATGTATGTATGTATATGTGTATGTATAATGTCCCTACATGATAATAATAGTTAGAGACTTTTAGTGTATTTGGTGTCCTTGTCTCAGACAAGATCAAAGAGTGTGTGCCCTTGGGCTTTTCTGACTGAGGAAAGTTCCTGACTACGTTTCTTAGCTGTTGTTGTTATGAATTCCATGAAATTTTGCCTCATTGCCTTGGTCCCCCTCCCTCCTTTTTTTATTTTATATTTTTTATTTTTTTTTAATCTTTGCTTTGTGTGTATATACTTGCTAAGACATAAGAAATTAATCTGCCAAAAAACAAAAAAACTATATGTTAGTTTTATAGCAACCTTTTCGTTTCATAATTCCATCAATTAAAAAAATTCATAAATCTGGCACTAATATTCACTTATTGTGGCAGAAAATATATCTCTTACATATATCCTCACAAAACTTGCCCAGGTTTTCACTTTGTTTAGAGTTTTGTTTCTTTGAAAAAAATATAATACGAAAACAGAAAAGATCCTTTATATTGGCCCCAATGTCATTTTGAGAAATTGTGAGAATAACACTCTACGAATCCAACTCCCGTGTCCTCCTCATTTATGTCTCTCTATAATATCATAACAAGCCAATTAAAGATGTATATTGAATTGCGATATCATATCAAATCAATTAAGAGATTATGTTAGTTATACACATATCATACTCTTAGCACATATGTTTAAGATTTTTATCTTATGATTAGGATTTTTCCTTGAAAATCACTTTTCATTTGACTACATAAAAGGGTAAAAATCTAAATCATGTGGCTATATTTAAGAGAGGTGCTTTTTTTGGACATTACTAAAAAAAAAACCTCATTCGTTTTCTCTGTCCATTAGACTGGTCAAATATTCTTCTCGGCCCATTTCCTTTCGGCCCAGTTTGTTAATGAGAAGCCCAAAATTCAGTTCTCTCTAGTCATCAATGTTTTGAACTTTCGTTTGGTTTGGTTGTTTTTTATTTTTTGTTTTTTGTCTTTTGTTTTTTGTTTTTTGTTTTTGTTTTTTGTTTTTTTTTTTTTTTTTTTTTTTGGGAAAAGTTGCTATATATATTTTGAGGAATGTTATATGTTTGTTAAAAGAGAGAGAGAGAATTTGTGACACAGTATGAAAAGTACCACATATGAATCAACGAATTTTAAAGTTATTTTCTTGATATTATTCTTTGCCATGAATCAATGTGAATAGTAAAATACATTTCATTTTCATTGTAACGTACACTAATTGCCAACTTTTGCTTTTCACAATGACAGCCGTTTAAGTACAACAGCATTTCAATCCAAGAGTGAAACTCGTAGTAGAGAAGTCTTATATTTCTCACTATATCGTTTATATATTTATTTTCACGTTTTTTTTCCCCCCTTTGAAAAAGTTGGGTATTATACATTGGGTCAACTTAGTCTAATATCCCCTAATTATTTTTAACGTTTTTTTTTCCTTGAAAAAGTTGGGTATTATTCATCGGTTCAACTTAAAACTAAGGCTCGGTTTAGAGACGCATTTCCAAAAGTTTTTTTTCAAACATATATTTGTTTTGTTTTCCTCCAATTTTATTATTCATTTTTCCAAATATTTTTAAAAATTCAAATTTTAAAGGTTCATAACTTTATCATTTTAAGTCAAAATAAGATAATATTTTTTCAAATTGCATAGAATTTCGAGAGGAACGAACAAGATCCATATTGCTATTTTTTTTCTGAACTCATATTAAGTTTTTACACTTTTCACTCCATACAGTTTATTTTCATCAAACACACATTTTTAAAACTCAAAAAATTTCTAACCTCTAAAACACTATCTCCAAATGTGTCCCCCAAACGGAGCCTTAGTATAATATCCCCTATTAATAAAAAATAAATAAAAGAAATGACAAAAAATTGAAAACACAATCTTGTCTTCTCTTTTGTCTAACCAGTTCTCACGAAAGTCCAAGTTCCCAAATCGAGGGGGCAGTGCCATAGTGGCTTCCAAGTCCCATGAGAAAGTTCGGTGTGTCTATATCCACACACATAATTAGTGAAGAGAAGAGATAACTGATATCATAGGATATCATAGCAAGGTTAAACATCCCAATTAATACTAGATCGTAAACTTATTGTTCAGAGGAATTAAGTTTCGAGGCCGAAACCTAATTAACCCAAATCAAACAACAATAAATGTAAGAGTAAAGACGCTGGAAATTTATAGAGGTTCATTTTAAAGTAAGCTACTCTTCTGAGTCTAATGCACGTTAATAGATAAAACTTGATTAATACATACTCAAATCCCACAATCGCTCAGAATACAATTTGATAAAGTTAACGTAAAGTGTTTGAATGGCCAACCCCCCTCCTTGATCGACCTCTTTCCCTCTTTTTTATAGAGCTTGTTGAAGGTAATTGTCTCATTTGCCTTAAATGAAGTTCCATCTTTTTAAGACTTCTCTTCATCGCCTCTCCTTGCTTTCTCCATGAGACAATTACAAAGCCGCGGCCTGTTAGCCATGAGCCCTTTCGAGTCTTTGGGTGCGACCTTTATTCCTTAGACCATCTTTAAACATTGCAGCTGATCAGCTTTTCACCCGAGCTAAAAGTAGAGCGGGGTGCTTGTGTTGCTTTTTTAATTGTATGGCCAGTTAGTCTTTCGGTAACCTTTGAGGGTGAGCTAGAAGTTCAAGAAAATTATCCAACTAAAGGTATCAAACTATTATCTGTTATTTAATTCTTATCAAAATTACTCGAGTTAATAAGATCCTCGATCCTCCGTCTTATGTGTCAATGACGTGAAGACCGACTTTGACTATGACTAATTATGGTATGACACTTACAATATTGTTCTTAACTTAGATCTAGTACACTAGAAGTATACTTTGAGCTAGCTGTATCTCTTGAACTTTGAATAACTCAACTTATGATTTATAGGCTAAAAGATTTTAATTTATGATAAGTTCTTCGAGATGAACCGAAAAGAGTGCTAATATTTATCCTGTCTAAATCTTCGTAGTCTTATCTTCCTTGCATGAAATTAATCGACAACCAAAAGTTTACAAATCCAGAAAATTGCTATATCTATATATATTATATATACCTGTTGGGTGGTGAGTTTAAACTCAACCACCATCAACTCAATTTTTGTCTTTTTCCCCAAAAGTTTTTTGTCTTTTCTGAAAAAGTCAACCAAAATCACTATTTAAACTTACAAATCTTAACTCAAACTCAAACACCAAACAGGCCCAATATATTGGCTGGACTACCGAAAACTATTCAAGTAAATTAATTTAACCTAAATTAATTGATAAAGGTGTTTTTTTTTTCTCTTAAACCATTCATTTATGCGGAATTAAAGAGTATTTTGCAGAGTACCAAATTTATGGTTTTTTTTTTTTTAAGCAAACTATAAGAATATTCAGGAGGATAGTACAGTAACATCCTGTTAATCTTCTAACTGCTATAAAAAATTCAAATTAGGTACAAAAGATTCTTTAATAATACTTTGTGTAATATTTAATGGAGATGAAAAGATGTGATCTTCTGACTTATAATGAAATCTACACAAACACACACAAATATATTATATGTATGTATATGTATACACAAAAGCATGCTCCATTTACAAAAAAGAGATTATTATCATTATTATTTATATCCACTTAATTCAATCAATTACAACGGCCACAAATCCTTTCTCTTTATATAAATATTCTTACATTACCACACAAGACCTTTTTGACCTTAATGATTGGAATTTTGTACAATTAAAGTCCAAGTGTCATGAGTAGTGGACATTCTAGTAAGTTGTAAAAACAAACATTGTCAAAATTATCAGGCTAGATCAGCTAGTTATCTCCTTTTTTTTTTCTTTTTTCTTTTCTTTTTTTTTAATATTAATTTTCACATGGGTTTCCTAGGCAAAACATGCCAAAGAACAGCCAAACATTAGAATATCTATGTAGATTTCTTGATACAACGTACTGTCCCCCCCTCCCAACACGTTGTATGATTAAACTACTTTTTTTTTTTTTTTTTTTTAAATCTATCAACATTCTCTTTTCTTTCTTTCTTTCTTTTTCTATTCCACACAAAGTGGGGTCACTAGACAACATATGCACCAATTTGATATTGGCGGGATCACAGGGCGGGCGTCGCCACTTTAGGTGACAATGCGGCGGCAGTGGAGGCAGCTACGGCTTTGGCGGGGCCCGCCTTGTCGTTGGTGGCGGTGGTGGTGGTGATGCGCTCGCAGCGTGGACACATAGTGAGTGTGGAGGCCGGGAGGGGCTCGCAGCTGTGTGGGGAGATAACTGTTGGGGGTCCCACTTTCATGGCCCTGAGCTCCTCCACTTCCCTTTGGAGCCTCCTGTTCTGTTCAGTCAGTGATCCGAACCATCTCTTAAGTACTCGCACTCCATTTCTGTCTGTTTCAGCTTGCTCCTGTCACATTCAATTCAGCAACATCATTTACATTCTCACTAAACTATACGTGCTTATGTACATATATATATATATATATATATGTAGATCATGTACCTTTTTTGTTCCCTAGCCCCAAAAAAAAATTAAAAGTGCATGTTTTTAAGAAATATGATCAGTCAAATCTTGTATTCGGCAGGATAAATACAGTTTCTTGAAACATACTGTCTTGGTGAGAGAGAAAATATAAATATAGCGTGCAAATATATATGTACGAGTGTTTTATATAATATATGTATATATGTGTGTATTATTGTATATTATATGTTATGTCCATTGGACTAAAAGGTTTCCCCATTCGTGATTCATTGGCGCCTGATCTGGAAGAGAACTTCCAGGGTGAGATGAAATATAGGAGAGATAATGTATAAATAAATTGTGAGCCAAAAAATAAAATCAAATAATGTAATAAATAATATTTACGTATTAAATGTGTCGTACTCAAGCAATATAGAAGAAAATTTGCAGGAAGGAAATATAGATAGATTAAAATTTCTAGCACTTAATGAATAATTTTTTTTGCTAGTCAGAAATTAAACTCTGAAAACATGTCCAAAAATAATAATAGACTCTGAAATACCGTACGTACTATCTCATATGATCAAGTCCAATACAACAAGTATAATTGATTTTGGTGTGAATTCAAGGAATAGCAAACTCTACGAATACATTTATACATATAAATACATCACGTAGACAATATATAGACATAGATATATATACATATATTAGAGAAGATGTATATAATTATATAAACAAACTCATATACAGATCAGAGTGCATGGGGTACGTAGTCCAAAAGAGAGCAATTGGGGTCAAAGTGGCACTCATTAGAATGATGAAACTGACAAGCACACGAGGCTGATGAAGAACACAGCCTAGACATAGATGATCAATATATATTACTTATATATATGTGTGTGTGTGATGTGTGTGTGTGTGTTTGTGTGTGTGTGTGTATACTCTTGTCAATGCTCTTCCATCTTTTATGCTTCATACTTTGGACAACCATCATTACTGTGACTCATAAAGCTAAGCCCCATGACATAACCGCATCATTATTGTTCATAAATTTCTTGTCTTCACTGGACCACACGGCCTACATATATATATATAGTTACCGAGTAATATAGTACTTTTGTTATTATAATTAATTATTACATTCTTTTGTTATTATTTGGAACGTATTAGTTTGACGATTTTAGTTGTAAATATTGCATTTAAGTAGCCTTATTTTCGATAGTTACAAGGAATGTTTTCTTACAGGGGACTACAAATTATCACAGTTACAATTTATTAAAAATGCATTAAATTATTATTAATTTATTATGCCAGTTTCTTATAAACCCTGAATTGCATTTTTTTCAGCATGGTAAATTACATGTAGATTAACAGACAGTACTATTATCAAAGTATAATTAAAAACTACACTTACTGCTCTTACTTTCAGCCTACCGTACTTAATGAAATTAATGACAAAATGTAACAATTAATTAAATTACTATTGTAATTTCTATCCTCCGTTACTTTCTCTTATTCCTAGTAATTAGGCTGTGAACTGAAGTAAATATCCCACGTGAGAATTCAAAGCTTAAAAGTGAATTTCACAACCAGAAAAGTTGATCCAACTTGACCTTTTCTCTTTTCACTTAGTTTTTTCCCAGAAAACTAAACCTAGGAATAAGACTTAATTTCACTTTCTTTCATGTTCAAAAAAGAATTTAAACTACCACAAACACATTAATTGAAGCAGCACCAGTCAAAATGTTTACAGGAAAAAATTAAATATTGAAAATAAGACGGAAATATTTTTGTGTGGATAATCTATGAGCAAATACTGACCACCAAAAACTACACATACATACATATTAAAAAAGCGAATGATCTGTAACATCAATATAAGGTCGTAGAGTTTTATGTGAGACAGCAGTACCTACACGATAGATACGGCGTATAGAATCAGATTCAGATGGTTTATACTTTGTGAGAAAGATAGACCCGTAGAGAAAAAAGATATATATCTATATACTTATGTGTGTGTATGTATATCTATTCTGTCAACGCTAAATATCTGTACCCTACTTAAATCCCAACCACCAACGAAATGATGGAAAAGTAGAGAAGAAGAAAATTCATTTGTCATGACCTAGCTGCCATATGTACAGCTTATATATATGCATCAATATATACATACATACATATATATAGGGGGTACCGTACCTGGCCCTACGGTTTTGGAACCACACCTCAACTTGGCGTGGCCTCAGCTTCAATTGCAACGCCAAAGCCTCTTTCTGTTTCTGCAAAAAACCAAGAAAAAAAAAAAACATTTTTATTTTAACTGATAGGGTTTTCCCATAGAGAAATAATTAAAATCAAGGGTGTTGAAAAGAACATGCATTAATTCATTAGACCATAGAGAGAGAGGATACATCATATACATATATATATATATATTTATATAAATAAATAAATACATATGTATACATACGTATGGAGGCTTACAGGGTTTAAGGTATGGTGTTGTCTGAAACTTTCTTCAAGAAGACGAGACTGATCTTTAGTGAGACGGAGTTTCTTGCGAGGAGGACCGGAACCATTAACGCTTAATATCTCTTCTTCGTCTGTGATCATCCATTCTTCTTGATTATCATGCTCTTCTGCTCCTACTGATGGTACTTGATTTATGTCCAAGTCTCTCACTATATGTATATATATATATATATATGCACATTCAAATACTCAACCAAAATTAGAAAAATCATTAAAACTATAAATACATATATTTGTGTAAAAATTAGGTCAAGAATATGCCGAATGATTTTATATATTTATATATATATATATATAGCTTCATTACCGGAGGAAGGAAGAGAAGGAGAGGAAGAGAATCCAGGAACGGAAATGGTCAACTCCAAGCTTGAATTGCCCATAGAAGTTGATTATTGCAGAGAAAAACTACAGACCAAGAGAGAGGAAGAAAGTTTATGAGAATTTATTTGGGATATGAGAGAGATAGAGAGAGAAGGAAAATGGAGATAAAGGTAAAGTAAAACAGAAGGAGAGACAAAAGAGAGAAGAAGATGAAAATCACACCAAAAAAAAAACACAAACACCAACACACATATATGAATGATGATATATATGAAACGGAGAGGAAAAAGGGGGTGAGATTTTGTAAAGGTCAAATTAAAATAATTCTCTCTCTATCTATAATCTCTAGTGGGGAAAGAAGACAAGAATTTATTAGGAACCACAATGCGAAAGAAAATGGAAAAAGGGTGTAAATAAAAAATTGTGAGTAAAATATTAAAATAATACTTATATAATAAAGGAAACGGTATATATGCGGATGGTGGGTTTTTTTTTTTTTTTTTTTTTTTTGGTTTTTGGGGTGAGAGTTAGTCGTGGTTTTGGAGTTGGGGTAGGGGTTATTTGACTGATGTCGTCAAGTCAAAGGGTGTGACCCACCTGATGCTTGACACGTGTCCGGATGATGAGAAAGGGAATTAAGTGTAGGAGAAAAACCGGCAGGTCTTGCTGTAGAAGGGGAGGGGGTCTCCAGACGAGTTGTCGGTTCAAAGGTCAGCTGCTGAAATCATTGGCACCTTAGCACTTACTATATAGCCTCCCAATTTTTTTGTCACGCATTAATAGAAAATAAATATTATAAATAATTGTGATGTTTAAAATTATTGATTTTTTAAAGTTTTTTTTTTTTTTTTACTTTTGTTTAAGTTTTTTTTTTTAAAGAAAAAAGAAAACAAAAAAAGGAGAGAAATCTTTAGAATATATTTACTTTTAGTACGTATACGTTTCTATGTTATTAAGTTATATTAATGAAAATGGTAACCGAATATATTGAGGTTACTTTTATGAAACTTTGAAGGTCTGAGCTAAAACATTAATTGTTGGTAAGAGATTTTCTTTTGTTTTTGATTCTCATAAATAATTATGCTTTATTTTTTTTTTTTTTTTTTTTTTTTTTTTTTTGGAATCTCGCTGTTTAAAAGCATTAACTGTAGAATCTCGCTGTTTTTTTTTTTTTTTAATCTTTGCTTATATGTTTTCTCTTTGGTTAAATTTCTTAAGGTTATTACTAAAAAAAAAAAAAATTATTTTAAGGAATATTCAAATAGAATTGTTTTAAGGAATATTCTCTATGGTTGACCTAAACAAAATGCCTTTTAGTCTACTAAGTATTATACATGAGAATTTGCTTGCCATTTCCCCGAACCTTCATATTAATTAATCAACAAAATAATGTTCAATTTTACCTTTTCTTCTTCTTTTTTTTTTTTTTTTTTTTTTTTTTTTTAAGAATAAGAGGGGTTTTTTTTTTTCAGTTTTACCTTTAATTTAAGAGTCACGATAACAGATTATGAATCTCGTACTAATTACTAACATGAGATTATGTAATTAACTATTTATGGAATTGTCAAGACAACCAGCGATATTGGTAAGGATTAATGGGGATAATAGTATTCAGATCAGAACTAACAAACATGTTTGAGGTGGACAATAAAAGCTGACTCGGATAACATATCATTTTTTTTTTTTTTACTACTTAATACTAATTAAATAAAGTGTAGTTTGTTGTTACTTTTTTTCGATAATGAGGAGGTACGTATTGAATGCAGTTTTACCTGCCTTCGGGTACAAAGGGAATTGTAAGAATATATTGTAACGCTCTTTGCATTAAAGCCAGAGAAGAGGAAAACGACAGGGAGATTTTAATTGTCTCCCAACTCCTTTTTGTTGGTTAATGTCCCCCTCTATATAGTTGTAAATGCATCCACATGAGTTATGACTTTGAACTCAAAAAACAAAAAACAAAAACAAAAACAAAAAAGACTTTGGCATTATATATTTGCACGTGGAAAAAAAGTCAATTATGGTTTCTTCTTTCTTTCTTTTTTTTTCATTTTATTTGTAATTGGCAGGCATGAAAAGATGTCTAGCTCATACTTCAGAGATTTTGAAGCACTACTAGTACTGGAATATATACATATATATACATATATTTGAATCGAAATCAAGTATATATGTTATATGATATTGTTTGATATTGTTTTGTTTTGGAGGATCTACTTGGCTTTAATGGGTTGCTAGAATTAGGCAAGATGTCTAGATTCCACTTTCTCTCCAATTTTCCTTAAAAGATAAAAATTTAATTACGATTAGTCAAAGTCATTTTAGCAACTAAAGGAAAGTAAAATTTATTGAGTCATGAGTTCAAGTTTCAAGAATAGTTAAATTTTAAAACAAAAATTAAGGGGATTGGTTTCCAAATTGTGTACAGTTTGATGGATTTTACTCTAATATTGCATGTATATTAGTTTCATCCACATACGATCTTGCTGAGATTATAGTACAAAGATGGCAAGGAAAAGAGTAGCAATTAAAAATTGATTATATATATATGGATAAAAATGATGATGAAAAGAATTAATAAGTGCATCAAGGCAGTGAGACTGTTGGTATCATTTTAGTACCGTCATCATTTGTTCATCTGATAAAAATTGATTGATTATTTAATTAAATCTGATTGCTTTAAGTTTCTAGATATATATATATATATATATAGCATATTTACGAGTTTTTTTTTCCAAATGGAGCCTTTCATGTTTTTATTTTTATTCTTTTAAAAATCTAAGACCTTATTAGCTAGCTTAATGATCAACTGAATTCGATCATTTTTTAGGGAAAAAAATGGAATAAACTATTGTGTAGTACGTGTAAACTATCAAAATCAATCAAACTTTTATATACATATATATATATATATGTATATGTATATTCAATACATAACCGCCTAAACTAAAGGCTCTATTAGAATATTAATATATATTGAGGAGTTTGAGTGACTTCAAGTAACTGAGAGTATAGAACTATTCTAGTGGGTTTATTTTATTATTTAAGGACTCACTTTCTCAAAATATTCAAGGCCGAGTCTATAGTAGCTCAATTTGTAGGACTTTATTTGGAAAAATATTTTTTTTTTAAATCGCCAAATATCTTAGAGCTTTAAGTTTCTCTTCCAACACCAACTTGGATATAAATAAAATATTATTCCATAAATATTATATGTCATTTTATTTTGCACCAATGGAAATATAAAGATTATTAAGAATTAGTTCCCAAAAGTTAAATGGCTCTTGACCTCATAAAGTGACTTGTGACTTGCACCCAATATCTCCTAGCCAGTAAGTCATTCCCATTAACACATGGAGGACATATATATGTGTGTGTGTGTGTATAGACCCGCACCACTATTAACCTCAACCACTAAATATTTACCTAAATTTAGATGATTAATAGAGGTCCAAAAAGAATTATCTCCTGATAGGATTTCATTATTACAATAGGAATTCAATTAGATGAAGAGAATATAATATAGGTGGTTTTGACTCACACATCAATGTAACTTTTGAAACATATTTATAAATTAAAATTTTTTGTTATTAAAAAACCTTCACATAAAATAACAAAAGAGGACAATACTGTAATAGATTTAAGTATTAGATATTATATTTGTTTAAAAGAAGTTCAATGATCACTTTTTTTCCCCTCAACCCACACATCTACATCCACAATAGATAAAGGGAAAAGCATCATAATGACATAATTTAAAGACCGTTACATTAACATGATACAAAAAATTAATACTAAACTAACATGATATAAATTTAAGTTAAAGTTAGCTATAATTCATGTTGATCAAGAATGGAGTATTTGTGTCATGTTAGTCGATAGATGAAAAATATGTGATTATTTAAGTAATTTTCTCATAGATATAAATTCTTATAATTTTGTAACCTAAAATATAATTAGTAGCTTTTTTAATTACTTTTTTTCAAGGAAACCTTTAACGTACATTTTTTGAGAAGTACCGTTTCCATACACATATATGTATATAAAAAAATATATCCTTATATGTATGTATCCAAATATATCAAAGTAAACCAAAATAAAGATTATGAAAACTATTTTCCCTAAAAAGAAGTGTAATGAAAATTAAAATCATTGAACTGTACCATTCCCCTCCTAATTAACGCATTATAAAGTTGATAATAACCGTTGCTTTTTTTTTTTCCTTTATTATGTTTACAAGAAGAAATAAATGTTCAAGAAATGATAGGCTCTCATTTATCGTGACCAAACTAAAGAAAGAGACAAAAACACTTCGGTGATCGATAACATGCATGATTGTGAACAATTCGGTCATAAATTATTAAAATGAGTGTGTGTGTATAGACATATATATATATATATATATATATATATATTAAGCCGACAGGTTTTCACCATGATTACATCAAGAATGTTCGCACTTTCCATGATAAGCACAAAGATTACTAATTATTATTATGGTTATTATATTATATAATATAAGTACATGTATACAACATTTACTTATCGACAAACATATATACACACGCAACTTCCTGCTAATAATATACCATTAATTAAATTATCTCATCAATAATATAGCATTGGAGTCCACACCACCACTCCTTTTTATTTTTATTTTTTTATTTTTCCTTTTCTTGAAGACACATTGCTCAGCTTGACTATCATTTGTTTTAAGTTAAAAATTTAAAATGAAATAAAAGAGAAGAAGAACAAAATGGTTTCAAACACTATCAACAAAAATTCAAATTTATATTTTCCCCGGAGCTTAGCAATGTAGATGGTAACTTTGGCTTTTTATTATTTAAATTAAAACGTCATTTTTTCAATCAGTTTTAATCATGTGTTAGTCACATAAATGATTAATTAAAAGTAAATTTTAAATATTTTTTAGTAGTAAATTTTTAATAATTTTAATCACATATAAAGATCATTAAACAAATACATGTAACTAAAATCGATTGAAAAATGGATATTTTAAATGAAGGAGGTATCAAAATTAAAATTTATGATAAACTCTGGATAGAATATTGTGTCATTTTAAGTTGTAAAAAAGAAAATTAAACAACACTTTATATTCTTCCAAAGTCAAGTTTAAAATTAACCCTTAAGCAAAAATAAAATAAAATTAAAAAAATTAAAAACAAACAAACAAATAATCGAACTGCTAGATGAAACTGAATTGCAAAGTGGTGCTTTTTCCCATGATACTACAACCATCATTCTAACAAATGTATGAAATATTAAACTGCACAAAATTACTTTTCTCCCCAAGCGAAAAATTTCCCCATAGTAATAATGACGATTGTCGGCTACTAATTAAATTTTGAGAAAATGCTATGCAATTTAATGTTACTGAACTAATATAATTCACCTGAGTACACAAGCAAGTAATAAAATCATCCTTTTCTTTTCTTTGAGCATTTGAGATACTCATACGACACACGAGTTATTTATAGTCAAACACATTAACGTACATTGTAAGAATTCAACTTATTGAAAGTATGTTTATATATTAATATTTTGAGTCATATAACTAATGACTATTTTGAGGTGACGTATATCTGTGATTGAATTTTTTTGACTATATGATATTCATAAACTATATCTTAAAAAAATAAGTTAAAAAATAGTAGTCACCCCTAAATTTTGGAAATTTTTTACTCCAAAATTGAACTCCAGAAATTTTTACAATAAAACATATTTATTTTTTACTATTTATAAGAATTACTCTTTAATCATTCGATAAGTCAAAGTTTCAATCTATATTTGTAGTAGTTTTATATCTTAAATAGATATTTATAGATCAAATTGTTAAAAAATTAATCTGAAAATAATTCTTATTAACAGTAGAATAAGAATTCATAAGTAAAAACTTGAACTATATGTTCTTAATTTTTTTTTTTAATGATTAAAACTGAAAGAATTACCAATGAATGGCATATTATTCAATGGCGAAAAAAAAAAAAAAAAAAGAAGAAGAATAATATTCAAACGAACATGTTCAAAATTTCTTGGTTAAAAAAGGATTATCTCTATTTCCCATTGGGCTTTGTCATCCAAAGTCATGGCGTGACGAGGCCGCCATCAAGTCAGGTGGTCGTGCACACGGCCCGATGCACCACTCATTTCACCTAAGCCCTTTTTTTTTTTTTTTTTTTCCAAATAAGTAAAAAAAAAAATTAAAATAAAATAAAAGCAATACTTACACAGATATATTTTTGATAAATTTACAAAGATATATATATTATTTGGGAGGGCAGACAGAAGCGTGGGAAAGTGGGTCCCGCCTGACCAGTTGGATGATGAATAAATGGGACAATACGTGGAACACGGAGGCGGTGGGACCCACAATTGATGATTGGGTAGGGAACCGACTGGGGCCACTTTGGTCTGCTTGTCCTCTTCCCCCCGTGACTGCCCCGTTTTGGGTTTTGGTTTTTGTCCTCCTCTCCGACTCAACAACAGATCCAGAGTTGTGTCCTGTAATCCTAGTGGATGGCATGTGGGTCCCACTTTGCTTATTGCCCTAATTAGTCCTAATTAGTCATTAGTCACCAGTCACCACCCTTTTCATTCATTGTGTTTGCAAAAACAGGATTAACTTTGCAATTAATTTTCCTTAATTATTAGTTAACAGTAGATGTGTACGTCAGTCACACACACGCAGGCTACTCTTCTAATCTTTAATTCTAATCACTAACTTTTTTTCGTACCAATTTATATCATAATAAAATATTTTTTTATTGATAAACGCAACTTTGATTGAATTGAATTTAAAATAAAAATAAAAATAAAGAAGAAGACAATTTACATATCATGTATTGCGACATTTCAAAGTCACAGCTTCCGCCTTGATAGAGAGGTGCAGCTGACCAATTGAACTTTGTATGTCTCTCTCTACATATATATACATATATATGCACATATGATATTATTGATTAGAAATTTCTAATCAATTTCGTCCACTGAGAAGAATGTTTTAGACTAAGTTTGATGTGTTAGCCCAAACTAACATTTTTAAATTTTTTTTTATCTTTTTTTTCAAAATTTTTGTCTTTTTCCCAAAAATTTTTTATCTTTTTTGAAAAGTCAACATAATTTACTATTTAAATTTAAAAATCTTAACTTAAATTTACACACCAAACTCCCCCTTAGACTTTGCTTCTTTCCCCGCCTTATGAGTTTAGGTCTATAATTTTATTACAACAAGAAGTGCTAATGATTTGTAAAGTATAATTAAGAAAATGAAATGTCAATCCAAATATCTTGAGTTGTTTATTGGATTAATCAAGAAGCTCTTTCCCCATAATACCTTCTAAAGTGTAGACAAATTTTCAAGATACAAAATTACATTGTTGAATCTCACAAAAAAAAAAAAAAAAAGATTAATGTTGAAAAGTTTTGTCTGATGCTAATTTCTTTAAGCATACAGAATTATTTTGTTAATTACCTCCTTTAAGGACTAAGATTAAATTTCATCAATCCTTAAATTATTCACATATATTTGTTTTAACAAATTCGGACTACACATCCTTGTCAACTTATGTCTACCATATACAAGGTAATCATATGTGAATCACATGATACTAAAAACTACCAAAATATTAGAAAACGTCTTGATATCACTTTTGCTCTTTGTTGTATATTTATAAGAAGCATGATAATAGATTTCCTAATCAACATCACCCAAAAATCTCCAACGTTGATTATATTTTCAAAAACAAAATAAAGAAAATGGAAATATCATCAAGGGAGTAATCTATAACTTTTTACTATCATCAAGTTTATACCAAGTTTCTTTTGATTTACTTTATAAACGTCTACATCTTGTAAAAAAAACGTCACGTCTCAATGCATAACATGCAATAAAAAATAAATTATAGTAAGAAATCAATTTAAGAGTTAAAAAACTTAGACATAATAATATTTCGTAGTAAGGTTAAAACTATTTAAAGTTCCGAAATCAAAATAAAATTACAGAGTCTTGTTCAAGGAGGCCGCAGATGATAGTGATATTTCGGTATATGAATATATATTTACTTGTATATACAACACACACACACATATATATATATATATATAAACACAAGTATGGACACTTTGATTTAATAGATCCCTTCCCCACTTCACACGAAACTTCTATTGGAGGTGTATGGAAAAGACCAAAAAATAGTCGAACACTAAACAAGGAACTAGTCACGTTTTTTTATTGGACACGTTAGACAAAAGGGTGAGATAGCTAGCTAGCTAATAGATGCCACGTCATCAAAAGAATATGTACAAAAACCTTTACTCAAAGTCTCAACGACTCGACCATCAAAATTAGCCGTGGCTTAGGCGACAAGGTACTGAGTCATGACAAACGAGTTTCGATTCTACAGGCCACCCTTATAAACTTGCTTGCTTAAGGCATCCTTTGCTTCCACCAAAAAATAAATAAAAAATAAAAAAGGACAATTGACGAATGCCAAATATGTACAACAAATACAACAAAAATGCTATCCTCCAAAATGGCTTACCATTACTTTCAAAAGAGAGGAAAAATGAGGACTTACAATCGATATGAACGACATCAACGGCTACCAGTTGTTCCTCCCATGGTCTGAATAATGACTATGTTCATTGTATCCTAGAAGACCATTCTTTTGCACAAGGTCGACATCTCTTGCAAGTTGCGAGGCTACAAAAGCGTGAAAACTTTATGCTTCTTGGTCTTCCTAAATGTTGCATTGTTTCTCCTAAGGCTGGGGATTGAAAAATTAATTCACAAGGGGGGAAAATGTTAAATTCGGTGAAGTCCGCCATACTGAATTGAAACGGATTATGAAGCCTGTAATAATCGAAGTGAACTAGTAGTTTATTAATTTGGGCGAGATTTTAGGACCTTGTATAAGTTTACCATGAGTTCAATCACCCAGAAAAGAAAGTGGTTGTCTCATGCTGAGCTCCGCTTTGAGCAGCGGGAATTTCTCCAAGTCGTGAGAAGCACTTAAAATTTTCTGCAAATGGGTTAACCAAAACATGTTAAGAAGTCCAGTGGAACTATCAACAATAGAGGGGAAGAAAATTAAAAATAAAACATGCTCAAAACATGCATACATGAAATTCAGATTGTTTAGCTTCATCCATAATCATCCTCTTAATTTAGTGAATCAAAATTTTTTTTTTTTTAATGAATTAGTGAATTCATTTGCAAACCCTAAAATACCATTGTTCCAGATTATCAAGTCATCCAAACCGAGCGGTTTCCCAAACAGTCCGACATCAAGAAACCAACTTTATGGTAGAAATAATACCATACTAACAGTTAGAGAGAGAGAGAGAGAGAGAATTAAAAACTTAAAAACTGACAATTCTCAGAAATTTAAGGGATAGGATTGCCCTTGAAGGAATAACATTTACCAGTGCAGCAAGATGTGCTTCTTGTAGAATATTCCCATCAACTTCCAGTCTGGCAATTGGAAACTCCGGAAGATGTCCCGACTGTTTTTTACCAAGCAAGTCACCAGGACCACGTAAAAGAAGGTCTACATTAGCCAAGTAAAAACCATCTGACGATTTCTCGAGCACCTTCAATCGGTTAAGACTAGTAACAGTAGAAGCTACAAATATGCATTTGGATTTCCTAGATCCACGTCCAACTCGTCCTCTAAGTTGGTGTAGCTGAGCTACCCCAAACCTCTCAGCATTCATAACAACCATCAGCGATGCATCCGGAACATCAACACCGACCTCAATTACTTGCGTGGAAAGCAGTATATGAGTTTCTCCACATCTAAAGCGTTTAAGTGCCTCATCTTTCTCATCACTCTTCATCTTTCCATGCAGTAACCCGCATTTGTAGCCCTTGAACCTGGAGGATATGGATTCAAAGTCGGCAGCAGCTGCACGAAGTTGAGGCTGTTGTTCTGACTGTTCTATGACCGGATACACGAGATACACTTTTCCTCCTCCTTGTAACTCGTCTAGCATAATCTATTAAATGTAATATCGTTTTCATCAAACAACACTCCAAGCGAAAGAAAGGAATCAGAAAAATCATCATTGGCACTCAAATAAATTAGCTTATTGTCCTTGGAATGAAAATGCTGACCCTCCTAAACGCATTATTTACCTATTGTTTATGTTTGGACCTTTTAAAGTAGAAACAATCAACCACTCGAATTTACCTCGTAAAAGCAGTAACTCAAGATCTCTTTCATTGCTTCACACACATGTAACTTTATTGTTACTACAAATGGTTTTAGTCTAATGGTCGAATAAGAATGCTTCCTTAGGACTCCCTATTTTCCGTGATACGTGGAATGAAATCACGAAAATCTATTCAGGACAAATCAGGTATCCGAAGCAGATAAGAATAAGAAACAATATTACCTTGTAAACATTCTCAAACCCAGACTCGTTTCCTTCAACTGTGAGTGTCTCAACAGGTATTCTTCCGGGAGGTAAGTCAGTTATCTGTTGCTCAAAAAAAATTGAAACCATGGAATAATAATGACGAGGTGACTAATACGTAATGGTTGTTCTTGAATCATAGCTGTTTCATGCTTGTTTACTATCAAGTTGAGTACATAAAAGTAAACGTCAATGTTGAAAACCAGAGTTGTAATAAGAAAACATATAAGAAAACTAATAGGCAGTGGTAGGATAGAAACATTACATACTTGTGTCAGGGACACATCTCCATATAAAGCCAGAGCAAGAGTCCTCGGGATGGGAGTGGCCGACATGGCTAGAACATGAGGAGCCATAAACTTATCGGCTTGTGAGGTCTCATCTGAATTTTCTGATGCAAGTCTTGAACTTATAGAAATATTGCACAACTGCAGGGTCAGGTCCCTCACTCAGTTACTTCATAAATCATTGCAGAATTAGTAGGGGAAAAAAAACTATAGTTTAAATAAACATTATTAGTTATTTTTCCGTGTCATCTTTTTGTAGGTATATTATTGGAATCACGACTTTCATAACCTATTTGAACAGAGGTGTCAAGTGTCAAAGAACAGAGATATACACCAGACAATTATTCATTTAGCTCATCTCTCTCTCCTTCCCAAACCCCATTATCACAATTTTTTATTTCCAATTAGCATCAAAAAATAGTGTTGTGTTATTCAAGAATGCTAAAGCCAGTCGTGTACACCGATATCATGTGAATGACACCATCTATACGGTACATGTAAATTAAATTCGAAAGTGGATAAACGGAACATGTTAACGAAGCATGCATCAACATTGTGTCAGTACAAACCACCAATAATGAGGTCAAGTGTAAAAAGCTAGTAGTTTTTCTATGCAAAGAATTAAATTTCTAGGCTTGTAATATGGCATGTGCTAGAAAAATAGTATCCTTTGGGCATCAAGAAAATATATTAATCAAAGTTAGTTTCCTCTAATTAAGAATCAAGAATTTGGCTTCATCCACCTTCAGTCAAACCCATCACTTGTCAGGTTTTGAGTCAGTGTTTGTTCTTAAAAAGATCTTCTGGTTACTGTGTACATGGTGGGCCTTTTTCAGACCATAGAGAGACTTGGATATAGATATAGAAACATCACTTGCAATGCAAGATATGCATCAATAACTGACAAAAACCTTAAAGAAGAAAACATTATGGGCCCGTTTGGTTTACCAGTTTGGTTTAAACTAAACTGTACTTTTTTCATCATGTTTTTTGTCTTTTCCCCAAAAGTTTTGTCTTTTCTGAAAAAGTCAACAAAAATTACTATTCAAACTTAAAAATTTCAACTCAACTCAAACTGAACTTGTGCACCAAACAGGCCCTATATTTTGGATCACACCGAAAGACTAATCATCCATGTGTAACCATAATCATCTTGTTTAAAACACATTACCTTGCTGTTGAACCTTCCTCTTTGGATCACACCAAACCGATGTTGCTCATCCACTACAGCAATCCGCAGTGCAGAGAACTCCACGCTTTCAGCTATCAGACTGTGGGTTCCAATGACCAGTGAGATGTTTCCGGTTTGAAGATCCTGAGCATACGTGATCTTTAATGGTAAGACTCAAAATTAGAAATTAAAAAGCAAGTGTACAGGATGATCATCCGTACCTTACGAATCATTCTTGATTGTTTTAATGGGGTTGAACCTGTTAGTAAAGCAATATAAGGCTTGCACTCAACTTCATCCATGCTTTCAAGCAAATTAATTAAGTGATCGTAATGCTGGATTGCAAGCAACTCAGTTGGAACCATGAAAGCTGCCTACAGATTAGCAAAAGGAAATGGACCGCGCTTGGACAGTAGTCATGAGATATTTTATAGAGAAAGGTTCCAAAGAACCAATTTAAAAAAAAATTAAAAAATTAAAACCTCACAAATAAGAAAAATGATGAAACGAAAAATTGAATACATATAACTAACCTGATATCCAGAGCCAATAACTTCCATGCATGCCAAAAAAGCAACTATAGTCTTCCCACATCCAACGTCGCCCTAAAAATAAGCAGAAGATTAAAAGGAAATGAGATATTCTAAAAAAAAATACAAAATGCAGAATCTAAAGGTCATGAAGTGTCAAATAAGGACCTAGAAATGCCCAGACCTTACCTTATTTACCCTATATTTTTGATTGACGGGTAGCGTATAATTTGACAGACTAATGCGGGCAAAAAGGGTGTTTCTAGACAAGAATGAAATAGGGGGAACACCATGTCACTGCATCAAAGACCTATAAAAATCTATTAATCAGAGATCTCAACCGAGAAACCACAGTGGAACCAGGTGGAGTAGTTAGTCCTACGTTCTAGGAAATAAAACCTCAGAAACAATCCCATACATTGTAAATGCTTTAAATTAGAAAATGGACATTGACCCTTATTGCCTAGCTTCGTTATTTCCAAAACCTTAGCTATGGCTAGAGCTACAACAATGGTGATAAAGGTGAAGAAATAGGACTACAGAATGATGCAAAAACTAGAAGGCAGTGTAGTCTTGTTTAGAAAATGACTGTTTTTGAACTTATGTGGGTTAATTTCATAAAACGTATAACCTTCAGGTTAATGAACCATGTCAAAACTTGACTAGTCGTATATAACAAGGACAAGGGAAAAAATCCCATGCCTAGCATAAATTTATAACAGAAAATAGGCTACAAAATTATTTATCATTGTTGATCCTAAAAAAGGAGAGAATCTTTATCACAAACTTATATTGGAGTTAAAATTTAAAACAATCAAAGATATCAGGGAATCAGCATCTATGCATGCTTGAAAGTAACATTTGAATATAAAAGCAATCAAATTCTGTAGGCACATACATGGTGTGCACATGAACACATTTATTTAAAATTCACACCTGCAAGAGACGATTCATAGGAACTGGTTGTTTAAGATCCCAAATAATCTCGGAAACAGCTTTAAGTTGACTAGATGTAAGTGAATATGGAAGAGCTTTCACAAACTTCTTGGTGAGACTAGACCACTCCTGCATGTAAGAAGCATTGCTTTCCGGTTTCCTATACTTGTCCAGCAGACCATCTTTTTCAATCTGTGTACCAAGACCTTCAAGCATTTGAAACAAGCGTCCGAGCTGACAGACAATGGTAATTGGTTTAGTTCAAGACAAAAATGAGCATTGTATAATAAGAAAGCATACCCCACCACTATTAGTAATTCCACCTAGAAATTCAATTATGAACCAGAAATTTTTCTCAGAACAAAACTGTAAATATGCAGATGTTTGAGATTAGTTGTTTGAACGTAGATTCTTTTATGATAACAAACAACATTGACAGGTGAATGCATATCACCTGCAAGTAGAAGAACTCGTCAAATATTAGCCTTCTCCGAGCCGAATCAGCCTCATCTATACTCTTCGGCTGGTGAATACCAGTGTATGCCTACATTTCAAGAAAAGCACAAAGCTCTCTGATGAGGATATGCAGACAGTCAAAAATTAAAGTGGATGCGCATAGACATGGACTGTGTGGAAGGGTTACAACACTCACACATAAATTTCATTGATAAATGTAAGCAGCTAAAAAAGTACCCACTGAATTTTGGTTAAAGCTTTGAACCTCTCTCTTCTCTCTACTTTTTTTCGTAGGGAGGGTGAAGGAGAGGAGATCAGGGGACCACGAATTGCATACACGAGTTGAAAGTCTAAGGTGATTCATGATGAAACGTGAAATAAATTCAAAGACGGAACACTTTTGACTTACAATCACAGTGATTTATCGAAGATGGAACAAGTCAAAAAATGGGAGAGTACAGAGAATAGATTACAGGTATAGAGAATGGATAACATGTTTCTTACAAATTTGACTTACATTCTTACGCTTTAAAAAAACTGCAAAGTGTAATCAATGTGTTAGATTTAGACCATTCTCAGAAGGCTACCAATAATTGTGTAGATAAGCATGTAAAACAATGTCTTCACATTAATTGTTAGCTCAAAATGTAATTACTGCCAAAGGGAATAAAATGAAGCAAGTGAACAGGCATTCAATTCACTTCATAACCGGAAATAGAGACTTACAAAGGGGTTAAAAAATAATAGGTACCGTAATTTAACATATGGATAACCAAGTACATGTGATGGGAAGGCTAAAAACCGAGAAGGAAATAAACAAACACACTTACATCATAAAGACTTGGCAGTCCAAATTCTTGAATGACCTTTTTAGGAATAGGATCGATATTTAAGGGCAAAGCTTGCAACACACTGTTACAAAAGAAAAAAACAGAAACAAAAACAAGTAAATTCTTGTACCAAAAAAATGACCAACTAAACTCCTTTTCTAAGTGGATCAGAACAATGCAAGGAGGACATAAATCACCAAAAAGGATGGTCATTCAACAATATCACACAAAGCAGCTTGAGTCATGTAGCTTATCGAGCACCAACCAATCAGAATGCAAAGTTCATTTATTAGATGAACTAATTTCATGCATTCTTGTAATCTCCTTTTATTTATGCCACATATATAAGAATGTACCAACAAATTCCATTTTACAACCAAACTTATAGGACAGAAAACAGCCCCTATTTGTGCAGGAATAGCCAATTAGTGCATGCATCTATAAAAGAAGAGAGTAGACCAAGATAAGGGAAGGCTTGTAGTTTGTCCTGTAAGTGTCTGATTCCTAATGAAGAAGAAAAGAACATAACAGGGAAGAAAAAAGAAAGAAGAGTCGTACAACAAGGGAAAATGTATATGATTCCTAGGCGCAGATGTTGCCAGGTCGAGTGGCCTTTCTATGACGTTACAGGTAAGGTGCAAAGAAACAAACCTCGGAATAATATCTCCTAAAAAGTTGGGTTTCAAGCCTCCTTTTGAAGGGTAAATAGGATATGGCCTCCCTTCCGCATGAAAAGATGATTCCTTTCCATCTTCAAGCACATCAACATTATATTCTCTCATTTCATAGTGATCTTCGGAAGGCATAGTCCTCACCTGTATTCCAGAGGAACATTCAAATACAAGTGTGAGTTGAAATATGAAAAACACTATATATATATATATATATATATATATAAAGCAACCAGAATATGGTAAAATGATATAAATATGTATATGGAAAGCCATCCAACTTTTGAGAAGCTCTTGAAACTCACCTTACCACTAACGCATACAATCTCTCCCACTTTATGCTTATTCTGAAGACTTTGGAGAAAAGGCTTAAAAGTGAAACGAGTACCACGGAAAAATTTCTTAAGATGCAAATAAATTGTCTTCTTTCCTTTGATATCTGTCTTATCAACAGTACTCTCGAAATCTGAGTCACAGTTTGCAATCTCACAACTTACAACAACCTCGAGAAATGAGAAGGTACAATTAGCTCTGATTCCTCTGCAGTAGAAAGAGATAAACTTATAAGCATTAATACTTACAATTTTCACACCATAGAGTAAAGTCACCAAAGGAGAAACTCAGCTCGCGTATGGAAAATCATATGTTTCATCTCTGTCTCACCCCATCCGTATGTTACAGTAAACCACCTCAGTGCCTTTAAAAATTCTAAAAAAACTAGTTTTCTATTTCAAAAACTAAACATAGAAACAACCACAGGCTTATAAAGATCGGAAAAACAATAACTGGACTTTTAATGCACCAAGCATAAATACTAGCTGTACATAAGACACAAGCAAATTTCTAAAACAAGTAAAGTAATTACCTCGAAGATATGATTTTCCCAACGAAAATCAAGTACTGTCCATCTTCAATTCCCATCTGAGCATTCCGTAAATCAGCGTAAGTCCGAGGAAAATGGTGTAGCAATTTCCGCAACTACATGGAAATAATAATGACCAACACAAAGTCAAGCCTTCTTTTAAATGTTGCCAAACTATACAAGCTTTTCGTCTTTACCAAAATTTCTCATAAAACAAACCGTGTGAAAACCGGAGTCTTCCAGCTGACGATAATGCTTCTTTTTAAGTCCTGTTATGCAACTAATACCTCTGTCAAGAAATAATTCAATGGGTGCCTCATCCAATTGTGATTCACCCTCCAAAGTGACTGGCTGATCTAATTTTTCCTCAGGAACCAATGTGATGGACTCCGAAGCTAAGGGCTCCACACAAGAATGAGGTTCTCTTGATATAGAACTTTCCACACTTGAAAGAGTGGAATCTGGAGAATCCAATGTTTCATGGAGAATATTCAGCATCTGCTCTTCGCTGGTAGAATTAGAAAAGAAATCTTCATAGCCTTTTGCTCCTAAAAGGTTCCTCATGTTGAAGAAATCTGAGGTTCCATCATACAGGCTCACTGGTGGAGAACTACCTACTACAATGGATGGAAATTGCTTACACGCCAAGGAAACATCAAAACAATCTGTTTCATCTTCATTCAAATCAGGAAGGTCATCATAACCCATCAGAACTGATACCTGAAAGAAAAGGAAGCAACGAATAAATACGCAGCCTCAAGAATCCACAGAACAAGCTGGATAACAGCAGGTGAACTAAAATTCATGAAAAAATAAAAAAATAAAATACTCCAGAAAAATAAAATAGTAGAAAAGATAATCCCTCAGATATTAGGCCAAAAAGCAACAATGTGTGAACTTATGTTGTTTGTCTATTTACTGAAGAAGATTAGGATAATGTTTAAACTTTAATATTTAGTTTTAAATTCAAGACTAGGCTTATCTCGTGGGATTCCTTTTCTTTTTTTTTTTTTCCCTCTCTGAGGATTATTTAGGATTTATTTAAGTTTACCTTATTGTTAATTTCTCTATAAATACCTAAGTCATAGTGATTGTTGATTTGTAATTTCAATTATGGTTGATGTAGGAATATGCGTCTGACTTACGTTTGTCAAATGAAAGCATGTTAGTTAGATTGATGGGTGCATTACAACTTATAGTATCCAACAGCTACAACAGTGCCTCTACCTTATCAAGCACCTTTGGACGATTACGTATGTTTGACAAACCATAACCATAAACTTCCTCCGACAGCTTTTCCACCAACTTATGTTTTGATCTGTAACATAGTCTTGAGAATTGGGTAGGGAGAAAGTGATTAAACCTGCAAGAATAAAAACCATGCAAGTCAGTACCAGCACGGTCACTTTTATACTTAATCAAAAGCAATCACTAATAAGAATATAAACTGACACCTCATATTTCTGCCCAAGGCACTCCAATATCCTTTATCAGCTTTGAAAACTATTCCGCTTTGGAAATTTTTCACCCTGAAACACTGAAAATAACTCTTTTGATCAACTCCTGAACAAACATTCAGTGAGGTCCCATAACATATGCATGATAAATTACTTTTCAGTTAAGTTTAAAACCACAATATATGCGAATGCATAATGAGAGAAACTGAAGAACGTTAAGGTACATATAAATTCATCTTTACCATGCCACGTGACTGCATAATGAAGACTGCCAGAGCCATGTGCAACAAGCTTGCTACATGAACCGGAAATGCCTGGATTTCATAGGCCTCAAGCCTGCAAAACAGATAACTAGCAATCACAATAATGAAAGTAAACAATAAACAAGCATGGCAAGTGTCAATGCATCGAGAATGGCCAAATAGATTCAGAATTAGAAGTCTAGAAATAAAAGGGCGTTGGATGTTGCGTGTGTGGAGTCTAATTATTACCTTAACACTGACACAGAGTTAGCACCCACACTCAGCACTCTTACAAAGTTGTTATCTTCTTCTTTATAGTAATGAAATTCTGTAGCGGCTGAAAGAAAACGTATCTCTCAATGTGATGAACCACTATGAATTTAATGTATTTGTTTGTCTCTACTCGCTATCTTTTTATATTAATGCTACCATTAGTAAGAAAATAAGCCAATTGATTTGTAAGATTGCAATCCTCAAAAGCTTATGATCATCCCCTAATGAGTAATGCTTTACAAAGGACTTTTCTTCTTTGTTTTATTCAGTAACATTCTCACTGCTCCAAGAAGCATTAGAGTTAAGACAGTCATGTCTACCACCGAGAGCTTGGCCGGGTGGTAAGCCCACTCGTCCCCAATGCAAGAATTCATGAATTTGAGATGGGACCGCTGCGGTGGTCGGGATATATGGACCATCTACTTCAATTCAAAAGGACCAATATATCATACGGGGATACACCACTCCCTGCTCTACCCTTTAAAATAATAATAATTATTATTATTATTAAAAAAAAAAAAAAAAAAACCCTCATGTATTCATTAAACTTATCATTTCACACATTATTAAGGCGGCGTCTTCCTTAAAGCATGCAGAAAATCAATTTCATCTCCTAATATGAACGAAAACAATTTAATAAATAACAAGGAAATTAGGAAGAATCAAGCTCTTAGGAAGAATCAAGCTCTTGATACCAATATAGTTCATATTCTTGTTTCAAAAAAATATATATCTATATATATAAATATATAGTTCATTATCTGCACCAAAGTTCATCAAATACAACTAGCCGCAACGAAATTTGAAATTTAAAATTGGAAGTGAAAAAAAAAAAAAAAAACCTACCTTTTCAGAAGGATTAAATGTTCTCCGCTTCTTTTCCGGCCATTTTCTCGGGAACCAAACGCCGAATTCCGACACGAGAGGGAGAGAGAGAGAGAGAGCTTGGGGGGAAACACCGTCAGCTGGTGTGGAAGGTAGGAAGAAAAGCTCGAGAATCCAAGTGGAAGGCGTGAGCTCGAAAACTGAAACTGGAGTCGAAGCACCAAGTTGGAAGTTTGAAAGTAGTCCCTCTGTTTGGTTGGTTGTCTTTTTGTGTCGTGCACGCTCCGACGGCTTCTGTTATCCTCCGTTTTCTCTCAGTTCTCTCAACGCAAAATCTTAAATGGATAAATATATATAACTCTAATATGGACATTTGGAAGACAAATCTAATATAAATTTCTTTGTTCCTTTTTTTTCATTTTCAGTTAATAACATTACTTTTTTTTAATAGTATTGGACATTTGAACTCCACATTTTATAAATGTGAAATTATCACTAATATCTAGTATCACATTACATTAGGTTAGAAGATTTATACAAATTTTGAAATTATTTTTATATATATCGACAATTTTAAAAGGTTAGTGGTTATGCAATTTACAAATTTTGAAATTAATTTTTATATATATCGACAATTTTAAAAGGTTAGTGGTCATGCATAACTTTTATTTTTTTTGCTGTGAATTATGCATAACATTTTGACATTAAGCATTTATGATATTTAAAATAAATTTATTCATGATATGCATTATTATTCGTTCAGTTTTGCTTTTTGAATCCACAAAAACACAATATGAAGTAATCCCAACTTTAATTTTCGAATAATGAGGGTTCGTTTGGAATAATAACTGGTGTTGGAATTTTACATGTTGGTTTAGAAATCTTATTTCGTTCATTTAATCATTCTGAGCATTAAAAAAAATATATATCATTTTGATTTGAAACAAGAAAATTAAGGATTTCTAAAATTTAAATTTCATGAAAATTGAATAGAGAAGAAAAGAGATGCGTATTTGAGAGTTTGGGCATTGAACTTCCAAAATTTCCTCTGAAATAGCAGCCAAAAGGAAACTTTGTGGTATAAGTGAATAACTAAATAGAAAATTGTAAAAACAACCTTTTTAAATAGACTTCTTTTTTTTCCCCCTTTGTTCTCGCCTGAACCAAAGAGAAACTTATGAAGACAACCTTTTAAGTAGACATTTTTTTTTTACCCTTTGTTCTCGCCTAACGTCCCCTTGATGCACACTCAAATATATACAGAGACAGGCAAGCGCTTACTAGTCTGTTTTTGTTGGGTTTTTTTTTTTTTTTTTTTTTTTTTTTTTCTATTTAAAATCAAAGCTAATTATTGAACCGGGTAAATTGTTGTAACAGTCGTTAAATTTTTATTAAAGGTGTCATTTAGTTCTAAACTTTTATTTTATTTTTATTGAAAGCTCCTTTTAACTCCTAAAAAAGGTACAAAACAATCATTTTTGCTAAATGACGTTAAATGCTGGACGGTTTTATAACACATGAGTCTCACATGGACAGTTTTATAGGGGTATTTTAGTATAATTAGTTGAAATTCTAACAGAAATCAAAATTGAAGGTTGGGATAATATTTTTATCAGCAGGTGCAGGTATCTATGAGTACCCACCCCATTAGGGGCGAATATGGAGGATAATGTATGGATATGAGGGCGGGTATGAGGGTTTCGATTAACACTCCACATAGGTGCGGAGTGGGGTTGGAGGAAGCTCCCCCATACCCCCTACTTATATTCACCACTATAAAAACATATATGTTTTTATATAATTTGAACTTTTAGTATTTTAATGTTTTAATTTTTTTAATGAATTTAGTTTTTAGATTCATGGAGTTTAGATTTATTTTTAAATTCTTAATAGATAAGTGGATTGGATATGGATATAACACTCACAGTAAAAATTATCCGCCACTACAATTACATTAAATTAAGCAGGTATACAGGTAAAAAGGATGGCTAAGAACAGAGACAGAGAGAGCATAGTCACGGTCCTGTCCCGCCCTATTAACAATGACACCTCTATTTAACAAACCCATGGTTTACTTACGTTCTTGGGCTGCTGATGGGGGGACGAAGTCCATTTAGCTCTAAGGTGAACTTGAGCCCAAAAGAAAACCCACTTATTCGTGGTTGCTCTATAAATAAGAAGGCTTCTCTAGGGTTTCCATCATTTGGTAAAAGCATGAATGTGTAGAAGCAGTAATCAATCAGGTAAGCCTTTCATTTTTGGTTTTGGGATTTTTTTTTTTTTTTTTGGTGCCCTCTTTGTTATCTAGATTAGATAAACAAGAAAATGAAAGGGGCTGTGGCAAAGAGGGGGAGAGCAGAAACGAAATGAAAGAGAGAGTGGCTCTGAAAAACTCTGTAGGTGCTCTACAGGGTGCCCCCTGCCGTTTCCAGCCCCTACACATCAAAATTCATGGCATCATAGTACGGGTTTTGTGCTTTATTTTGGGTCGTTTTGGGATCGGAATTTTTTTGGGTCTTTCCGGAGGTTCTAATTAAACCTTTCGGAAAAGCCCCCACTATTATTCCTTTTCCTTCTTCCCATTTTCCCTCTTCACAAATCCGCCTCCAAGCGCCATTACATTTGTTTTTTCCTTTCCTTTCAAAAACTAGTTTTCCCCCTCATTCGTGTGATTTTGATATCAAATGAATGAGTGGAAATGTTGAGCTTTTCTTTTCTTTCTTTTTTTTTTTAATATAAAAAAAAAATTTCTTTATTGGCATGGATTGTGTGGTAGTGTAAAAACAGAGGGCTTTGTGGAAGTGCAAAAATGGGCGAGAGGAGCTCTACTTGTGACCGAAACACATTGTGAACTATGCTGGTTAATGTAATATTATGAAAAAAGGAAACACAATATTTGTAGACAAATTAAGAATCCTAAGTTTAGATAATGAGATTCAAAGAATTTAACAATTAGATATGTTCAAGTCACAAATTTTAGTACAAATAAAATAAAATAAAATAAATAAAAGATTTTCAAGAGACGTTTTCTAAAGAGACCTTGAAATGTTGGTTTAGACAAACTTTTTAGATGGCATTATAAATTGGGAGAGTGGATTCGCATGCGATGTGAATATGTGATGGACTACATGAGCATATTTGAACAACATAATGATCATTTTCTCTTTTTTTTTTTCCTTTTCAAAACACACAGTAACGTTAAATTCAGTGACTATTACAACTCCATAATCTTGATAAAAAAAAACCACCTAGTCACTTTTTATTTTTATTTTCGGGACCAAAGAGACACTTATTCAATTGATTAACCACTAAACAGATACAAAATGTTCGTGACTTTCAAACAAAATTAACTTCTAAAAAAAGGGTACTAAATTGCATTTGGTCCCAAGAAATATCTCTTGTCCTTGTTCACCTCAGGTTCACCCTCAAACAAGCCATTACCCAAAACCCAATCCTCAATCATGGCTTGAGCACTCAAAGCCTTGTCGGAAGGCACCAAATGCCCAGCCCCCAAAACGACAACATTACTCAAACTCCCCCATTTCTGCACATACCCTGCCAGCTCCCCATTCACCCTCCAAACCTTCCTCTCCGCCGCCAGAAACCTCTCTAATCCCTCCCACTCCAGCGTCTTCACCCACGCCTCCGTCGAAACGACGCCGTCTCTCAAATCAAAGAACCCTTGGTACAGCAAAACCTTGCTTTTCTTCACCAACTCCTCCACCTTGTACTTCACACTCTTCATCACATCTTCACTTAGTATCTCCCCAACCAGGTCGCTACACACTTCAAAAACGACATCGCCTTTTACTCCCAACGCCTTCCTAACCTCGTCGTTTTTCAGAAGCTCATCCACCAAGTCGTCCTTGTACGGCTCCTGCTTCGTGTAGTCGTACAACGTCGCCAGGCCCGTCATGTTCTGCAATAAGTTTAAAACATTCGACCTCGCCGTCGTCGCCTCGCTCCAATTCTTGTCGTTTGTCGACTTCACAGCCTCAATCTGAAGCTTCTCTAGTTCACTCTTCTGTCGTTCGTTGATCAAACCGGAGTAGTAAGCGTTGAGGGCATGAGTAGCCACCTGGGTTACCGGATCGGTCAACCCGTTTCCGATCGCTACTCCTTTCAGGTTTATCCGATTCGGATTCTTCAAAATGTAGTATCCAAAGGAGGGGACGTACTTCCCGGCGTAGCTCTCGCCGGTGAGGTAAACGGGTCGGGTTTTAAACCCGGGCTTCTGGTCGAGAAACCTGGTGAGGGCGGCGAAGAGGTGTTGGGCGACTTTGGTCTGGTCCCTGGGGATGTCGGCGGGGGAGGCGGCGATGCTGAAGCCCGTGCCGACGGGGTTGTCGAGGAAGAGGAGGCCGAAGAGGCGGTTCCAGGAGCCGGGGTTGGGCTCGAGGGAGAGGGGCTGATCGGGGGATTTGAGGAAGTTGACGCGCCAGGGGCCGAGCTCGAAGAAGTTGCCGATCATGGAGGAGCAGCCGGGGCCGCCCTGGAGCCAGATGAGGAGTGGGGTCTGGGGGAGGGGGAGGGTGGGGGTTTGGGCCTCGTAGAAGGTGTAGAAGATGGAGGAGGAATTGGGGTAGGAGGTCACCGGAAGGTAACCGGATTTGGTGGGGCGGGCTGCGGCTGGGAAGAGAGAGGAGCCGGCGCCGGCGGAGGAGGAGGTGGTGAAGGCGGAGAGAAAGATGAGGAGAAGGAGGAGTGTTGACTTCATTGGTGGACCGTGGAGTGTAGTGGTTGGTAAGTTGTTGAAAATTGAAAGAGAAGTTTGTGGCGTTTGGTAACTAGCTAAAGCAGTACCATGCTATGAACTTGTATTGGTGAAAATAATTGGTATATAAACTTTAATCTTAATTTTTAATACTAATTTATGTGTTATTTAAATTATTAAATTTTAATTAGTATGTATTTAAAAACTATCATATTAATTCTATAAATTAATAAAAGATCATAATTTATCTTTTATCAAGTGGTTGTTAGCATTACTCTATAGTGATTGAAGGGTAAATATTGAATCGTCAAACTATGAGGAATCATTAAGATGTTCGCTTTTTGCTGAAGATAACGGACATGTGGAAAAAGATTCCTAAACAAAGCTAAAATTTGTGAAGTGGGATGGGAACACTGGATGGAATTTTTTATTTTTTATTTTTTATTTTGTGGTGTGTAATGTAAATTCGATAAATGCTTGCACGTGGTTTTGGTTTTTTGTCTTTAAAAAGTAGCTTTACATTTTCCACTTCTCTTGTTTTTTGTTTTTTAATTTTAAACAACGTGAGTTTTTTCTATCTTTTATTTATTTTATTTTATGTTTTTGTGACAACGTGAGTATTTCTTATCTCGTTAGAGTAAATTGCGTGTAGTGTGATCCACTTTTTCGTTCATTGAAATTTGATAGACGCTTGCATGTGATCATTAAAATATAAAGAGAAGGTAGTTGCAAAAAGAAAGTCAGGATCAATGATAGACGACTATAAAAAAAATTTTCTAAAAAAAAGGACCCTACAAAATCAAATTGATTGATCGATCCTTATTGACATGGTTTTTGATTCGTGATTTAAGGATTGATTCTTGCCCAGCCGATTAAGCCATTTGGTATATATGTATATTCATCTATATTATACCTATTAAAAAAACATATCGGAAGGAAATAATGTTGTTAAACTTCTAAATTTACTTTGTTTAGATGTTTGATGTTTAATATTTAATATCGTTGAAATTTTGAACTTTACTTTAGGTTTAATCATTGTACTTTTTTATCCTTTTCTTCGTTTTAGCATTATCAAATCAAAATATCCAATTCCAATGTTGTTTTAATATCAGGTTATTATCCTAAAAATTTTGAAAAAAAAAGTACAAAAATCTTGAAAAAAAAAACAAAAAACAAAAACTGCCTGATTACCCATTGTATACTATCTGGTGATCCCCTGTAGCAAAACCGATGCAAATGGACTGCAAAAAACTGAATCTTGAATGGTCGAAAAGCCGATCAAATCTGTCTTATTTGGCTCAGTCATCTTTTTTAGTGTTTAAAAACGAACAAATTGCGTTTGAAACCGAATTTTTAACCAAATTTATAAACCTAAGTCACTACAATAATGGGTAAAATCAAAATCCGAGTATTGAGAATCAAAAACGAAGAAATTTGTCCCTATCAATTTAGTACTTTTTTAGAATGTCAAAAATTACACCCTAGGTTAGAACTTAAACAAATTCTTTCTTTCTAAGATAAATAAGTAATAAAAGGTAATTTGAATGAATCTAAGGGATGACAACATGGGGGCTTTGGAATGCCCGTCCCCGTAATCCATTTGTCCGCTAATTAAAACAAAATTAGCAACATCCTGTATAAAAAAAACAAAAGGGAAAGACTACAATGAGATCACTTTTTTTAACCCCATCTAGGGGAAAAAAATTTAACTGTCGGATGCTTTAATGGCATAGATGTCATGTACACACGAAATTTATTGTGTGCCCTATTACATCAGATCAAAACTCAATTACTAACAAAAAAAAGAAAAAAAAAACCAACAAAAAAAATAAAGTACAGAGCTGAAGAAGTGGTCCTCGCCGGCGTCGGCCATTATCCAAGGTCGCCGCCGCAACCCAGCAAGAGTGCGAGTCGCCACTGCCGGAATCGTGACCTTCTCTACCATTGCCGACATCGCAAGCCCCTCGCAGCCTCCGTCGCGATTCTCTCAGGGCCTCCGTCGTGGATCTGACGTCACGAATGGCGATTGGTCTTACGCGTTCCGTCGACGGCTTGCGGTGCAAGTGCGAGCCGCCCACCTCCCACATCGCAAGCCCCGTCGCCTCCGTCGCCGATCGTAGCTAGCACTCGTTAGAGATCTCTGTCACCGATCATCGCTAGACTCGCCGGGCTCGCGATGTCAGCAACGGCGGTAGAGGTTGCAATTTGGCAAGTGGGCGACTCCGGCCTGGCGGTGGTGGGTGGTGGTTGGTGGGCGGTGGGAGGGTGGCAGGAGGACATGGGGTGCCGGTGGGCAGCCGACGAGTTTGACGGCCATGTTCTTCTTCTTCTTCTTCTTCTTTTTTCATTTTTTTTATTTGTTGTTTTTTTTATGTGATCATATGCAAATGCTCTATTTTTTAATTTGATAAGTCTTTTCAATCTCAACCATTCAAAATTAATGGGATGATAAAAAAAAAATTATTCCCTTAAATGAGGAGGTCTTATTGTAAAACTCCTCTAAACAAAATTAGCAATATGTGCACTTATTATTGTTTCAAATTTCAACTCATGGTTTTCATATCTTCAATAATCACTCACAACAATAATCAATAACTAAAATACAAGTACAAGGACTAAGAAAAAAAAAAAAGAAACATATATATTGTAAGATATCAAAGATTGAATTTATAAGTGTATTTTTTTAGAACATTTTTCAATTATGATATCCAAAAAAATACAGGAAATTTTAAAAATAATAAATGGAATAAGTTTTTGGTTTTTTTTTTTTTTTGGGGGGTTACGCGGCGGACGCTCTTAAAACGAAACCCGTGAAACCATTGCAGGGACGTACTTCCAAATTTGAAAAATAATCCCCCCTAACATATACTGATAAGTGATAACATATGTAGCGGAGTACCCCAAAGAAAACCAAATTGGCGGGCAAAAATATCATCTTTAAGCACGTTTAGACCATCCATTATGTAGTAAGTTGTTTTTGTTTGAATTCAATTACGTAGTAGATGATAGTTTTGGTTTTTAAAATTTTAATTTGGACAATAAAGTCCATTTACTCTTCATTCTTTACATGTTTGGTAAAATTCAATTTAAGACTAATAATTTAGGTTACACATGAAAAAAGGTTAGAGTTTGGGTTTGCTATAAATAGTTTTGGGTCAAAAACGAGTCGACATGATTAATGAACAGGACATGTTTAGGTTGACTGCATGGATGGATACGAATTGACTCGTGGAGCATGAAGATCATGTTCCTAGTTATCGAGTGTTATGGTGCTATTTTTGAGGGATCCAAACCTTATGGATTATGATATGGGTTCAGAACAAAAACTTAGCTATATGAGTATCCAATGTTTCCTTTTATATTTTTGTTGTGAAAATTCAAAAAAAAAAAATTGTATTAACATACAATTGACCTTTTTTTAACTTAAAATGTTATGCATATAAATTTTGACGAAGAGTTTAACTTAGATCCCCTTTATGTTATTATTCGTATTTTATGTCATATAAAGTTGTCACCAAGAAAACCATGCAAAGTCGCACAAATCCTTTACTTCGTGTTGTTTTCTAGTCATGGCCACGTATTGTATCAAAAGTTGTCGGCCTAATATACTTGAAAAAGTTTCTGGCATGTCTGGTTAATAAATTTGAACAGAAAATCTAAATTTAATTATAAAAAACATTATAATTTGTCTTTTTTTTAATTGTGGTTTTAACATATGATCTAAACAGGTCATTGTTGTTCAAACATTTAAAAAAAAAAAAAAAAACACACCAGTTAGTTAATCTACTTAATCCAAGAAAAAACTTAAATTATTTTATTTAGGAGTAAAATGTTATTTTGACATTATTGTTTTAGTTCTCATAGCTCTTGTTCTTTCTTTTCTTTTCTTCCATCTTTTTTTTGAAGGCTCTTATTTGTCTTTTGACATGGTTTTGTCATCAAAATTAACCTCCTCAATATTTCCCAAAAAAAAAAAAATTTAACCTCATTATAATAACATTTCAATTTATACTTCAAAGAATAATGTGAAAAATCTCCTCAAATTTTGAAAGGGAATCTATTTCCTATACAATAAACAATAAACAATAAACACATTCTTTAACGGTTATCAAAATTTACTCGAGCGAAAAAAAAAAAAAGGAAAGAAAATGATCGGGGTAAATATTTTTCACCTGCGCTAGAAGAGAATAAAAGCTCCTTTTTTTAACCGTGTACATAGACAATAGTCAACCATGCCATGCACATTGCATCATCTTCTACTACCAGTTCTACTAATTAATCAAACAAGCTCAAATTTAGATCTTCAGAATCAACCTCCTCTTTGACATCTTCAAACAACCCCCGACCCAGAACCCAGTCTTCAATCATGGCCTGAGAGTTGACCGGCTGGTCAACGGGCACCAGATGCCCCGCCCCATAAACGACAACATTACTCAGATTCCCCCACCTCTGCACGTAACCCGCCAGCTCCCCTTTCCCGTCCCTCCACACCTTCCTCTCCGCCTCCAGAAACCTCGCCGTCCCCTCCCACTCCACCGTCCTCACCCACGCCTCCGTCGACACGACGCCGTCCCACAGGTCGAACATCCCCTGGTACAGCAACACCCTGCTCTTCCTCACCAGCTCCTCCACCGCGTACTTCACGCTCTTCATCGTGTCCCCCTCCAGCGCCGCCTTCACCTCCTCGTTACAACCTCGAAACGCCGCCGTTTCGTCTGCTCCAAGCGCCCTCTTCACCGTTTCGTCGTTCAGAAACTCCGTCACAGCTCCGATCATCCGGTACGTCCCTCTCCTCGTGAAATCGTACAGCGTGGCCAGTCCGGTCATGGCATACAACGAGTCGATCACTTTGTACCTCGCCCTCGTCGCCTCCCTCCACTTCCCCGCCGCCACCAGCCTCGCCACGTCGGCCTGTAACCTCTCCAGCTCCTTCCTCTGCCGGTCGTTGACCAGGCCGGAGAAGTACGCGTTCGAGGCGTGGGTCCCGACTTGGGTCAACGGGTCGGTCAGCCCGTTCCCGATCGCGATGCCGGCGAGGTTGATCCTCCGCCGCTCGTCGGAGACCCGCGCGTTCTTCTTCAGGATGTAGTGCCCGATCGCCGGGACGTACTTGCCGGCGTAGCTCTCGCCGGCAATGTAGACGGGGCGGGACCGAAACGACGACGTCTGATGCTGGTCTGAGTCAACAAACCTTGTGATGGCGATGTAAAGGTGTTTGGCGACAGAGATATGATCAGTTGGGATTTCGGATACCGAGGCGGTGCTGAAGCCGGATCCGATGGGGTTATCCAGGAAGAGGACGCCGAAGATCCGGTTCCAAGCAGTGGGGTTGGATTCTAGAAGGAAGGATTTGGGGTGTTTGGGATCTTGTTTAAGGAGCCAGGGACCGAGTTCGAGGAAGTTGCCGTACAGGGAAGAGCAGCCGGGCCCACCTTGGAGCCAGATGAGAATAGGGGTGTTTGGGAGGGGCAAAATGGGGTTTTCAGCCTCGTAGAAGGCGTAGAAGATGGAGGAGGAGGTTTTGGAGGTGGTGGTGACTGGGAGGTAGCCTGACTTGGTCGGGAGAGCTTTGTTTGGGAATGGGAGAGCTGGGAGTGATGCAGTCACTTGGCTGTGACGGCTGTGAGGATTCTGTTTGGTTAGTGAGAAGGAATACGAAGAATATGTACTGTTTATGATGCAGAAGAAGGAAAAAAAAAAAAAAAACCAGGAGGAGAAGAAGGAGCTTGAGAATTCTGGGCTCCATTAACGTTATTAGACTTTCAAGGTTCAGCTGATCTCATCAGTTTGTTTGTTGTCATATATACATTTTTTTCATTATTTTATATGTTGTCAACTTTCATCATGCATGTGCATGCGTCGGCAAAGAAGAAGAATTGTCACCAACTTCGTGGAAAACTAGAATATTATATAGATATAAATTGTTGTAAGAAATGAATTACAGATGGATATGATATGATCATACACATGCATACATATATATATATATATATATTTCTTTTTATTGATTTGTAAGTTGTAACTTGGACTTTTGGAGTCATAGAATAGTGTTGGGGTTCCTTTATTTTAAATGTTTCTTTGGCTCCTCGAGATTTCAGATGGAAAAACGATCTGTTTCGCTCTCAAGGCCTCGTCGACTCGCTGTATGTTAGTTTCTTGTGCTATGAGGAGATTCCACCTCTCGGTAAAACGAGTTTTACATCAATTTTATTATTTACATATTCAAATTTTTCTTGTTTATTTAAAAAAAAACTCAAATATTAACTCTAAAATTTTCTTATTTCAAGTCGAAATTAAATTAAAAAAATGGATAAAATCACGAGCATAACGAAATAATATTCATATTATTGATTTTTTTCAATTACATTTTAAGATTTTGCGCTTTTTAACTATTGTAATTCATTTTCAACCAAACACATATTTTTAAAAATTCACTTATTTTCAATTAAAAATATTTACAAAACTAAGTACTCCAGTTAGTGTTCTAAACGCCCCTTAATAATCATGCATATATTTTTGGAGAGAATATTATAGTTTTTAAGAATCTTATGCACTTATCTTTTTGTTTTCTTATCGATAGTAATATTATGTGTACATTTTAGAAATGTCAATAGTTGTTACTGTTTTTGCATGTTTTGAAACCTTCATTTTCGTCTCTTTCGTTAGCTTTTCCTTTTAAATTTGGATTAATTATAAAATTTCCCCTCAAATTATAGCCTTTATGATACTTTGTTTTCGAATTTCCAAACACAACATCCATTTCTCCAACTTTAAAACCGTAACAAATGTTCTCCTTCTGTTATTTTTTTGGTTGGAAAATGCCACTTATCACATCTTCACTGAGAAAGTTAATTAAATAGGGTTAGATGACAAATTTACTCTTACAATAAAAATCAACACTTTTTAAAAAAATTAACTTTTAATTTAAATTTTAAAATAAAATATGATACTAATAAAAATAGATTTTCTTTGAACAAATAAAGAAATTTAAAAGCTATGAACTTCTTTTTTTGGGGAAAAAAAATTACCCTCTAAAAAAGAAAATTAAAAGCTATTAACTTTATTTTTTTTTAGAAAACGAAATTCCCTTGTCCTTTCTTCTCTTTCACTCTCCTTTCTACGGTAAACATTTTTACATTTTTTGTGCCCAAAAAAAATATAAAAAACTTTTGTCAAACAGGAAACTTCCGATCTATTTCTGCCGGGTTGGTTGCTCGCTTCCAAAGTCCTAACCAAGAGGTCCCATACTGTCCTCTTGCTTTTGTCTTTTTTGTTTTATTTTTTTAAAACTAAATTGTCCTTAATTTAGTTGTTATGTGCACATTACTTGAATTTTTTCATCCAAAAACCAATAATAGGGGACAAAATTATTACTATTTTAAAATTAATTAAAATAGATGTTACATTGTAAAATGATATATATATATATATATATAGAGAGAGAGAGAGAGAGAGAGAGAGGATGTGTTTTGTATTCGGCGCCGTACATGTCCGGCACTTCAATTATTAGCGATAGATGAAAAGTTGGATGGTGAGATTTATTGAAGCCAAATGAGGGGTAGTCTATGACAAAAACTGACACGCTTATAGTCATAGACTAGGTTTCAGAATAGAAAAACAATAAGCAACTGGTCTTTTCATTCAACTGCAATGTTATTATTTTTCTTTTGTCTTTTTACCAAGAATAAGCTGTAGGTGTTTGAACATGTTTGCTCAAAGTTTTCTCGTTGATGAAATGGGATTTTGGAAATTTACATCAATCTAACTCCCGACCATGTTTACTTACTCACTCCCTTATCCATAGAGTTACAAATCAACAATCCAATTGATATACTCAAATATATGCTTGATCTTTTTCTCCATCCAAAAACTAACGGTAGCGAACAAAATTATTACAATTTCAAAGTTAGATAAAACGAATGTTACGTTGCAAAATGATATAAGCATATATATTTGGGTGAAAAATATATATTCCTTATTCTCCCAAATATTTTTCTCGAATATATATGCTTACTTTAACATCTTTTTCAACAGAAGGACCCTCGAAATCTCGTTCTCATTTGTGTGCTTGCATTGCAGCAATACATGGCAGCAAAAGTAAAAAAAAAAAAAAAAAAACCGAAGGTTTCTCCCAGGTTCTAACTTCTAAACCACAGGTAACATTAGCGTATAATAAGATAGTTAAGTTCTTGTAGTAAAAGTCATGTAGGAAGTATAGTAGATGAAATTATAGGAAAGATAGAAGAAAAAGAGTGAAGAAGAGAAGAGAAGAGAAGAGAAGATCACAGCGGGAATTTACCAGAAATCCGATCTATTATCAAATCAAAGTCCACTGAAATACGCAATATAATCGAGCCTACGTAGAAGCTACCAGAATTAGGGATGACAACGAGGCAGGGCCAGGGAATGATTTCCGGTCCCCATCCCCGTCACCAAAATCATCCTCATCCCCGCTTAAATAAAAGCGGGGCCGGGGACGGGAATTCCCCGTCGGAGGGGCTTCCTCCCTCCATACCCGCCCCGTTCCCATCTATTGTAAATGTAAATTTGAAAATATAACAAAGTAAAAGTAAATAATAAAGTAGAAATGCACCAAAGATTTCATAAACAAACCAACTTCTAGATATATGCAAATAAAATCTTAAAAAATAAAACTATTAAAAGTCTCATCAAAAAATTATACTCTCAAAACTAAACCTTAATAAAACACTTAAGCTAAAAAAAGCTTGAAACCATAAAAAATAAATATAAAATTATCATTTTTTGTGTATTCCTCATAGTTTTTATATTCATTTCATGAATGCACACTTTCAAAAATAATTTTCATAGTATATTATATACTTATAAATATATATAAAATCACAAATATATGTATATATATATATACACGAGGACGGGGCCAGGGCGGGAGCGGGGAGTGCTTTCCTCGTCCCCATCCCCATCCCCGTCCCATTCGGGGTGGATCCCTGCAAGGCCCCGTCCCAAGGGAATATTGCCATCCCTAACCAGGATACTGACAGAGAAGCCTAATGAAATCATAATACCAAGATAAGTTTAAGGGGGTGTTTGGTGAATGAGTTTAGTTTAAGATTTTTAAGTTTCAATAGTAATTTTTCAGAAAAGACAAAAAAAAAATTCAGAAAAAGACGAAAATCATGATGAAAAAAGTACAATTTAGTTTAAAATAAACTTGTAACCAAACTAGCCCTTAGTATAATAACAAACTTAACTCATAAGACGTAATCTTCAAACATGACACAACTTTTGTTTCCTAGCCTTCTACAAACATTTCATAAGCCTAATGAAATCATAATGCAAAGATAAGTTCAAGCATAATTATAACAACCCTAACTGATAAATATAATCTTCGACCCTGAAACAACTTTTGATTCTTAGTCTTCAACAAACATTTCAGAAGCCTAATGAAATCATAATACCAAGATAAGTCCAAGTATAATAACAAACTTAACTCATAAAACACAATCTTCAAACCTGACATAACTTTTGATTCTAAGCCCTTCTACAAACATTTCATAAGCCTAATGAAATCATAATACGAAGATAAGTTCAAGCATAATTATAACAAACCTAACTGATAAACATAATCTTCAACCCCGAAACAACTTTTGATTCTTAGCCTTGAACAAACATTTCAGAAGCCTAATAAAATCATAATACGAAGATAAGTTCAAGCATAATTATAACAAGCCTAATTGATAAACATAATCTTCGACCCTGAAATAACTTTTGATTCTTAGCCTTCAACAAACATTTGAGAAGCCTAATGAAATCATAATATCAAGATGAGTTCAAGCACAATTATAACAAATCTAACTGATAAACATAATCTTCAAACTAGATACAACTTTTGATTCTTAGCCTTCAACAAACAGTTCAGAAGCCTAATAAAATCATAATATAAAGATAAGTTCAAGCATAATTATAACAAACCAAACTGATAAACATAATCTTCAAACCTAACACAACTTTTGATTCTTAGCCTTCAACAAACATTCTAGGTCTGTTCTCCTCTACTCACACCAGATGTGTCTGCATGTTCCTTGTCCTCCTCAGAGAACTGCGTTCCCAAACCTAGATGGTTCATCAGTAGCCAAATGTGAGTAAAAAGTTCTCCACCTCTACTTGGTTGCTGCGCATGCATGTTGGGCGGGCAATGAATGGCCGCGAAACACATCAATTCTGCCCACACTCTTGCCATCACCTCCCATTGCTGCTCGATCTTTACTAACTCTTTAGCGAGGAAGCACGCGTCAAACAACAAGGATTTGCTCTCGCGTCCCTTCACTTGAGCTGCTCTACATGGTGTTTGTACGAGCATCAGCTTCTCGCAGGCCTCCATATGGCGTGATATTGAGTGCTTTGTAAAAAATCTTTGGATCTCAGCCTGAGTATCCTGGAAGGCTATGCCCCAATTTCCAAAATCCGGGTCCAACATTTTAGGGTTACTGACCAGTAGATAAAACATATAATCCGAGAGAAGCTGGCAAATCTCTTTTTCGGTGCTTGGAGACCGATCAAGCTGACAACATAGCGTGGTGGCCAAGTGCCAAAGGATAAGGCTCTCCATATAATGAAACTCTTCAATGCTCCATTTAAGTTTTTCAGAGTTGGGACTAGTATTCATACTCCGCAACATGGCTGAGTCACCCCTTTGAGAACATGCTTCCTTCGCTTGCTTTAAATCACTTGCATTCTCGGATTTGCCTTTGAGCTCATTGAAAATGAGTTCCTGCAGATGTTCGGTGATAGGAACCAAGGAAGAAAACCAAAGCGTTGCTAACTTGTCTATATATCTCTCAACATGACAGAAACTGCTAGCCAAACTGTAGAGTACTCGCCTTTGATGTTTATTAAGGCAATACTTCATCATATCATACCGGAAGACTGACCTAGACCATCGTTTTCGTTTCAAATTAAAGGCTGGGACATGGTTACTCATCCATGGTATGGCGGGATTAATGAAGTTCCAATGAGAAATGAATTGCTTAATGACAGATATGATGTCAAGGGCTATGGTTCCAAGGAGCAAAAAGTAAGTAATATAGACATCATACCTTGCATAACCATACTTCTCAACTCTTAAAAACAATATAAAGGCACACAAGACACAAGAGAAACAAATTATTCGTAAGGTGATTCCAACCTTGCTCTGCGTCATAGCCGCTTTTGTATGGAGAAGATCATGCAAGAAGATGAGCTCGAACTCGATTGATCTAAAAGCTTTGGCACAATTAAGTCTCAGAAAATACTCTTGGCTATTCGCTCGATCTTTGGAACTCACGGAGGAGCCAGCAAAGAGTACCTTGAAAACATTGAAGTACGAAAATGCTTCTTGCAGTAACTGAATGTCACTAAGTTCTGTTTGAGAGTCGTCCGGGTTAACATGCGTCAATTTCATCGGCTCATCTGTTGGCACTTGGAACAGCTGGCCACCACTCGTTGTTGGTGTGGTTGAACCGTGCTCATCTGTTGGGATTTCGACCGTGTGGGCACCAATCGGTGGTGGTGTCGTTGGACCGTGTTTTGCCAGAGCCTCTTCATAGTCAGGACCAGGGTTTGGTTTGGGCAACAGAATGCCAAAACCGTCGAAGCTTGCAGTAAGTAGAGATTTCACTCTCTCACCACACTTGATGACTCCCGCTAAAAACACCAGAATCGTGGGGAGCAGTAGCCCGTAAATTCCTAAAACGACGAGCAGACTGAAGCTATGAATGGTAAACACAAGCTGAAGAAAGAGTCCGGCCAGTTGCTTCAGCCATGAACCACCATCCACAAGCGAAAACGTAGTAATACTATCGGAGCCTCCCAGATGCAACAAGAAAAACTGTCCCCATAATACAAAAATCTCTCTTTTCATTTTCAGGTAATATTGCTGGAACTTGGGGTCATAATATGTTTCATTGGGGCCTTGAATGGCTTGACCAAGACCATAAACAGCAATCCAGTCTGCAAGCAAGTACGCCGACCAGATCAGCAGTTGTATCCAGATCGATTTATATCGCTGTCTCTTCGACGCGAACGACAATAAGAAAGCCTGTAGCAAGAAGCTCAACAGAATGCAAATCCGAAGATTCCATAAATCCCATAGCTTATTTCGCACTTCTGTAATTAGTAGCTCCATATATTTGCTTCTTAATTCTGATCTGTGTTATGAATCTGGGCAAACTGCATACATATACAGGGCCATGACCAAAAGTCACTCCATATAAATCATGAAGATAATACGTTAATGGAGAAAACAAACTAATAACGGATAACTTTGTGCAGCTGATCAGAAATTTAAAAAATAATAATAATAATAATAGAAAAGCCTGCATAATAAACGACAGCATATCAGAAAAACAAAAACAACTGAAAATCCACATTGAATAAACGGGTTTGGGTTCATTTTAAATAAGTTTTAGATGAATAACAGGTTGACACGATTTCTAAATGAATTGTGTTTGGATTGATATACCTACAATTAATAACACGAGCCGATAAGATGATATGTGTCACTTACAACTTAAATATTATATGATCTAAAATATAAATAAAAGTACGATTAATTAGATGCAAATAAAATAAAATTTGTAATTTACATTTATACTCGATCACTTTTTCTTTTTTTTTCTCTAAAGAAAAAGATAAATTGATCAACATATGTGTTATAATTGTGTTAAATAAGTCATAACTTGTATCAATTATTTATTTAATATAATAATTTAAATAGGTTAGGCGTGGTCAGCAGGTTTATTAAAAAAAAAATATTGAGTTAATATTTTTGGAGACCTTTAAAAAATTTATCATGTCTGAGATAATGACTTAATAAACAAATTGAGACAAATGCAATCTGTAAACACGAATTAGTGTCATCTCCACGTTTTCTTTTGCTATTTATTTCTTTCACTCACTTCGGCCATGGCAGCTACAGGTTAGTCACGGCCGGTCGAACTAATTACAAATATCTAAAGACAGAACATAAAAAAGATGACTGCGGGATTTCACTCCGAGCGGAGTGGGAATAGGAGATCATATTTAGGGATGGAAGCGAGGAATGGGACGAAGTCTTTTTTTCAAATTTAAAATCGGATGAGGGCAAAGATCGAGAAGCATCCCATCCCATCTCCTCCCCGATTTACATAGGCTACATATATATATATATATATATATATATACATACTATGTGTGTATAAATATATTACATTTTAGCGTAATTAGATTACTTTTAGTGAAAAAAGGTAATTACTAATCACATATTTTTCACTAAAAAAAGAAGGTTAAAGAAAGGTAATTACCAGTTAGAAACCATAGTTAACTATTACTATTTAGCTTATCCTATTGATTGTCTAAGTTTTTGGACTTTTTATATTTTTATGAGACATTTTTGCGGTTATGATTTCTAGTTTGGTCTAAAGTTATGATGAGTTCATGTGAATTTCTACGTTAATTTTTTTTTTAAGTTGTCGTAATTCGTACATTGACAGTAATGTAAATTAAATAGGGAATCCCCTTATCATGCCTTTCTCTAGAGGGGAATGAGGACGAAGATGAAGATGATTTTGATGGTTGGGTAACAATCCATGTTCCATTACCATCCCTGTTTCATCATCCCTATGAACATGAAGGAAATTAAAGAAGAATCGTTTGATTCTAGTAATTTCTTCATTGACGTACTTTCCCTTGTTTGGATGACATATTCAATTTTGAAAATTGGAAAAGTTTTGCAAAAGAGTGTTTTTCCCAATTTTTTCTATCAATCTTTCATTTTGGAGAAGAAAATTATCTTATTTTCAAACTTATTTTCTACAGTACCTTTTTAAAAAAAAGAAAATAAATCTTTTTAAAATCTTCTCACAATCGACAATTTTCACCATTTTTCTAATTCCAAATAACTTTTGTTTTCAAGAAGAAATTTTTTTACATATATAAACATCATCTTATTCTTCAAATGAAAAACTTTTTCATTTAAAATAAAAAAATTATCCTTTCTAAAAATAGACATGTGATCCAAACAGAACTAGCTCTCTTAATTACATATAGCCTCAGATTAAAACCTGATTTTGTACTTTAACAATTAATATAGCCTGAGCTTTGTACTCAAAGTACTGTTAGGAGTATGACAAAAAGTTTCACATTAATTAGACATATATTTAGAAGTATAATATAATTGATAATGAATTTAAAAAGATTTAGATTACTTTTCTTAATAATTTAATCTATGGAATCCATGACCCAATAAAAACTCGACAATCAATAGTAAAAGTGTAGAATTGGAACTGGAGATCCCCTCTCCTTAAATAAATAAATAATTAATTAATTAAAAACAAAAAGAAAACTATGTGTGGATAACTAATGTGACTAAAATACATCCCACGAGGAGAAATTTAACATAAAAAAGTAGAGCGAGATATATTGTTCTGAATTTCCTATTTTATTAGATGTTTTCACAATAGTATCATGTTATATCATATCATCTGAATTTAAAAATTTAGTTACATAAAAAATGCTAAATATAAAAAAATTTTGAGCAAATTTAAGAATTATCAAAATAATATTGAGATGAGAGATATATATATATATATATATTACTTCAAGTAATGCAGACATGTAAGCCTATAAATATATTAGAAGACAGATAAGGAATTATGAAGTTGCTTGAGGCTTTACCTGATTCAGGAACTCAAGGAACTAATAATGAACTGGATCTGGCTTGCGATCTAACCAGCTTAAGGAAAGTAGAATAATGATAGTAGTGAAAAAAGCTGGTCATTTTTAGCACTGTGCAGCAACAATAGCTACTGCTATATATCCACTCTAGTATAAAAGGCTGCTTATTCTTTTTTTTATTCTTCTTCTTCTTCTTTTCTTTTATTTTCTTTCCCTTTTATTTTTTAATTTTATTTATTTTTTGTTTGTTTAAAGGCTGTTTATTCTTCTTTGGTCTTGTTGTGAAAGCTTTCTTTTATGGATGCCATACCCACTAAGTCTCCCACTACATGGAAGCTGCAAGATAAAAGCTACTTTGAAGATAATGAGACTAAAGCTAGTGGCTTTATCTCATCAAGTTGCCACGTTGTTGGCATTATATGGCTCGGCAGCTTCTATGCCTATGAATAGGCTTCCTCTTCTTCGTAATAGTGCAAGGTGAAGAGAGCAAAAGAAGAGTCGGAAGAAAATAAAAGATTCCCTGACAGAGACACACACAACAATGTGAAGAAGATTTATCGGAGTAGTGTTAGGAGAAATAATAAGAGAAGAATAAAGAGAGGTGTATTTAAGAGATCAAAAGAAAGAAAAATGGGCTAAATATTAATAAGAGAAAACTTTCGCTCTCCTTGTTTTGATTTCTCTATATTGCTATTTATTCATTTTACTTCTATAATAATTCTATATTATAACCCAATTCATAATACGTTATCAATACGAGTCTCTAATTATTATGGCAGTATAGAGATAAGTTTTGTTAGTTATGTTATATCTTATGCTTCTGTTCGATTCGATTACAAAAAATTTCTAACACTATATATCTGTTGGCTAACAATTTGATATATACCTTACATATTGCGTAGATAAATTTCTCATACTTTAATATAGTGATTTTATTGCTCCTCCTACTGTTATCTAATTTATGCAAAGATTATGATCTAACTCTTTTGTTCTTGATATTTTATATTATGTATTTGTCCTCAATTTTCATACTGTTGCAATCATTTAACGAAGAACTGTTTATTAGCATTCTTAAATATTTAATTTGGTTATCAGTATATTTAAACTGCTTGTTCATATTTACCTGTTGATTAATTCTGCTCTATCATGATATATCACATATCTGTAGAGATATTGATTCAAAACATTAAAAGTTGAATACATCTTATGATCTGTTTGTCATTTGACAAAATTTAGAAAATAAAGGATGTGATCACAAAAGAGATATAATGTCAGAAGCACAGTATGAGTGGATATACTTGCGGTTGTAGGATTTTGAAACAGTTGGTGAATATAAATCCACGATGGTTGAAGTTACTTGGTTTGTTGAAATAATGCGGAGAAAATATAAAAGTGTTCATGCCTCGAATATACTCTTGCAATAGCAAAATCGAGAGCATAAAGAATATTTTAAGTTGTAATCATGTCTTCTCATTGTTGTTGAACAAAATAGTGGGTGATTTTTCTTGTAAACTTCTTAATCATCATAGTGAATTTGATGTAAGAGTTACGCAACCATTTCTCCCCAAAGTTGCAATTGTGGGAGAGGCGCAATCAACTCTTTTAAACATCACTCATTATCAGACTTGGGAATGCACCCCAAGCACTATCCGTTTGGACCCTTACTTCAAGGAGTCCCTTAAGAATCCATAGGCACACCTAATGGACGGGCTCAAGCACTTCTTCGAGGCCCAAGCCATATAGGTCGTCTCCCAAGTTTAAGTATGCTCCTGCATTATTCTCCCCTCTTAGAAAAATGCTTCTTTTAGGGTGCACCTATGGGAACTTGAACTTGTAACCTCCTGCTCTGATACCAACTGATGTAAGAGTGACGCAACCATTCCTTCCAAAAGTTACAATTGATGGGTGAGGTGCAATTAACTCTTTTAAACATAATCCATTATCAGACTCGTGAATCCACCCTAAGCACTATTCATTTAGGCCCTTACTTCGAGGAATCCCTTACGAATCCATAGGCACACCTAACGGATAGACTCAGGCACTTCTTTGAGGCCCAAGCCACATAGGCCGCCTCCCAAGTTCAAGTATATGCTCCAGCATCATGATGATGTAGTCTTATATTAAAGCAAACGTATGAAAAAAATTGCATATTTTGTGGTTGTTTATTTATTTATTTTTTTCTTCGAATTTATTACTCTTGATGCTAATTTTTAACAACATGTAAAGTTGACAACAAAAGTTCAAATTAAGAAAACAACGTAAAATTTTTATACGACTTTAAAGAAACCCAACAAATGAACTTGTATGACAATTAAAAAGGAAAGCGACGACCCCCCAATTTTTTAAAAAGAACAAATCAAAATGCTTAAAATGACAACAAAACTTGCATGCGACAATAAAAGTAGCTAACGACAACAAAACAAGAAAACCGCAAAACAAATTTAAAGTCGTAGAACGACAATGGAATAAAAGAAAAGGTACAAGAAGCTCATAACCAAGGATCAAAATATCAGTATCGGTGGTGGAAATATCGATAATCTAATTTTACAAAAATTTCAAAGAAATTATTTATATCGACGAAAATATTAGAAAAAAATTATGGAAATTATGGAAATTTATTTTAAAATATATTTCTAACATTTTAGAATTGCATAAAAATTTAAAAAATACATAAATATACAAATTTTACATAAGAAACATGTAATTTCTTACATATCTTAATATCAAAGAGAAGTCTTATGAGGTTCAAGTATGATTGGGATGCTATCCTAAGTCAAACAATATTGTTGTCATGACATATTATATGAATAGAGTTATATATAGTTGTGAACATACTATATATGTAGGTTTGTTGACATCTTCCCAATGTCTTTTCATAAATAAGAAATTGTACAAAATTTGTAGAAGTCTAGGAGACTAAGTCTCTCACCTTCTGTATGTTACCTTTTATTTAATTCTTTAATCTCCTTTTCTATAAGATATTTATAGCATGTTAGTTGCTAGTTGTTTTCTTTCACTATTTAATTTAAAAAAATAGAAGATAATTATAACATGCTCACAAAGATAGTAAAAGATAGAAATCCAAAATCTTAGAAATTTTCAAACCGAAATTTCCGCTGAAAATATTTCTGATATTTGTTCGATATTTTTTAATATTTTGTAAAAATTACACAGTGTTTTAATACATGGATAGTTTTATTGATATTTCTCGTTATTTTGACAGAAAAAATATAACATCTAAAGGAAATATCGTGGATATTTACGATCATACTTACCACATGAGAAAGGAGGAAAAACTTATTAGAAATGGAATGGAAAACTTTCCAAAAAGAAAAAGAAAAGAAACAGAGCAAAAAAAAAAAAAAAACCAATTAATTTCAACATTATGAAACGACAGCAAAACTTGAAAAATTTGCATGCGAAGCTCCAAGTAGTTTTTCCCCAATAAGAAATCGGGTAAACAACAATACGAAACTTGCAAAACTTTATCTATTTAGTTAAAAATCATGTGGATATTCATCTTGTTAAATTTATTACACGCTTTATTATGATCTTTTTTTACGTAGAACAAATAAAATAAAACATCACATGAAAATTACAATTATTTTAACAAAATAATTAGAAGAAAAATGAATTTATGAAAGTCACATTTTATAAAAACAATATCTTAAAAGGTTGTATAAAAAAATTAAATATAAAAAGCTATTTGAGAAGATTTCTTTTAACAGGGACAAATCAAGAGAAAAAAAAAAATTGAAAAAAAAAAAGACTAAAATGTTTTTTTTTTTTTTTTTTTTGTGGAAAAAAAGGATAAAAAGAGGACTAAAGATAAATATTTGAAGCCCATGAACAGTATTTTTTGGGCCACTTTTAAGTTGTGTATAGATGTTTAGATATACATATATATTATATTATATTATATTGTATTGTATTATTACATATATAAAAAAATTTTAGATGACATATACACAATTAAAAGTAAATAATATATATATATATATTTTTTTTTTGTCGTAAGATAGTTTTGTCTAAAGTTTTTTTTGAAGTTTGTAAAAAAGTTTTTGTTTTTTTTATATTTATATTTTATTTTGTGCCACACACCAAGCTGTCGAAAGTATATCTACCAACTAGCCCTTACTACACAAGTGCCTGACCAGTCGTCTCTCTACACCAATATCTTCTCTACATGTGTAAGGAAGCCGACGAGTTCGCCATGATAAACTTGGGACCACCCAATCTGGACGTAGGACACGTGACGCCTAGCCCGCGTTTCTCGCAACAGAATCCCATATTTCTCGCAAAGGTCTAAGTCAGGACACGTGGTAGATCCACCGACAATCCCCCTTCCACCAGTTAACTTCCCGTCGGGTCAGCCCGACACTGCCGGACAGAGTCGGACTAGGACTTGCCTCGACAACTACTCTATAAAACCAAGCTCACAGCATGACAGGTACGGACTTTAATCACCACACATTATTATTATTACAGGGGGTTTGGTATGTAAATTGGAGTTAAAATATTTTAATTTTAATAGTAATTTTTGTTTATTTTTTAGAAAAGTTAAAAAAAGATTTCAGAAAAAATAAAAAAAAATTTTAAAAAAAGATAAAAAAAAATACAGTTTCACTTGAGTGAAACGAAAGTGTCAAAATATGACCATGTCTCTTTCAAAGCTTATTAGCTCACTAAAATGACTAAAGCATTAGAGAATCCTTTGCAAATATCCGTCAGTGTTCTCTTACTCCGAAGTTCTTCTCTCTCTCACTTGAACAATCACATTTATTTATTTATTAATTAATATAATATAATATTTTCATTCTTGACAAATTTGATATAAATTTTAATTGACTTATTTTGTATCATATTGGTTTTATGTTAATTTTTGTTGTCATGTTGACATAATAGTTTTTAAATTTGTATCATTCAGGTTATTTTTCCAATGACAAAAAAAATAGAGTACATTGTTAGATTGATTCTTAAACTTTTTAAATTTATGTAACTTTGATTTTTTTTTTTTTTTTAAATTAAAATGACCTTAAACTATTAAAAATATTATTACAGCATTTTGAACAAAATTATTTAATTAGCATAAATCACTGACGGATTCCATCTAAAAATTAACATAAAAAACTATTATAGTAATATTTTAATAATTTAGGGCATTCCAGTAACGAAAAATATATTAAAGAATAAAGTTACACAAATTTAAAAATTTAGGGATTAAATATGCAATTTACTCTTAAAAAAAAAAAAATTTGGAGAAATTGATGCACTCTCCTCTCTCTCGCTCTCTCTCAAACAACGCCCAGAGGCCAGAACGCTGCTCGTGAGGATTATCCCCGAGATCGGAACCATCTAGTCGGATTTTCTTCCTCCGTGTCAGCGTACGAAACCAACAAGATTTTTTTTTTTTTTTTTTGTTGGACTTTTCCTTCTTCTTTAAATCCACTTAAGGACAGACTAAGGCAGATTTCTGGCATTTCCCGAAAGGCACACCAGGTGTTCGATTAAATGCCCAGTTGAATAGGAAACTCCTTGGATTTCGGCCATCAATAATGAGGCTATACGAGGGATTTGTAGAACTTCTGAAGATTCAAAAGCTCCGAAGAATTGTGTCGTACACTGGATTCTACTGCTTTGTGGCGGGCTTGAGCTATGCCTATACTAACAATACGTGAGTTGTAACTTGTACTATTACTCCTTTTGTTCTTGAAATTTTGGTCCTTTTGTGTGTGTTTGTTTCTGAATGGATTTTTCGTTTTGTGTTGCAAACTTGCAGAACTAGAGCTGGGTATTCTAGAGGTGATCAATTCTATGCCTCCTACCCTGCTGGAACTGAGCTCTTGGTGGATACTACAAAGGTTTGCAATTGCTACTTTTTGCACTTTGAGTGCACATTATCTGTTTGATTAACTGACACACACACACACACACACACACACACATATTTCGGGTTTGTCTTGAGTCCCGTTCTACACTGTAGCATATACAAGTAAAAGAGAACATATTTACTTTATGTAATTATGACTTTAGGACGGTGTAATATTGGTCTCCAATCAATAAATTTTCTATATTTTGACGAAGTCATTGTTACATGAAATACAAGTCATGTCACAATTCTATTCTTATTTCCAAATGCTATGTGTAAGAGTGGACTTGAGTTTTTGCCATGTTTTTTTTTTTTTTTTTTTTTTTTTTTTTTTTTTAATTCTTCTTTTGGGGTTCTGTAGTTGTACAAGGCCGCGCTTGGAAATTGCTTCGAAACGGAAGAATGGGGTCCTATTGAATTCTCCATCATGGCTAAACACTTCAACCGTCAGGGCAATTCGGCATATGAGTACCATTCTGTAAGTTATTCAATTTACTCTATCTAGTACGTGACTACGTGTCATCTTTTTAATGAAAGCAGATATTTAGATTTATAGTTACAGGTGTTTGTTTATCTTTCTCAACAACAAGTGCAGCTTTATGGTTAAGGTGGTTCACACTTGTTTAAATGTCCTTCTAGAATTCAGTTATCAATGAACTACAGTGTACATGTGGTTCCTAAGATTAACATACTCTTTCTATCATAAGGGCCCAAATTTGTATTTGCTACTCTATTGTTTGAATAATGAGTTGAGGTCGAGAATTAACTAAATGTCTCTTGTGAGATTGGAACACCATGTCTCCACTGCGGAGTGGAGGCTTGGGAACAAAGAAGTCAAAATTTTTATGAACCAGGCTCTTATGGAGAACATTTTTAATAGGATAAGTTGAGTGAGAGTTAATGGAGTTGTGTGTTGGAGTAGACTGGTGAGACAATGAGCAGGTTTATAGAAACAAAAAATAAATAAAAATTAAAAAGTAAAAATTAAAATTAAAAATTAAAAACATTAGGAACGTCAGACAGAACTGGGTCAAGGAAAGGATGTATTATCAAGATGTTTATTTGAACCCCTTAGGGCTGGTTGAGCTGTCAGGCCTGTGGTTTGCTCCTCCCACATGGTCCGGGGTTCAATTCCTCAGGACCACCTACCTGGTGAATGACCAAGAGTTTCAACCTTCTCAAAGATTGTAGGGTTCAGCGGGTGTTCCAGTTTCTAGCTCAAGCCCGCTAAGTTGGTTTTTGGGGATTTTCGGTGTATCAAAAGGGTAAATACAAAAAAAGCTAGTTATGGGTGTTACATAGGGTGTTCTTGTCTGCTTAAAATATATGTACATGTTTTCTCATCATCTCGAGGTGATCGGTGGAGGTTTCTTTTGTCTTTCGTTCGTCAACAATTTTTTGGGATATGCTGACCTGAACGATGATGATATTCTATAAGCCTCATCAATATCTTCATAGTTCATAGTAGACGACTTAGTCTCAGAAATATAATTCGACATTTCAATTGTTTTCGAATGTTGAAGTTCGTACTGTGTCTGCATTAAGAAGTTAATTTCCATGGCACTTACTCGCACATTTCTCATTTTCATTTGTATGCTCGCAGCAATACATGGCACACCTCCTCTCCATGGGACAACTTGATGGAAGCGGCTAAAAGGAGATGATCATGAGGCTATCAGATGATTAGTGTGAGATAAAAAACTTAAAGCAGCATTAATATTTCAACTTATTTGATACCAATTAAGTTAATTTTTTACTCCAGCTTACATGTAATTATGGAGAAACACACTTAATTTTTTCTGATGGCAAATTTTATTCGCAAATTTTGATTGGGTTTCGGTGAAGCTATAGTATGGTCTCCAAGATTAAATTGGACAATTTGGTTCTATATAAGCCTGGATGATTATTATTATTATTATTATTATTACTATTTTCCTGTGGTTGAATAGGTTAAAGATTTTCTTTCCTTGTTGAAAATTTTGTTATTGCCATCTCTGAACGCCGTCTAATTTTGCGAGGAAAAGTGCATGTGAGTTGCACATGAATTACGGTTGAGGATAATTAAGACAAATGAAACAATGTTAACAGAACTTTAAATTAAGAAAAAAGCTTCGTTTCAGAAGAACCTTAGCTTTCATCGCCAAATTTTCTTATTCTTTCTTACTTTGCTACTGATAAGAGTCCTGCAACTCATAAGAGTCCTGCAGCAGCGAGCTTGTAGGATCATTAAGGGCATATCGGTAGTGAAAGCAGGGTTGCACGTTACAGGCTCACAACGGACCTGCGGCAACAAAACTTGTCCCCCTCTCTTTTTCTCGGGTTAAAAAATAAAGCTCGCATGCATTTTTTTCATTTGAAAGGCGTTACAAATTTGACCAGATTTACCTAAGTTAAAAATTTGGATACTTTAATTGGCAAAATCAAAAAATTGAAAACCAAATGGTCACTCACTCAAAAGTTCGATATCATACGTGCAAAAAAAAAAAAAAAAAAACGAGATGTCGTCGACATTAAAAGAACACGTTGCTCATGCAGATAGAATGTTGGTTGCCGTCGAAAGCAACCAACAAATTTGTAACTAGTATTGATCAAATGAACGAAACCAATTGATTTGCAATAATAAAAATAAAAAAATAAAAAGAGAGAAGAGAGAGAGAAGATTTAATTGTCACAAGGCTCAAAAGACAGCAACCATCTAACTTGAAGTTTCATCACCATGACCATTTACAAGAAGAAGATGAGCAACAGAGCGACCAAATCTAATGGGTACAAAACAAGCTAACAACACGGACACGTATAACTACAAGCATAAGTATCACAACCCTTCACCATTTCGTCGATTTACATCTCGCGGATTGTTTGTTACTGTTGAAGTAAGGTTTGAAGGTTCTCATAACTTCCTCATATGTTGGCCTCTTGTAGTCTACCGCCTGTAACCAGTCATCTCCATTTGTTAGGCAGTCCTTTGAAAATTATACCAACATGAAGTATTCAAAGGAAGCTTCTTTTTTTGTGGAAAATTACCTGCTCAATAACTTCTTCGGGGGTTGCCCATTTCCACTCTGAAAATTCTGGATCTGCTTCACCAGTAGCTAAGTTGACCTCACTCTCGCCATTTGTTAATCTCATGAGAAACCTGTCAGTTTTTTCCAATTTCTTTGTCAGGTACAATGAACTTGTAAAACTTGAAAATTCTTCGGTAGGAAATCCATCTAAGTCCACAGGCGCACAAATGGTTTTATGCTTTTGTGGATGTTTACCAAACTAGCACAGGAGAGTAAGAAAATTGTACATCTCCAAAGACTACAGAAGACGGAGGAGAGATGAGAAAACTTGGATATTGACGAGCGACAAGTAAACCAAACTCGCCTAATTGTACAAATGAAACTTGTACACTTCCCTAGCCAATTAAGAATTTATAGACACTAGACGAGCAAAAACATGGCAAGGGTTTCATGGAAATATATGGAATGGTAATCAGTTAAAAGGCACCGTGTTATGTAATTTTTCAGAGGGCCCAGAGTTTTATTATTGTAAACTCAACAAGGATAAAGAAAGTGCTAGTTAAGCAAATCTCTATGCATTAGCTCAACATGTTATAAACGAAATGAAACTGAAGGATCATTTTCACTTGATGGGGTGATCAGGATCTAGATAGCCTCTTGAAAATACGAGAATGCAAGCTTAAGTGATGGTGTTTTCTTATCAAAAGTATTGAAGCGATCCGTTTTGGTAACTAACGTGCACAATGGTCAGTGGAGGAAGCAAAGGGACGTGTATAAACTCAAAAGTGAGCCGAATTTGGCAATTTTGAAATGGCAACTCAAACAATGTTGCATGCATTTCTCAGAGAATCAAAAAAAAAAAAAAACCTGATTTGTTAAAGGTCAAGAACCGAAGAGTTTATCACAGTAGCATCAATCTATGGAGTTCTGTGGATATTTAAAAATCAACTAGTCCAAGCTATCCGATTCAAACTTCTATGAATCGGGGAAGAGGCAAGAAAGACTCCAAGTGTTTCGTTATGTACCAACAAACCTTGTTGCCTCCAAGAAACCGAACGAGACAAACTTTGCAGAAAGAAGGTACTAAACTTTATAGTGGTGGAACATACAATAGAATGAGAATTCATAATCTTGGTAACTCATTTTGTATTTCTGTCAAGGAAGAAAGGCGTACCACTTCTGAGCCTGTCCATGCCATTCACCTCCCCAAAGACGATTAACTTTGGCCTTCACCGCTGGAGGGAAGTCGTAAGTTAACCAATTTGGCACCTGTCAATATGTAAACTTAATCGTAACTTAAACAACTTCTTGCCACCTTACCCAATTCATACATCATCTTAACAGAGGTTAAATCAGTATTCGAAAACAAAAAGTTCCATCTTGCTCACTTCCCCTCTTTTCTGTTCCATTTTATATCCGTTTTTAAACAGTCTCCTCATTTGCGGTAGTTGAGTGGAAACATGGAAACCATAGATCAATATCTTTCCACAATTCTAATCAAACTCTTCTGTTTGACTGATAAATATAAATTTTCACCAAATTTTTCATAAAGGTGAATTGGAATAAAACAAAGTAAAGGAGGGTTTTTTTTTTTTTTTTTTTTTTGGTGCTGGAAAAAGGAGTAAACCTTTTGATTGAGATTAGTCTGTGCTTTTTAATCGTACTATTATAGCTAGCCATAAATCTCAGCCATATGAATGAAAATTGCATAACGTGCTCATCCATTGCAAGACCAAAGCAGCATCAAGTAATAACGCGATTTCTCGCACGAACCTCAGCAATAGATTCAGCTGATGTTATCCCAGTTTCTTCTCGCAGTTCCCTAATAGCCGCCAATTTAGGCTCTTCACCCTCTTCAATTCCTCCCTGAGATTAAAGATACGAAGAAAAAAAAAAGTTAAAGATCAGCTGAAAGTTGGACAACTGAGTATTCTAGAGCCTAGACTCTAGAACAATGCAAAAGGTGGTGTATGCAGTGATTGACACCAAAATCCTTCAAAATTGCACCCTTTGAAAACTTATTAAAAGATTTCGCTAAGCAGAAAACAAACTTAAAATCAACAAAGGATGACTACACAGATGTTTTATAAGAAAATTGGTTTGTTCAAAGCAAATAGAGAATCAAATTCTATTAGCAAATATCACCTGAGGCATCTGCCATGCTCCAGGAACATTCAATCTTGACGCAACGAAAACCTGCAAGATCTCGGCGAGGTTAGAGCTTTCCGCAACAGGTTTCACGCGAATCGAATCGAAGTAGAATATCAAACTACTACTCACTTGAAAGCAACAAATCTATGTACTTTATAGCCTGTTGTGCCTTAAACTATTCTCCATAATTACTCATGTTCCCATTCACAACCAAATAATTATCAAAAGACTATCTAATAAAAACTCCACGGCTACTATCGAATTGTGAATCGCAGTAAAATCTCATTGTAATTTGAGTTTCCTGCAAGTCTAAAAAGTTCCATAACGATTTCTCTACCAAATCCAATGCAGAGAGATTCTGAACGTTCGCAATTACAGAACAGTCCAGAGTATGGATCTGCATTCATAAACTGTCACGAAATAATACATATATATACGTAATTGCTGATTTTTTTCTTAATACAAGTCATTTTTCAATCCCAGGCAAAAGGCGTCATATTCCAAACATAAAAACAAAAACAAAAAACAAAAATCTCCATAGAAAAAAAAAAAAGGAAGCTATAGTTTCAAGAAACGAATTTTTCCATGAAGAGCCAAACTTTACTATTAAAAAAAAAATTTACATGAGTTTCAATAAACATAACTCAAACACCAGAGTTATATATGTAAATGTAACACAAACATGTAAAAGAAGAAAATTAAATAAACAAAGTAATAAAAAGAAATTTTTTTGTCCAAATTAAATGGGAAAAGAGAATATGGGAACCTGATCATCAGAGTTAATGAGGCAAACACCAACGTTTGGACGGTAACCAGGGGGCAGACCCTCCATTGCTCCCTCAGAATTTGCTTTGGAAAAAAAAAAAAAAAAAAGGACAGAGCTCTCTCTTTCACTTTCTCTCTCCTCTCTCTCCTTTGTGCTCTGTATTTATGAATCTATCTGGGGAATAAATGCGATGCCCATCAGAAATTCAGAACTAAAAGACGAGGAAGAAGAAGAAGTAGGAGGAGGAAGGAGGGAGGAGGAGGAGGAGAAAAATGGGGGTTGTGAATATATGTGGGAATGAGTGAGGCTGACAAAATGGTGAGTCAGAGAGGTGAGAGAAAGTGATAGAGAGAGAGAGAGAATTTTTTTTTCCCATGATTTTTTATTAGTTTTGTTTGATTGGGCCCACATTTTAATCTATCTTGCGCACCCGTGCGCTCCCTGACTTTAGTACAATCAATTACATATCATTACTCATGAGCAGGGATACCCTGCTCTCCCTCCTATTCTCTCATCATGAACCCGACTTCTGATTCCTCACTGTCGTCGAAAATATTTACGAACTGTTTGGAACAATGACTTCAGTTAGAGTTTTTCATTTGGTTTTTGTCTTTTTTTCTCAAAAAATAAGTCATTTTTGTTGTTTATATTTTCAAATATCTTTTTTTTTTTTTTAAATTAAAATTTTAAAAGTCTATAACTCAAACTTTTTAATTACATAAAATGATAAGAGAAATGAAACAAAACCCATATTATTTTTTTTCTTACATATTTCAAGTTTTTTCACTATTTAACTATCACAGCTCATTTTCAATAAAATACACATTTCTAAAATATTAACTCATTTTCAATCAAAAAAATATTTTTAAAACTCAAACTTCAATTGGTGTTCCAAACAGATACTTAATCTGCTTCTGTGTAGAGTTATGGCCTATGAGTTGGGTGTATAGAAGGCAGTTCTTGACAGTAACTACTATTGCTTGTATGAGTATGGTAATATATTATACGCACTCCTTGTCAAGCAATAAGACCGAATTATAGAACAATTAGCAAACATTCATGTGAAAGTTTAGAAACCCCTTTAATAACATCCAAAGGTATATTTCAACTCATTGATAGATACATTCATAAATCATGATTGTTATAGTTTAATTTTATTTGATATTGATATAATGTTGTTGAACAATATTTTTGTAAGATATACACTCAATGTATCTTTTTTATAGCGACATTTTGGTCATGAAACTTACGGTTTTAATAAATGGTTTTTATTTATTAAAGATAAATACTTTTAGTATAAAAAAAATAAGAGAGAGAGAGAAATGAAAAGACTATCGGGTTTTAAATAACTGCATACCTACCCAAATTTCTTCCATCCCACTCGCTAAGCTAGGGGTGGATGTACATGGAGACGAGTGGGAAGCTACAGACCCCAGTTAGGGTTATATATAAGAATGTCATAAATTTGACAGCTCTTTATATTTATGTTCACTATAATATTAAAGTGGATAATTTTGCAATGCATAACATTAAAAATTATTAACTTTAATATTAAAGTAGGCAAAATTTTAAGAAAGTACTCAAAACATGACTATTCACCTACCATGTTGGTAAGAGGGATGGAAAATAGAAAGGAAAGAAGAGTAAAATCAAGTGATGGAAAGAATGTATGTTTTTCCTTCATGTTATTTGATAGAAGAGAAAGAAAACAGGAAAGAAATTTTTTAATCAAATGTAATTTTACAAAAATAACCTCAAACAAGTTAATAGATGATGATAGATTAAGGTCAAAACAGTTGTTTTATCCATATTTGTTTTGTCAAAAATTTTCAATTCACTTTTCTTCCTAAAGTTAGATAGACTAAAAAATAGTGCGGCCTATAGAATTTCAATTTCCTTTACTTTACTTCTTATTTTCCTCTCTACCAAACAAACAAAATTCCATTTTCCTCTCTAAAATCTATCCTCCAATTTCCTTTTTCTTCCTTTTCCACTCTACAAAACAGAGGCTAGGAATGGAAGTGGAGGGAAAAATAGAATGGCGTATGGTAAGGACAAGAGGAGGGTCATATAGTAACACTACTCATGAGATGTGAGTGCAGCGCATGATAGCAATCTCCCAGGGAGGATGAGGAAGTCAATGAGCGTTCACGCGGAATAAAAAAATAAAAATAAAAAACTCAGAAAAATGGCCACTAATTGACGCAACCCAACCCAACATTAACTAGTGGGGGAGTTGACTTTCTTCCTCTTTCTTTGAGCCGGAAGTGCACACTAAAAGAGCATCTATTTTTTTTTATTTTTTTTTTTATTGTTTGAATTTTGCTTTTCTTTTTTTATTTTATTTTTTGTCCTCGAAAGGATTGCCTTTTCATTCATTTTATTTTACTATTGATACCATTATCCGCTTTTAATTAATCATTATTATGAGGTTTTTTTTGGGTGAATAAAAAAAATCTAGTTTGATATTATCATTTTCAGTTTTTTAATCCTATATTTACCGACAAGAACTTCTTTTAGATATGACAGAGACATATTTTTAATATTAATTTCTCTCAGTCGGTCACTTGAAGCCTATCATACCATCTTCAAATCATGTTTTAATAACCGAAATTAGAGCGAGACTTAAAGAGAGATAATAAGAATCAAATCTGAATGGACAAAAGAAGAAGACTAGTAATGATAATCATTATTTTGAGGTTGAAACTTTAAGAATAAAGCATTCATTACTTGAAAAAAAAAAAAAGGTACTTTAACATTATGAATCCATGGCCTCAAAGTCAACTGGTTTTTATTCTTAGATGCTAAAATCCACCTATTAAGAGTTCCATATTATTTAGTAGCAGAATTTATATTAGTTATGTGGCGAATCTCTATGTCATCTATCTATTGTTAAGATCCCCAATTTTGTTATAAATTTAAAGTGTGTTATATACTAGTTTTTTTTAGTCGGTCACCTGAAACTTATCATGTCATCACCAAATTATGTTTCAATAGCCAAAGTTAGTGTAAGATCTAAAGAGAGACAATAAAAATCGAATCTGGATGACGAATGAAGAAGCCTGGCAATGATAATCATTATACTGAGATTGAAACTTTAAAAATAAAGCATTCATTACTTGAAAAAAAAAAAAAGAAAAAAGAAAAAGGTACTTTTAACATTATGAACCCATGGCCTCAAAGTCTACTGGTTTTTAGTCTTAGATGCTAAAACCCACTTATTAAAAGTCCCATATTATTAAGTGGCAGAATTTATATTAGTTATGTGGCGAATCTCTATGTCATCTATCTATTATTAAAATCCCCAATTTTGCTATAAATTTGAAGTGTGTTAACTATGACATAAATTTGTGTTAGCAATAATACTACAAATATGAAATTTAATTTCGTATCAATTTATATGATATGTTGAGTTATTATTATTTTACTAATAAATCAAATAACATATAATAAAATTAAAAATTATGTCATTGATTAAAAGATGACAATTTATTATCACGTGAATTGGTATTAAAAAAATTAAAATTGAAGTTTAGTACTACTCATTTACAATTGGAAGAACTTAGAAAAATTCAAATATCAATTCAAAGATGCATGTATATGTATACATCATATGCATGGTACGTGGCATACATGATATCTATTGTAAATGAGTATGAGTATTATATGGCGGTAGAATTTTATATTGTACATGATATCTATTGTACGTGAGTATGAGTATTATATGGCGGTAGAATTTTATAGTGAAGGCATTAATTGATAAAGATTTATTAGACTATTTGTTATTTACTTGAACTTTTTAATTAAGCATTAATAGAAAAATAGTACAAAGAATCCATAGATAATATTTAATACATGTAGTCTTATAGATAGTTTTGGTGTCAATAATCAACACGCATGATTGCATGGCGGTAGAATAATAGAATGTAGTCAATGATCGTAGAAATATGTAAGTTGAAGGGTTGTAATTTTTTTTTTTTTTTTTTTTAGCATTTGTAATTTGAAGTTGGAACATCTATTTGGTTGTTTATAATTCATAATGGTCTCAAAAATAATGTTGATCAAGTTTTATAACCCGTTATTAAAATGCGCAGTGATTTGCATGACGCTTTGAAAAATTTCTTGCCTGCAATAAATATATAAAGGACGCTTTTTAATTAAAAAAAAAATTTTTTGTTACCTTTTTGTACAATAATTGACCCTTTAATTGTTGTGATTTTGTTTTTAGTGTTTGCAGCATTTTGTACTCTCTGAATTTGCTCCGTTTGGGTGCCCTTTAGAAACCATGTTAAATTTTTTTTTTTGTCTTTTTCTTTTAATTTTATTATTTATTTTTTCAAATATTTTTTAAAAATTTAAATTTTAAAAGTTCATATTTTTATCATTTTAAGTCGAAATGAGATGTTTTTTTAAAAAATTGTATAGAATTTTGAGATAAACGAAACAAGATCTATATTGTTAATTTTTTTCCGAATACATTTTAAATTTTTAAATTTTTTCACTTCAAAAAGTTTATTTTCACTAAACATACATTTTCAAAACTTAAACAATCTTGAACCTCCAAAACACCATCTCCAAATATATCCACAAACGGGGTCTTATTTGTGATTTAAACTTTTTTTTTTTCCCTGGACAATTTAGTTGTCCAAGTTTTACAGATTAGAAATTAACTCCAACTATTAACGTGGATGACTAAATTTTAGAGAAATCTATGACTATTTCAGACTAAACTACTAAAAAAAACATTAAATTTTTTAGAGGGTGTTTGGTGAATGAGTTGAGTTTGAGTTGAGTTGAAATTTTTAAGTTTGAGTTGAGTTGACTTTATAAAAAATAGTTATAAACTTTGTTGACTTTTCAGAAAAAGATAAAAATTAAGATAAAAAAGTACAGTTTAGTCGGAGTTAAACTCAATTACCAAACACCCCCTTAAGGATTAAAATGTCAAACATTAAATTAGATTGACTAATGACTGATTGATCATTAGTCAATCATTAATTAAGCAAATCTGAAAAGATGATAAACGATCTTTTTACTAAATAAAAAAAATTCGACCATCAATTAAAATAGGTTACTAAAAAAGACCCTCCAATCTAATTTTATTTTTATTTTTATTATTATTTTGAATTATAATTGGTTGTTATTCGTTACTTCTATTATTGTTATCCCTCGTAGGAGGGCGAAACTTTTGACAACGAAGGAGTGGATGAAAATAACTGGATTAGTACCTTTCTTTCTAATCAATAACATTAACCACAAATGCTTAGACACTTGTATTAAAGTTATGCGTAAAGAAACAAACAATCAGTACCTTTCTTTCTAATCAATATGACATTAAATTTTCTCGTAGTTTATTTAGATTTTAGCATGAATTATTTTAAAATATAAAATAAAAACCTACCCAAAGAAATCGACACTATAGATCTGTCGCTTATTACTTGTTTATTCATTATTTTTATAAGAAGATGCCATTTGTCAACTTTAATAAATGTATTTGGTAAATTACTTTTTCAAACTGATAGGAAAAAAAAAAAAAAAAAGACGTTTATGGACACATATCTATCCACTTTTCTCACCCTTTTTTAAATTATCAACTAATTAAATATTAAACATAAATTATTACTTAATACACCCTTTAAATATTCCAAAATAAACCACCCTACAATAAAGTTCTATTTTTTATTCTTTTTAACATTTCAAAAAATCCTCCCCCTCCTCCTTTTCTTCTTCTTCGTCGTCCTGAGAAATCCAACAATTCTCTGTCTCTCTGTCTCTCTCTTTTTTTCCTTCCTCTTCTTCTTTATTTATTTTTTTCCCAAGAAAACCAACAATTCTTCCTCTTTTTTTATTTTTTAGATATCCGTATTTTACTAATAAAATTATATTTAGTAAAACTTGTACTCTAATGCCAAACGTTACCTCTTCTAGATATGTGCTATTTCTCATCTTAAAATCAATGATGAACACATGGAATTTAATGCTTTACTTTCCTCATCCAAGTCTGGAGGACCTCTTACGTACAAAGGAACGTTGACCATAAAAAGTTTTATATGTATATTTTCTTATGAAGTGACGTATAAATATATGTATATCGATACTAAATATCGATTTGTTGTTCGAAAATTTTATTTTCCTGCTTATTGTTGAAAATAGCTGCACGTAACAAAAGAAAAACATATAAGCAATGTAGCTCTTTGATAATTCAACCTATAACTCCAAAAAAAAAAAAAAAAAAAAAAAAGGAAAGATGATTAATTTGTTGAGAATCACCAACTTTTTAGGATAAAAGCTCATATAAAGCTTTTCTTTTTAATTTATCTTTTGAATAGAAATCCAGAATTTTTTTTTTCTCTTTTCCAGAAAAAATATCAAGAATTTAGTTATTAAAAAACATTATTTGAAAGAAAAAAGATGCATATAAAACTACGAGTCTTACTAAATCTAATTTCAAGTAAAACATGGATATCTAGGGGGAAAAAAAGAAAGAAAGAAAAAAATAGTTTTATTTCTCAGGGAAATAAAAGAAAAGAAAAGGAAGAAGTCGAATAAGAATAATGAGAAGAAGAAAAGCAACTAATTGATTTAAAAAATTGTTTGAAAAATTTATTGATGAGTGGGTGAAAAAACAAAATAAAAATTAGAATTTGATGGACTTTTTGGAATAATAAGAGGGTTATAACAAATAATAATTATTATTAAAATTTAATGGGTGAGAAAAGTAAACAGAGGGATGTTTATAGATTGTAATCCTTTGTTTTATTTATAAAATTTAGATGAGGCATGTAAAACCTGATCTAATTATTCAGGAGAAAAAAAAAAAACCCCCCGATCTAATATCGAATATTATAAATAGTGTAAAAGGTGGAGGCAGGTTTAGGAAAGTTTTTATCCGATTATTCACTTGTTTAATTACAGTTTATTCTCACTTCAAAAAAAATAAATAAAAATACTGTTTATTCTAAATTGAATATTTGTTATTGTATTACCTAGTTAGAGTTAGCTTAGTGAGTAATAGAGTTCACAAATTTAAAACATGAGAAGTATATGTATTATTATATTTAGACCGTGTGTGTTTTGTTTTAACAATACTAAATAAAGTAAATAACAAGATATTAAAATATTCCAAATAAATAACAATAAAATAGCTAGTAAGCTAGCTATTTTCTCTTATTTACTATAAATATTTCGCTTGTTATTTACTTTCCTCTCTCCTAACCTTATTACTCGATTACCCAACATAAACATAATAATATATAACATAATAATCGAAAACTATACTTTCCTTTTATAAGTAAGTTAAAGGCCTGTAAAGTCTTATAAGCGTATTACTTATTCATTCGTTTAATTTTTGTTTCATGAAAATACTATAACCGAATAAACCCCTACCCATGTTCCAAATAATAATAATAATAATAATAATAATAATAACCGGATAACTGCTAATATCAGAAATACATATGAAGAGAAACCCCGTTCATCCCCGTCAATTTAGAGGATTAACAAAAAAAGAATAAAGATAATAATAATAATAATAATTATTATTATTATTATTTCAAGGAACAGGTTGACAAAGAAAACCATCCTCTCCCAAACCCACTCTATTTCCATACCTAACTCCATCAAAGACTTCATTTAAGGTCACTCATCAAAATCGAAAATAAGAATATAATGGAAAATTACAATAAGGACGTTTTTATAATAAAAAAATTACTTGAAGGAAACTTACACTATTTTATTTTACCTGTGCTCGAGGAAAAACCTTAAAAAAATAATTTAATGATAATTTTATATTTGATTTTACCGATGTGGGTTTAAATCCTTTTTTCTTAAGTTTTAGGGGGGAAAAAAACAAATATTGAGGTTTCTAAAATGTCACGTTATTTTTGTCCTTTATTAACAACACTACGACGACAATGATCACATACGATAACATATTTTATTTTTAACGAAGAACAAATTAAATCATTAATTGTCAAAACAAATATAATGACCAAATGTCCATTAGTGAAATATTTAGAAGGAAAAATAACCCAATAGCCAGAATATTAGGTTTCATGTTAGTTCGGTAATAGCTATCCAAAGATTGGGGTAAATTTTTATTTTTATTTTTTGAAAACAATTTAATTAGTCTACTTGTTACTTTTATTGGTATTGGTGCTATAACTCCTTAGTTGTTATTCATTTTTAGTGTAACTGAAGTTTTGCAAGCTGTTAATTTTTTTGAGCTTTCATTTTTTTTTTTCCAGGGTGTTTTGTTTATATAGACACATTTCTAGAACTGCAAATATGGCAACTCATGGTGTATACTACAATTAAGCTTTCAGATAGATAAATGAAGATATGCACTTTGATTGAAGAGATAAATGAAAATCTAATTTGGTTGGAGAAAATTCACCTCGAATAAGTTGAATTTCTTTATTAATGCAGATGCTATTATTCCTATAAAAGGAAAAATAAAAAAATAAATAAAAAAACTTAAAGATAGGGACTGCGAAAGATGGAATAAGTTGGGTGGACATTTGAGATTTGACAAAAGATCATATTCGAGCCGGAAAAACTTAAAACTAACATGTTTGAAAGTATTTTAAAAATGATTTTATTTGGATATAAATTAGGAATGAAACTTTTTTTTAGAATTATTTTAAGACCGTTTTTGAAATTGTTTTTGGTTGTGTGGTTATCGGCATAGCTTAATAGTAATCTACATTTTATTTCATCATAAGTTGTAAAATTTGAATTCCTTAATGTTACCCTCGAGTTAAAATATATATATATATATATATACATATTGCTGTGTTTCAAGAGAGATTGATTTGTGTATGTATAAGAAGAGTGCGAATTAGAGTTTATACCAAACTCAAGAGAGATTGTTATAGATTTGTGAGTTCTCGGTACAACTTATTACCAAAAAAAAAAAAAAAATCAAGATACATAAATTTACTTGCACCAATGTAATTTAGTAAAGATTAAACTTTTATGACCAAAACCAAATGTTGATTTATGGCTTAAACGTGATTTAAAAATTCACAACGAAATGAATTTTTAAAAAAATGAAACGACATGTCTTTTGTTGTTCACAATGAAATGTCGTTTTCTACATGCAGAGACGACATCAAACCCTACATAACAAAGGAGGTTGTTCTTCGAACTAAAACGACAACAAACATTTACTAACAAAACTCCGTGTCGTTTGTTGTAGACGACAGACATCCGCCTTATGAACTTTCACGGAAAAAACCACATGTCGTTTTTGACAAAACGACACAAATTTATGTTTTGAACTAAAAATACAAATAAATACTGTTATAATCAAATTCACTAATATCTACTGTACGTTTTCACTCCTTCTATACCTAACCGTGACCTAAAATTCACAACAAAATGTACTTGTTCTTCGAACAAAACGACGACAACCATATATTATTAAAACTCCTGTCGTTTATCATAAACGACAAACAGCCGTCTTATGAAACATCGCCCTACTTTCACGGAAAAAAACGTGTCGTTGTTGACACAACAACAACTCTTTTACTTTTCTTTCTTACTCTTGAACTAAAAATACTCTTTCAGCACAAAAAAAAAAAAAAAAAATAAATAAATAAATAAATAAATAAAGTTTTAGGATTTGTTTGACATAACAACTCAAACCATTCAACTCAAACTTTTTTTTGTCTTTTTCCCAAAAAGTTTTTTGTCTTTTCTGAAAATTCAAAAAAATTTACTATTGAAACTTAAAAATTTCAACTCAAACCGTTTCACCAAACAAACCCTTAATTAACTTCACTAATTTCTACTAAAGTTTCACTCCTCTTTTTTTTCCCTAGTATGTTGTGTCACCAAGAAGATGAAAGTGCTGATTCAGAACCAGAAGTGTACACGCTGCAAGCATGTCTTTTCCCAAAGCAAAGCTAAAAGCGCACACTTCATTCATCACACGGAAGGGTAACCACCAAAATAAAATAAAAAATAAAATTTTTTAATGAAAAAAGAATTCAATTTTCGGAAAGTAAGTAAACGAAAAAAAAAGAAAGAAAAAAAAAGAAACAAGAGAGCAAATATATGATTTCCAAAATTTTAGAGAGAGAGAAAACTGAGAACACAAAAAAAAAAAAAAAAAAAAAAAAAAAAAAAAAGGAAAAAAGCTATTAAAAAAAAAAAGCGGGAGAGAAGAGAAGGGAATACTTGGAATAAAGCTCAACAAACACAAAGTGCCGAACTAGATTAAAAAAAAAAAAAATTAAAATTAAAAAAGGAAAAAGAAAAAGAAAATCATAATTTATTGATACAAATTTTCATTTCATCGAACCAAACTTATGATTAGTTTTGCGGACTTTCTCCTTTATTTAATTTCTATTTTTTGATAAATATAAGATTCCCTTCAATTCCACAAGCAAACCCAGATGAACAAAACCAGTAATTGAGCGATTTAAAGGACCAAAAAACTCAAAATCAAAATAAAAAATCAAATAAATTGTTGGATTTTTTGATCGAATTGAAGGAAAATTTCCGTTTGGCAGACATGGATGACGACGTAGTACAGCGAGTATTCCAAGAAGGTGGTCGCGATTACTTCCAACAGCAACCTTCCACTTCCTCCTCTTCTTCCTCTATTCTCCAATCTCTCCCTCTCCATGTGGTATGTTTATATGTCTATATATACATTTATATGCATATATATGATTTTTGTATTTGTTTTGAAGGATTCTTTTTTGGCTTGGTATGTTAAAGTTATCATCTTTGTTGATTATGAACTTCTGGGTTTGCGAAGAACAGGTTTTTGTATGGCCAAATTGGACTCTTTTGTGTTTTGGGTGTTTTTTTTTTTCCTGTGGATTTTATTTTGAAATTTGTTGTTTTTTGTTTGCAAGATTTTTCATTATTCTGCATGTGAATTGTTAAAATGGCATTGCCATTGGTAGGTAGGTGTAAATTTTCCAATTTTTTTGCTTACTATTCACATGCTCTTGTACGAAGTATGTTGTTAGAGAGCACCCTGATGAGTAGAATTGAATTCTCGAGATTCGGGCATTAACAGTAGTTCGATAAGTGGATGTAGTTTGATCTGCTAAAGCTTCCTTGAATACTGGAAGTGTCGAACCTAATTGTAGAAAATTCATGTTTCAACTAACTTGTGTGTTGCATTAGAGTGGAATTTGTTTAATTTTAATACTAATGTGCATCATCATTGCTTTGTGAACGTTTCGGTGAAACCTTCTAATTTTGGCTTGGCTTGAAATGGTGCAGTCTTTTGATCACGGGTATTATTTGTTAGTAAAATCTATCCAAGAACTTAGAGAGAAGAAAGAGGGTCTTGTCACAGTTGGCATTGGTGGCCCTAGTGGCTCCGGTAAAACAAGGTATGAAACTATGAATGAAATTCTGTGGTTGAAAAGTAGTTGCTGCTTGTGCTCGGTTGAAATTTTTTTTAATGTCTTTATTTACTGGACCCTGTAGCTTAGCAGAAAAGGTGGCGTCTGTTATTGGGTGTGTTGTTGTGTCAATGGAGAACTATCGCAATGGAGTGGATGAAGGGAATGATTTGGATTCAATAGATTTCGAGACACTAATTCAAAATCTCGAGGTATGCTTTTTGGTTGTACACTGGAACCCTAGGTATCCACGAGTGAATATATTGAATGAGTATGCTTCCGGTCATCCCCTCTAACAATGCCATACCACTTGGGCGTTTGCTTTCACAGTCTGTGTTGTTTAAAAGTTGTCAAAGATTCTATATGGAAAATCTTGAAATGGCTATCACTTTAAATCTCTAAAATAAGGACATCTTCTTGTACTCCCAAAACAAAGAGCAAGTATTTTTTTAAAACTGAATTATTTATTTCCAAAAGGAAACCGTGGGCTGATTTTCCGGTAAAACCAACTTGCAGGTTTTGAGTATGTCAATGCATTTAGTCTTTATCTAATGCATCGAGCGCTACGCATATTTATACATGTTTTTGTGTCTATCACAATGCATTACTAACGAGACTCTATGATGAATAGGATTTGACAAAAGGCAAAGATACAGTGATCCCAGTGTTCGACTATCAACAAAAGAGGCGTGTTGGTTCTGAAACAATAAAGAGTGCTTCTTCTGGTGTGGTAAGGATGTCTGAGTTACATTTAGTATGATAATCATGATGATCATTGAGTTCATTTCAAGGAAATACGCGAGAATGAGTTAATGTTCAGATTAATGTGTGTATGTATTACACTGATTTCATTTCCGTCCTAGCAAAAAAAAATAAAATAATAATAATAATAATTTCCGTTCATTTTGTAGGTAGTAGTTGATGGAACCTATGCTCTGCATGCAAAATTGCGCTCTTTGCTGGATATTCGAGTTGCAGTGGTGATTTTTAGTCTCTATCCTCTATTTAATTGGTTTATAAATATTAATGAAAAAGCTTGATATGATTCTTTGTATTTCTATCTGTTATATTAGGTTGGTGGTGTTCATTTTAGTCTCCTGTCCAAAGTTCGATACGATATTGGAGATTCTTGTTCGTTGGACTACCTTATTGACAGCATTTTCCCATTGTTTAGAAAACATATCGAGCCAGACCTTCATCATGCACAGGTTGATGCACTCTGCTCTTAGCTTGGGTGGGGGCGAAACGACTATCTGCTTGTCTGATACATATGCAAATATGCACACGTGCAAAATATTACCCTGTTAACTTTTCTCATATATAATTTACTCCCCCAAAAACGAGCTACTGTCTTTACCACTGTTGCTGATTCTAAATTCTCTGCATATTTGGTTTGTTCTGCAGATTAGAATCAATAACAGCTTTGTCTCATCTTTTCGGGAGGCAATTTACAAACTAAAATGCAAAAGTGAGGTGCGTACACCTCTTTTTGGTTATTAATTGACATTCTACTTATCTATATGCATAGAACATGGACCTTCCTCCTTTATGCTGCTCTGGTAGCAATATTTCTGAATGACTTTATCAAAACTTCGACTGTCCTGCCGATAACTTTTGACCATATGCTTTCATAAAAATGTTGAAACGCAAGTAGTTAGGAACAAGGCTTGCAAATTGTTTTTTCAAGGATAAACTGATATTTAAGTTGAATTTGAGTCTGCACTCTAATTAGATAACTAGTTTCCTTTATAAGGCACATAAATAGAGAGACATGCATAAAGGATTCAAGGACGTGTGCATGCTTCATCTCCTTTCTTACATTATTAGGCTTGTCTGAACTCTGAAATAAACTACGTCCAATTTCTCTTATGGCTTGTAAATAGTACTATTATTATTATTATTTTTTTTTAATGTTGTACAATTTTTAGTTTTGTTTATCACATTCGTAACTAGTCTGACTGAATTTAGAGTTTTTGTTTCAGTCACCAGATGGGCAGTCCTCTTTATTTCTTCAAGGATATGAAGCAGAAACAGATAAGTGAGTGTGTAGGCAGATTATCCTTCTCAGCTTTGACCATTTTTTACAAGGACACAACACTAAAGAATCTTAAATTGTTATTATATTTTATCAATCATGAGAATTTGTTGTCTTTTTATTTCAGTTTCATTGAGATGTATCTTAGACCTCCTTCAGCGAGTGAAGAAGCACGAATAAATGATTGGATCAAAGTCCGTCAATCTGGAATTAGATATTATCTATCTCTTGGTGACCAGAGGATTGTTGACAAACATTTCATCATCAGGCCAAAAGCTGAGTTTGAGGTAAGGTCAATCATCTTAGTGACCGGAATGATACATGGATAAGAAAAATTTACTTGGACGAACCGTGTTTCCACAAATGTTTCAAGAAGAACTAAAAAGAACGCACATGCCTTATAGGTTTTAAATTTTTCCTTTACCAAATCTGAGCTTTCCAAAGCCTAGCCGGCCACTTTCAATCTGATACAAATCCAGCAGCAAAAAAGATACCTCGACAATTTGATTCTACATTGCACAAAAAGTCATTGTCTTTTCCATGTGAACGGTGGCATGTCAAATTTCAGCAGGAGAATGACACCTTGATAACTTCTCTACTTTTCGTGCAAAGTTTGCTTCTTCCTTTTTTTTTGGGTGAATTTTGTAACTCCAAACTATTTTGCTTCGAGTCATGCGTTATGATTTGTAAGATCTTATTCACAAGAAGGTAAACAAACTGACATTAGAAAACATGCCATAATAGACGTGGTCTAAAGTTCTTGCATGGGATTCAGGCTGTCGTGACATCGTTAGATAAGAATGCAAAAACTTTGAAAAAAGGTCAACAGGCTTCTTTGAAATTTTTAAGCTATTTATAACTTCTTAGGAGATGAGACTTTAAAATTTTGTTCTACTATAAAATACAGATTCCTAATAGAAACTTGTGTGAAAGGCCTCATGTTTACAGACTATGTAGTTTGTTTCTTTATACGTTGTAACTTTAAATGTTTCTCTTACCAATTATCTTTCAACATCAAAAGCAGGTTGGACGTATGACTTTAGGTGGGCTGCTTGCTTTGGGATACAACGTGGTTGTTAGCTACAAACGAGCATCGACCTCAGTCAATAATGGCAACGTATCACTGTCACTCGAAACCATTGATACTCTTGGTGAGACGTTCATGGTGTTGAGGGGCACAAATAGGAAAGTATGACCTTCTTTAGAAAAGTTAGTGTGGCTATACTTTATCTTTCCCAAGGATTACTTCTGGTTTTGTACTGGTTACGGGATCATGTACTCGTATATGTTGTTCTATTTGTAATTGTTGGATTGGTAAAAGAGAAAAAAACACTTAAAAAAAAATGAAGAATAAGAGCATAAACATGTCTGAAGGGGCCATTTTAAACATTCGTATTTGAAAAGCTGGAACTTTGAATGTTCCCTTGAGGGTTTAGTTTTAAGCATAAAGAGCAACAAGAACAAGAAATTCCAGAACTTGGGAACCAGAATCAAATATTTGTTGTTTGTTTTTCCTTCCTTGAAGAGATTATCTTGAGAACTAAAATCGATATCGTCTCTGAGCATGTAGATGTGTAGTTCAAACTTCAAAGGCTGTGTATGGTGGATTTTTCTTCTACTTCCAAAAAATTGGGATTGTCTCTAGGGAGCAAGTTATTTACATATTGAGTCTCGTGCAAGATGTTCGGAGACTAGTTGTCACTAAAGCTTCTTATTCATTTTGATTGATTTTATTTTTTTGTAGACAGTTGGAAAAGAAGCATTAAAGATGGGCATCGAGGGACCTTGGATAACTAAATCATATCTGGAAATGATTCTGGATAGAAAAGGTTGCATAACGGACATTCTTCAGTCTGTTCTTTTATTGAACGTCTTTTCCACTGTGAAATGTTAAATTATTCTCCGGACATTCTCCTTTTTATTTTTTTTTCCCCAATATATAGTGATATAGGGTGGGAGTTTGTCTTGTGAGTTCCACAGTTACAATTGCCAATTTTCTTTTCTGTGTTCTTAAATCATGTTGATTTCTTGTGCAGGTGTACCTCGTCTTAATACACCACCACCTTTACTAGGTTACCAAGAGAAAATGATAGTTGCTCCAAGACCAATCCGAGTTACTCCAAATCTTGTTACTAGGCTTGAGGATTTATCCCAGCCATGGACTCGATCCCCAACAAAAGCAACAATGGAACCTGTAGTTGCAACGTGGCATTTCATTTCATCAGATCCTCAGTTTGCTGATAGATCGACCATAGGTATGTTGATTTTGAGACTACATTCTCTAGTTTGTCCTAATATTTTTTTCTAGGCATGCCACAACTTCCATCTAGACTTCTCTCATGAAGCAACCACAGATCCTTCCACTTTCAGGGACACCATGAGACTTGCTCCAATGCCGGATTCATATGACTTGGATAGGGGATTGCTTCTTGCTGTGCAAGCAATTCAGGTAAGGAGTCTAAGTTAATAGTAAGTTTTGATTTAAAAAAAGAAGAAAAACAGTTAAAAGTTGTGAGAACCTTTTGGAAACTCCGATTATAAAAACTTGAGCATTACTTTTTAACAGTCTTTTGTTGATTATTTCAGGCTTTGTTGGAGAATAAAGGTTTCCCAGTTATAGTCGGAATTGGTAATGTGGGTTTGAGTTGAACCCACCTCCTCCCCTCCTCTTGTGGTTGAGTCTACGCCTTTGTTTCGACGTGTCTGTTAGCATTACATACGTCTTATGTAATTGGAATACGTTTATTGTTCCGTATGGGAATTGAGATAAACATGCTTATACAATGTTCTATAATTTAGTTGTATATTTTATTTGGTTGGGAATCCAGTTTTCACTTGGTGAATGTGAGAGAGAGATTTAAACCAGATCTGCAAACCTGTGTCCTGCGATCTTGGAATTTATCTTTTTTAATGTGGAAGCATTAGGATATTGAGTTGTTTCGGTGCACCAATATCTTGTTTCTATGAATTTTTGGTGGATGGGTTATGGAAAGGGGATGGTACTTCTCCTTGTTTTCTTTATGGAATGCTATTTTCAAACTATCCAACAATTTATTGGGGGTTATAAGTTACATCTACGTGCAGGTCCTTTTTTTTGTTGTTTGTTATTTTATATTTTTTACTTTTTGTGTTTGAATATGTGCACCAAGCTTATTGTTTCTGTTTGAAAGAGGGCAATATAAAAGCTAGTATTTTTGGTGCGGTCCTTTTCTTTTTACTTGACCAAATGGAAAAGTCAGCCGGTTTTACAATTAAAAAACCGACTAGTTTAAACTGCAGAAAAATGGAAATTCTACTTTGGAAGTTGAACTTCACATTGTGAGACTAATTTCATTCTCTAGTTTGTAGAGCCTGCTTCTTTAGTTAGCATCTTGCCATTAGCTTGAAATACTTTCTTATATTGTTGCTTTTATTTCTGTTGCAGGTGGTCCAAGTGGGTCGGGAAAGACTAGTTTGGCTCACAAAATGGCAAATATAGTTGGCTGTGAAGTAGTTTCACTTGAAAGCTATTATAGATCTGAACATGTAAAAGATTTCAAGTACGATGACTTTAGCTCGCTTGATTTATCCTTGCTCTCGAAAGTAAGTTGTCTATCATTGTGCATGTCTGATGGAATATATTTGTATTCTTGTATCATATATATGGTATATGACATGGCTAGTTATATGATGTTGACTTTACTTATGGAGATTGTGAAATCTAGAACGTTGAATGGATAAATGGGGCTTGTACATTCATCTGTTCAATTTTTTAACTTATTATTCTACAATTTCCTCTTTGACATCCACCTAATTATTGTATTAGACAGTTGTTGAGAAAGAATTATTTATGCTGAGATGAACCGTATAAATTTATCCAGATCCCTATTGATTTATGATGTTATGAAAGTTAGTTTTGTAAGCAATATACAGTACTTGCAGTTTACAATGGAAAACATCTATCCGCTCTAATTAATAGTTGGTGCTATATTTAATGAATTTAGAATTTTATAAATTACCATAAACAAGTCTTTGACATGAGAGATTTGCATGGATTTGGGAATGATTTTTAGTAAATTGTAATGTTTGAGTAATGAAAGTAACCAGATACAAAAGATGGAATCCTTTTTCAGGTTTTCACTCTCCTGTAATATCTTGTCATATCACCTTTTTTTTTTTGGACGAATAAACAAATGATATGATCATTTACATTTTGCTTTGGTATTGCTTTTATTTGAGTTACGCTTTTGACACTAGCATGGTAAAGCTTATAAATCATGTACTCCTTGGTGTTTCCTAGTAAAGTGAAGGTCGTATTTTTTTGCTGTACAAATGAGTGTTGTATTTGTATATTACCCAGTTTGTCAATCGTCTGCAGAATATTGACGATATCAGAAATGGCCGAAGAACAAAAGTACCTGTATTTGATTTGGAGACTGGTGCACGGAGTGGCTTCAAGGAACTTGAGGTTTCAGAAGATTGTGGAGTGGTCAGTTAAGGCTTCTATTACGACTTAATTATGTTTTGCATTGCTGTACTTTCTATTAAATAACATGATACTTCTTGGAATGAGAAAAATAAACCAGAGCATGTCTTAAAACACAGGAAATTAAACAGAAGGTTGGCTTTGAACTATTTAGTGTAGCCCAATGAGAAAAATTTCCGTTTTGTATATTGACATATTATGCCAAATTAAATATTACTTCCGAGTAAAGCATGTGGTACTAGAAAATTGTTTGTCTGAAACATCTCACAGTTTTCGTGATCATCACAGTCACTCGTGTTGCAATTCATTTAATTGAAGTTATAGATTTTGGCTTTTGTTTAACTATTTTTCCGTTGTGATAAAATTATTCTGTTTTCTTTAAGCAGATCATTTTTGAAGGAGTTTATGCTCTGCATCCTGATATCCGAAAATCTCTGGACTTGTGGATTGCTGTTGTAAGGACAACTTCCTACTACATTTCTGAGGATTTTATATTTGACTATTCTTTATCATTTTCTTCTTCTTCCCCCACCTTCCGTCTAAAACTTGACCTCAATTGATGATAAGAAAGAGTGGCCATCATTAACTTTTATTAATCTTACTAACATTATTTTGTTCTAATGAAACAGGTCGGTGGTGTTCACTCACATCTCATTTCTCGAGTTCAGAGGGATAAAAGTAGAGTGGGGTACTTTATGTCCCAGAATGAGATTATGACGACAGTGTTCCCAATGTTTCAGCAGCACATTGAGCCGCATCTTGTTCATGCACATGTTAGTCCATTTTGGAGCCTTCCAATTTTTTTTTAAATAAAAAGACCCGAGTTTGTCGTCTCTTCTCTCTCTCTTTTTTTTTTAATTATTTTTTTCCCTGTTTAGGAATATTTGAGTGGCATCCATGATTCATATTTTCTTCTTTTCACAATGCAGCTCAAAATTCGAAACGACTTTGATCCCGTGCTTTCTCCTGAGAGCTCATTGTTTGTGTTGAAGAGTAACAAGGAAGTAGGGCATTGTCGTGCCTTCTATCTTAAATAGACGTCTTTATGATTTGCCTCTGGCACATCTTCTTATGTTGTCCAATTGGTAACAGGTGGCTTATCAAGATATCTTGAAAATTCTTGATCCAGCAAAGTTCTGCAGCTCTGTTCAGAATTTCATTGATTTATATTTCAAGGTTCCTGGAATTCCTACTAACGGGCAGTTAACAGAAAGTGATTGCATTCGGGTTAGAATCTGTGAGGGCAGATTTGCACTGCTGATACGCGAGGTTTGAAGTTAAAAACAATTTTCATTTCCTTGTTATGATTATTGATTCTTTTCTTCGAAATTGTAGTGACCTGATTCGGGTTTTCGTTTGAATAACTACTAGCCCATAAGAGAAGGTAACTTCATCATTCAACCAAAAGTGGATTTTGACATCAGCATCAGTACGGTTGCTGGCCTTCTTAACCTTGGGTAAGCTCTCTATTTTAGCACTGGTTGTCGCATAAGATGTTGCATACTTAATAATTATTTATCATTCTGTGACGTTAGGTATCAAGCTGTGGCTTATATTGAAGCATCGGCATTCATTTACCAAGATGGAAAGGTTATATCATTTGCGAGCTACTTTGCTCATCTTTTTCTCTACTAGTTGTAATTGAAACAACGTTGCCAAAAATATAACCCAAGGATATCGCATTTCAAGTTTCTAATGCAAATTATTTTTTATTTTTCTTTTTATTTTTTTTAACATTTTTGTCCTCTGTTTTAGATTTTAATTGAGGTTGACCATTTACAAGATGAGCTTGGCCCTTACCTACAAATCAAGGGGGTTAATAAAGAGGCCGTCGCTGCTGCTGGTTCAATGCTTAAACTCGATGGTTCATATACGACAAAGGTTTTTCCTTGATTATACTTTGCGTTTTTTCATTTTGTCCCTGTGTTAGTATACCATGGGGCAGCTTCAACTGTGCTCAGCTGCTTTTTTCGTTTTTCCTTCAATATCAATAATTTGGTAATTGGTATACATAAAAGTGTACAAGGATATTTATCGTTTGTATTGCATCAAGTGGTTTGTGTTGTGCCGCTGAGTGCTTTCATCTTTTGTTTAATGTAAATTGATGACTACCTTTTTTTTTCCTTTTTGGTGCGTTCGAGATTTTGACTTCCCATGTATTTTAAATGGTCCGATTTTCTCTTCAACGTTTTCTGTAATTTACTTAAAGTTAAATTTTATTTGTGTAGAGTTATCTCCAAATAGTCCTGGAAAGATTACCTGCACTGGAAAGGAGTTCTGCTGGTATTCACACTCATCAAGCTGCAAGGTTGCAGGAGCTTGTCGAATTTATTCAATCTCAGGTATTTTACTTCTCTTTTAACGGGATTGCTGTTGTTTACGACGCCTCTGTAAGAGTCAAAACTTGCGGTGTAGTAGTTATGATGTTACCACTGCAACATCAAACTACAAAATGGTGTAGGCGTTGCATCAAACGGGAAAGGGGAGATTAATAATGTTGCGTTTGCATCAAGAAATGTAGCAATTTGTTTTGATGTGACAAGACGTACAATCGAAGTTGTAGTAAATTTTGGCGTGTCATATCATATTAGCTCACCATTTTTCACAAAATTTGACTCAGAAATCACTGGCTTCCATCCTAAAAGAGAGAGAATCAGATAATCTGATTAGAGACACTCATCTTCCAACATAAACGTAACTTTAATATCGTTGAAGTGCTTCTGCATATCCACTATTTACGGTAATTGTTGTGGTGGATGGAACAAACAGGGAAGCTGTACAGCGTCTGAATCCTCACCAAGCCGAGAGGTTTCTCCAATGGAAGGGGTTATCGAAGACATGCAATCGAGGATTAGAAGGCTTGAACGGTGGCATGCAATCAACACGGTACTTCCAATACCTTTTCTACGTGTAGATTCCTTCATAACTATAAGCGTTTTCCCAACCTTACTCAAATAATTATTTGTGTGACTTCTTGTTGCAGGTACTATGGACTTTTTTGATGTCTGCCCTTGTTGGCTATTCTCTCTACCAAAGAAAACGACACTAATTTCTTTTTTCCGACGCTAATTGCGAGAAGAGTTGTTCTCGACTGTATATTGCAACGGCGGTAAATTTTAGCACTGCACTGGCTTCATGGATTTCCTTGATCTCCTTCCACACAGGTTCATATGACGTACCCTCTTCTTTTTCCGACACTAACAAACGTTTTCTTAATGATTGTAACTTATAAACTTCAAAGCAATTGTTTTTGCTTTGTCCCCTTTTCGGGAATTCTCAAGAGGAAATGAAAAATAACAGGTCAAGTTTCATATTGAAAGAAAGGGAAAACAAAAAAAAAAAAAGTTAATCTAATAAGAGAGATGCTAAAACTTTTACCTCTTTTGTTGCATGTGTTTTATTCAACTAGTTGACAAGTACATGTGCGCGTGCCAAATAGATAAATAAAACAAAGAGAAGGAAAAAAAATGTGAAATTGATGTGATCACTATGTGGTGATTACAAGCAATTACCTGATTGTTATGTGGAGAGGGAGGACAAAAGTTTCCTTTCACTCTTTTGAAGAGTCGTATGGATGGATAAAATAAAGTTCAAAATTCTAGTTCTTTTACTAAAATCGATGAAAATTATGACAATTTGGACATGTTATCTTTCAATTTATAAAATAAAGGTGTAAATATTTTACTCCGTGGAACACAGCAAACGATTTGCATCACCTTCCAAAAATATAATTTATTTCGATTAATAGTCTTTTAACTCTGAAATTGAGAGAACTGTGTTTTCTAAAATCCTATATATAAGTAATTTCCAACACAGGTTATTTGGGAAACGAATAGGTCGAAACAGGCTAAAACTTCAACCCACGCTACATCAAACTGCTATACACAACACAAAAACCACAATACAATTAAATGCGTTTCTAGGTATTCTGCTTTGAGAAGCACAAAGGTTCTTGCAAACTTAAAAAGCTTTTCCGATGATTGCAGCGACGGTGTTCTATATTTTAGTAAATGACTTTAAACTCTCGGGATTCTTCAAGAAATACGCAGCAATGGCTATTAGGATGATCAATATAACGAGCCACAGGCTAAATCCTCCTGCAATGGAAACAGAAGAAAATGTTACATACCGAAAGGATAAATCGTGTCACGAACAACAGATATTTTCTTCCATTCATATAGTTCCGCATAAAAACAAGTTTATTATGCGTTTTCGGATAACTACCAGAACTACCTGTTAGTCGAGCACCACCACTACATTTGTTGTAAAAATTTTCAGGGGACTCCCTTTGTGTTTTATTGTGTATGCATATATGTACAAGTATCAATTCCTTCTATCAAGTTAGTTTTACTTATAATTTTCTACGCCATAATGCCAGGGTTGATTTCTTTCAGAAACTATCGTTGAAAAATAGCTACACATAGTGTTTCAAACTAACCTCAACTAAAAAATGTTTATGTCTTTGTTAGAAAAGATTAGCAAGGACGTTAGAGCTATTACATGGCTTAAACTACTTTAATTAGTTGTCTTCGGTCTCCAGTGAGAGGAGGGGTTATGTGACCAAATGGGCACTAGGACGTAAGAACTAAGAAGCATCTCAAGCAGTTGCCATGAAAAACAATCAATGTTTTACTGAATCAGTCATTTAGAAAGATAAGGGCGACACTTACGCTTTTCCTTTGCTTCCTCGACTATCGTCACCCTTGCACTCGAGTCCAGGGAGGCAGAAGCCAATGCCCTGTATTTAGTTAAGTAACGTGGTTCACTTGTAGTTCTTAGAAGGAAAAACAAGCATTGTTTATTAATAACATAGAAGCAAAGAGAATGTCAATGACCTTGAATCAGGAGAGAATCTCATTGCAGTTACAAAGCCAAGGTGTGCCTTTTTAATCACTTGATGAATCCGCATACTTGTTGAGTTTATAATAATAACATCTCCTTCAGTTGTTCCACTGCATTTTCACCGGAAGTAAGAGAAAAATTGAAAGAAAAAAAAAAAAAGGAAAGAAAGAAAACAAATCTGTTTACTCTCTTTCATCCCACACTGATTTAACAAACCACGAAGTGAAGAATTTACCATGCAAGGAACTTTCCATCAGCGGAGACATCAAAGGATAAAATAGTGTCACGGACAACAGACTTGGAACTAATCCTCTTCCATGTGGTTGTGTTCCATGTCACGATGCTTCCGCCTTTACCTGTACCATACAGATATCCATCATGTTTAACTAACAGAACAAAAATATTGAGGAAACCAGTTAATTGAAGAGTGCGGGTAAATTAGAAATGGGTTCTGTCCACCTGTTACTGTAGCAGTGTATAGAACAAGATTCTTCTCATTGGTTTGCGAAAATCTGCAGGCACAAAACATTTCATCCTGTGTGCATGTAAGCCAATCAGTTTGCAGACCTTCGACTTTATTTAATAAAAGAAATATCAAGACTTCTTCAACGCGACTAAGTCACACACAGAAACTATGAAAACATAAAAATTTTGCCCATCTGATGATCCCGGCAGACAATTAGGTTCTATACTGAGATACAAAAGCCATCAAAACTTCGCAGGATTCAATTGTGTGCTACACTCTCCTACTCTTTAAGTTAATAACTGTTCCATTTGTATCGAACGACTGTGTTATAAAACATGAATTACGAGTATCTTGAGTTACTCACATTTCCCTTGGGCAAAGAAGCTACAGCTGTTGACGAAGTTACATCCCACACCCTACAGCCACCACCTCCCAAGGAGACGAGCAATTTTCCATCAGGGCTGAGAAAATCCATTAACCTGGGAGATTAGTACAAAACAAAAGCAAAAATTTGAAATAAACATCTCCTATTTCTAATATAGTGGCATTGCAAACCTGAAATCTAAATCCTTCACACTAGGATGAGCTTTAGCTTCATTAAGAATAATTTCCATGCTAGGCCATTTAAAAACCTTTAAATTGCCATTCTGTACTGCAACAAAGTCAACTCATTAGAAAGCATGTCCCTTCTTGAGTAGAGCATTTTTTTCCCTCTCTATATATAGCTAAACAACAACAATGTGAGGATGGTTATCTACCTCACCACCAGACGCAAGTACCGAACCCTCATCGTTAAATGCCAATGCTAACTGTTGATCAACGTCTTGCAATAAGGTAAGCTCTTTCTGGGACTGCTTGACACCGAGTTTATGACCTTCAGAGCCATGCTCTCCATCCCACTCAAACCATCTGTACAAGAATGTCTAATTATTAACCCGCCATTACCGAAGTACAATTTTCTCTGTTCTCTCAGGTGAACAAATAAGGCTGACATACCTACTCTTACACCATTCGATATAGCACCCAGATAAATTATAAAAATTCAAGAAAAAAAATTAACAAACTACTTATATGATTTCAACTTATAATTGACCTCATCAAAATCTACTATATTAAATACTCTAATTTTAGCATCAAAACGTATTCGAGAAAATCATAGCTTTCAATAGAATACCAAAAGAGGTTTCATTTGAATACCTGCAACAGTTTGGGAATGAGCAAACGAGTCCCTCTCCACCAGGATGAACCGCCATTCGATAAGGCAAATCAGAGTGAGTCCCGTGTTTAACGACCTGCATTTTATCGCAAAACTTGATCAGTGATTAAAGAAACATGAAGCCTTGACCTAAATTCGAAGATAGGGATGGGGAAATTCACAGGCTGATGGGAGAGAGAATTGGAGGAGAGATCGAACTCGGAGAGGACGACGGCGTTCGGGATCCCGCTCCTGCCCTCGCCGCCGCCGCCTGCCAAAACGACGTAGTTCCGATCGTCGTTCCGATTTGGTTGGTCCTCTTTCTGGTCGTCTTCGGATTTGGGGTCTAATCGGATGTAGTTGTTGGGAACCCAAGCGACGGCGTAGAAAGGGACGCCATACTTCTGGAAGTTCGAAGGCTCTGGGCTACTGGTATTCGCCATTGTTGGTCTCTCTCTCTCTCTGAATTTGAGCTCGAATCGTGAAAATGGCGTAGAGGCCAGGCCGAGTTGCTTACTGAGTTACAGACAATGTGCTCCTTTAGTGAAATAGCAATTTTATACGTACACCCCTAAATGTCTTAAATTTGATAACTAGCCTCTAAACTTTTTTTCTTTGCAATCAACCCCTTAAACTTATAATATTTAATTTTATCAATCCTTTTTGCTCAAATCCGTCAAAATTTAAAAGGTTTTTTTGCACATGGCTTGTAGCCCAAGAAGGGCATTGTTACTCAATTTTTACTTAATTTTGATATAAATTTACATTAAAGTTTAGATTAAAGTTTGAGTTATAATTGATTTATATTCAGGTTCTCATATGAATTTGGATTAAAATTAACTAAGTCTCCGTTTGGTGTTACATTTGAAGTTGAGAATTTTAAGTTGAGTTGAAGATAAGTTAAGTTAAGAGCTGGAGTTGAGCATTTAGTAAAAAGTTGGATATGAAAAAGTTTAACTTGAATTGAGTGTTTAGTTGTAAAAATTGAGTTGCAATAGGAAATGTGCTTGAGTATAATTGTATTATATATTGGAAATTAGTTTTTTTTTTTTTTATGTCTTAATTAGGTTCCTATGTGTAGAATAATTATTACTGTAGTAAAAAAAAAAAAAAACGATTTAGTTGAGTTATTTTTAAATGGCTCGCAATTTAGGAGGTTTTTATCTTATTTTATTATTTTCGCCCCCTCTAATAACATGCCATTGTAGGTTATGAAGGGGGAAAAAAATCATCAACAACATACATCAAATTAAATACAATCTTTTTTGTATAGCCATAAATTACAACAATTTTTATTACATAGTTGCTAATTAAAAGTGCTAATAAAAAAAATGAATCATTTCCCCTAATTTACGTTAAATAGATAGAAATGACCTTAATTTCAAGTAAATTTATACCATGAAAATCGTTGATATATGTCCCACATATCATCGGCCAAAACTTCTCTCAGCTGATTCATTGCGCCTCTCCTCAATGCGTCTTGCTGTGTTCCCGTATTTGGACCTGCATTATCGGCCCCGTTGTCCAACATAGCATTCGCGTTAACATCAACATGTCCACCAACATGCACATCACCTGCCGCATACTCATCAAGATTGAAAGCATAAGAGTTGAATCTTTGCCCCTTAAGCAACTGTACATTCTGATTAGATATTGTACAACTTTTAATAATTAACTAATTATGTGATATGCATGAAACACTTACGGAATAAACAAATAAAGTAAAACAAAAGAAAAAAAAAACCAAGTAACATGAACTGAATCGCTACATAAGCAGCACGAGGTGATGAGCTAGCTATCATGTGACAATGAAGAAATGAAATGAGAAAGAACACATTCTTATTTTTAAACAGTAGTATAGACTATAGATTAATCACAAAGTACTATAATCTTTCTTCACGAGCTAGCAAAGTTGCAACATTTTCATTTTCCATTTGACTTTTTCATGCTTCCAAAGCATTTTTGGATGCAATAGCTGAGCTAGAAGCCACGTGTGCTGAAGCGGAAGAGGCGAGACATAGCCACAAAGGGGGATTTGCAAGAATGCCATAAAATTTGGCACATTTATATAATTTTGCTAATTTTACTATTTTATAATATTTAAATAAATAATTAAATGAAAATAATAATAAATAGACAAAATATACCTATCTCTTTATTATTTATTAAAATACTTTTTACATATCTCCGATTCTGTTCGTCTGCCGGTCGTCGATCGATCTCCAGTCATTGATAGGTTGCAGGTCTTCGGTCGGTCACGGGTCATCAGTCGGTAATAGACTGTCGGTCACCGAGGAGATTCTATTAGAATATTTATGGATTCTGACAGAATATTTCTTTTTCATATTTCAACAAAGAAGACCGAATGTATCCGGTACTAGTCACCCGCATCGATATCGATCACCGGAGAGATTCTATTAGAATCCAAAATATATTTTGATAGAATATATATTTTTTTGATTTCAACAAAGATGACCAGATATATCCAACTCCAGTCGCTGAGAGATTCTATGAGAATCCAAAAGGATATATTTTTTATTTTCAATAAAAATTGTTGGACGTCTCTGGTGCTGGAGAGACTTTTTGGATTCTGCCAAAATATATTTCGGATCATGCTAGAATACATTTCGAATTCTGTCAGAATAAATTTTGGATTATGATAAAATACAAAATGGATTCCATCAGAATTCAAAACAGATACTATCAGAATTCGAGAAGGTAAAACGGATTCTGATAAAATACAAAACAAGTCGAGAATAGTCGGGGATGGAGGAGAAAGAGTGGAGACAGCCGACAACGGAGGAAAGAGGAGAGAGAAGTTGCATAAGAGATAGAAATATTTGCTAGTTCAATGGGGGAGAGGGTTGCCAATTATGAGAAAGAGGGTGGGGTTAGAGAGAGAAAGAGAGATGAAGAGAGAGAATGGGCATGTTAAAACACACACATATATATATATATACAGGGACAAAACGGAAAATTCAAATTGTAAATTAGAGAAAAATAAATGTAAAAATATAAAAGGACAAAATTATTGGTTTTAATATTAAGATTGACAAAATTATAAGGAGATGTTTGGCTACGTTTCCTGATACACCCTTTGTCTCGATCCAAAATGGTGTGAGCCTTAGATTGAAGCCCACAGTTTCAGTCATGAACCTATAGACGGACTTACACTAACACCAAACGACAACGGGAGGCGGGGGGTGGGGGACTCTAAACACCAAATGACAAAAATAAGGAAAGCAAAAATAATAATGACGACGACGACGATGACGACAGAGAGCATGTGTCAAGTATAAAGAAGTGCACTTTGAGCTTTTTATAGGTGTCATACATATTAGATTAGGTTAGATTGAACTTTATAAATGTTAGATTAGATTAGATTAGATTAGATGCTAGATTAGATGTTGGATTAGATAAGCAAGAAAAGCCACTTTTAAGGAAGCAGGTCGAACTAGAAGCGGTCCAGTTTGACGAATTAATACGAGGTTGTTATGCCTTTGTCATAATTTCTATGTTTAATTTTAACAAAGGGAGAAGTAGAAGTTAAAAGTAATAGTAAAAAATTTAAGTTTATCTAAATAATTAATAAAATGTATTGATATTTATACAAATGATTTTTGAGTACTTTTATTAAACACAATAAGTATATTGTAGTTTGTGTAAAAGAATTTTGAAAACTTTAAAAGCATTATCAAACTCAGGTTTTGTTTGATATTTAAGTTTAACTCCAATTAAATTGTACTTTTTCACATCAATTTTTGTCTTTTTTTTAAAAAGTCAATAACTAGTTTTTGAAAAGTCAATCAACTTCAACTTAAAATTTTCATCTATAATCGATAAACCAAACACAAGCTAAGTCTAAATTTGCTATCTTATTTTCATATTTTAAAGGTTGTCCCCTTCATAGTGTTCTTATAATTCATCAATTTACTTAAGAATTTTTAATATTTAATATTTTTTATATAATTAAATTATTAAATTCAGATATTATAATATGATATGAGACATAAAATTCAACGGAACATATCTGCACTTTGTTAAACTAGCCCGAAGTCTAGTTGGCGGACTGGGCAGGGGCACTCAGAACTCGAAAGGTATAATTAATTCCAAGTGGCTACAAAGGGTATTTTGGTCAAAGAAAATCAGTTTATAATTGTCGTTTGAAAGCCCCAAAACTATTATCCAGATTAAATCACCCCCCTTCTCTCGTAACTGACTCTCTTCAAACTTCAAAGGACTATAACCCTGTTGGCGCTCGTCAAATACCTACGGCCGACGTTTTGTCCTCCTTTTTTTTTTTTTTTTTGAAGGGCGTCCTTCGTATTTCAGGTACAATTCTTTTCAATTTCTCTACTTTTATCTCAGATTTCTTCCTTTTAAGTTTTTATTTCTCGATGCGTATTGTCTGGTTTATTTTGGTTCGCTTATGCTTGAAAATTCTAGGGGGGGGGGGGGGGGGGGGGGGGGGAAACCGAAGTAACTTAGCAAAAATAGCGTTGTGATTTGTTTAGATTGGGATTTTCTTTTTCTGAAATTGTTTATTTTAATAGATTTCTAACGAGAGAAGATTCCTATTTCAGTTCTTTAATATAGACTGGGGGCTTTTTTTTTTTTTTTTTTTTTAAATTACATATTTTATATTAGTTTTTTTTTTTTTTTTTCCCAACAATATTCTGCGTTTTCTTCGTCACATTGTTTTGTCTTTATTGCTATTGCACTTTGTGTTCATGCTGGTTTTATTGTTTCTGTAGTCACAATGTTATACTTAAAGATTGTAAGCAGTAACCAACTCCAATTAAACGTTGTCAATGATTTAGCATGCTTGCTTTCTTTCTTATTTGTATTTTATTTGTTTTTGGCAATTACCTTCTTCGCGAAAAATTTTGATTAAGTTTTAATTTGTTAGAAGCTGCCGGAATGAAGAGATTTTGCAATGAAATGCCAGAAGAGATAGTAGAGGATATCTTGTTGAGGTTGCCTCCCAAGTCTCTGAAAAGCTGTAAATGCGTTTGCAAGTCGTGGTACGATATGATCGATAATCCTTCGTTTATAACAAAGCAACTACATGTTAGTATTGAGAACAACAGGCATTCGTCCCCTGTAACACTATGTTTCGGTTGGACTTATCAAGAATTATCAGCAGAGGAAGTCTTCACTGGTCGGTACAATTATCTTGGTGGAAAATATGTTTTATCACTTGTCACAATCCACAAGGATGATAATGATGGTGGTCACCTTCCTTGTGTTATTGAAGAAATCAATTTACCATTTGCTCTAAAAGGAAAGGGACATTTTCCTCCGTTTTTAACAGGCGCTGATTGCAATGGCATCATTTGCTTCTATGATCTTTCCTATTATGAAGAGAGGGTGGTTTTATGCAACATAGAACTCGGAGAATTCAAGCTTCTACGCACACCTTGTCTTTCTGGATTCCGGTTTTCAGGAGCTGGATTTGGGTATGATCCCAAAGCAAATGATTACAAGTTTGTTAAAGTCTTTTATTCGACGGGTTTTGACATGTCTAGGGCTCAAGTATACACATTGGGAACGGATTCTTGGGGGGAAGTGGATCTAAAAGGTATATATTGTCATCTTGGCGGCGTGGGGGTGTATTGCAGAGGTTTTTATTACTGGTGGAATATGGGGTCACGAGATTCTGAAAATTCTGTTCTTTCATTTGACATGTCTGAAGAAAAATTTCCGTTCCATACAGTTACCGGAGAAACCTCGAAGGCCAAACACAAAATTTTGGAGGCTTACAATGTGGAATGAATCGGTTGCCTTTTTTATCTCTACTAAGAGGTCATGGCTCTCATCATCATTTGAAATGTGGGTGATGGAACACAACTTTAATGGTGTTGAAGGTTTCACTTATTGGAACAAACATCTTACAATTGGACCATTGGTGTGCATTCATTCGCCTCTAGCATTTTGGAAAGATGATGAGTTGTTAATGCAGACTAGAGATGGTCGAATTGTTTCGTATAACCTTCACACTCAAAACTTTAAGGAACTTTCCATTGCTGGATCAGTGTTTCCAAGGTTAAGTCGTGCTTTTCTTGTTTGAAGAGTTTAGTTTCAGTGAAGAAAATTTGCTTGAGCCGTTGACAAGTCGTCTCATCTTGCCTTCTTTATGAAGAGGAAGAACAAAAAAAAATAAAATCAAAATTAAAAAATAAACTAATTTCATGCCCTTGACCACACCAGCTTATTAGACATAGGCGCTGGAAGTATTTTAGTGGAAGCTACTATTTGAATGTTTCAAATTCTGTCAACTTATAATGTTTGATCTAGATCTTTCTGCATTTTTCTCTCTGTTCCTCTTTGTTTACAAGTCTAAACAATAATATAAATCCAAAGCTTAGTTCTGATCAAGGGCAAAAAGTCAGAAGCTCCAATTGTTTATGGGCATCTCCAACTTATGATCTGACAATACTTCCTTCTTTGGAATGGAAAGCATCCTAAATAAAATAAAAAATACCAATATCAGCAAGTGAAGAACAAAAAAACATACCATTGCTTCAGCTACATTTAAAGCAGGTGAGAAAATTTTCTAGATTTATATATGTTTTCTACTTTCCATTGCGAAAATATGTTGCCAAAATTAGGAAGAATACTAGCACTTCTAGTAAAATGAAGGATTCCTGCTGTTAAATCCACATTACAGTATCATTCTTCGCGAAAAAAAGAAAGAAAATAGCGTTTGTACTTCGGAAAATACTGTCGACAAGCCCGATTCCTTTTGCTGATGTAAACATTGCAGACCCTTCCCGATGACAATCTCTACGCATTTTTCCTGGCAAAATATATGAAAAGGGAAGAAAGCCAAGTCAAAATCCTAATTTCCCATTTTCCAATGAAAGAGAAAAGAACAAACAAAAAAGAAGACCATAGAGAAGTGAAGAAGGTTTCCACTTTCTGTCTCCCATTTCCAAGTAAACTGTGAAAGTAACAAATTGCAGATCAAATATAACTCGGTAAACTTGTAGTTACTCTCAACAATTGTCAGCAAAACAAACAATAGCATGACTAAACAATAACATATACAAATTAAAGTAACACAATAACAGCAAAGGTAATACCTATACAAACATAAAAAGGAAACAAAAAGGAAATGCATTACATTAGAACTAAGGTGAATACTGAACCAAATTGGCCATGAAAACTGAACCAAATTGACCAAAAAGAAGATTAGTCGACTTAGGCAAGTTCGTGTAATTTTACCAAACAGAACTAATTTCTTTGACTATGAGAAAATACTTGGTAGCATCCAACCAAATACAGACAAAACAAATGTTGATGTCTTCCACTCCATATAACTCTGTACGATTCTATCCTTCCCTTCTAGTTGGATGTAGATCAAATCTCTTTAGTACTTCGCACAAATGATTTGAACACTTAAAAAAATCCTACAGAATTAATAGTAAAATTAGAAAAATTATATATATATGCTGTCAATAAAGAATACATAGATTATATACCTGATAAGGCCATTTTCATACATTGTTCGTTGATATCTCCAATAATAACCTTCATCTTCATCTTCATCTTCATCTTCATCTCCATCGTCTTCACCACCACCATCCTCTGCCTCCCTGTCTTGTTTGTTCTCGGCACCATCCGCTTCTCCCTTTTGTTGGAAAAATGGCTTGAGAACTTTTGTTGGGTACCATTCTTGAGGTTTAATTTTGAGTAGGACACGCAATATATTTGTGACGAATCAAGATGAATATATATTCTCTTCCGTGTAGAGTTCGAAATGGTATATCCATATACTCAAAATGATGAATAGATGAATGAGAAATTGACTCCAAAAAATACACGAAGAATGAGGGAATATTGGAAAGAGACGCCCACATAAGAAGGTGATGAAAGTCATTGCTCCTCTTTAATCCTATAAAAGGTCACTAATCCCACAATGAAAGGAATGAAAGTTATTACTCCTTCTTAATCCTATATAAAGAGTTCCCTCTGCCATTATCAAACACAAGAAAGTCATTGCTTTTCTTTAGTAAAATTCTAGAGTGTTGCGTATTTTCATTATAATAGAGATTCAGTTAAGTAAGTTCAAGTCTGTTTATTATTTTATCATACCTTTTTTTAATATCTTTCTCTATCCATCTGAACGAGAAACACCAGCAGATACTATCTGAGATGGGAAAGAATGGTTGTATAATCGGGCCACACTTTACCATCACCTCTAATCAGCGGGTAGTTGAAAGCTCGATGGAGGACTCTTGCTGGTTCATATGACAGTGAACCTTCCGCGTCCAGAGTAACCAATTTCTTCTCGAATGGCAATTAGGAAGAGTGGTCAACGACTCAGAGTTTAGGGTTTCGTAGGCCCAATAAATTAATGGTTGTTATTATTATTTTTGTTTTTGGAGAAAACAATAAACTAATGAGGTTACTAATGCAAAAAAACAACCTGAAATCCACTTCATTGATCTATTTATTTATTTTTAAATTAACCACAAAAATTTTGTAACTTATTACTTTACCCCTCATTTAAATGAAAAATTCTCACATAATCTCCAATTATTGTAGGGGGTAGACTTCGTCTTCTCAATAATGACGTTAGCTTTAACAGTTTGTCTAACGAACGATGAACTCCCTATTCTAACGCCTCCACATTTGGGCCGGACCCAATGACGCGATTCGTTCCAAATCAAGCATCGAACATCAAGCTAACGGATCAAACACTGATCCTTCACTTATTGACTTTATTGACTGCGAACGATAGATCATAAGGACAATGTCTTATTTTTCTATTCATCGTTCGTCGTCATATTCAACAAGGCTTATATGGGTTATACTCTCTATAACAGTCGACCCAGCGTCGACGATGATGTATCATGCCGTCATAATAACCGATCAGTTCATAATGGCAATAACCGCTAAGCCTCCATCTGTGGAACATTACAATAACTGCTGAGTTCATATCATGACACGTGTCCCCAGTGGACAATGATGGAAAACCGCTCAACATCAGTTATTAGTCCTTCTATAAAAAGAGGAGGACCTCCCTTCAGAACGGGATCCGAAAACTCTCTAAAACTCATATTATTACTCGGCCGAAAACATTCCCAGAGATTATTCTTGTATTTGAGAATACCCACAGAGTGAATATACAATACTGACAGAGGACGTAGCCCGGTTTGGCGAACCTCTCTACATCTTGGTGTTGATGATTTTCTATCTCTGTCTTTTACTTTTATTTCTGGTTATTTCATACTAATTTGCTTTATGAGTTCACCAACGATTGCCAAGGGCCCATTCAACTGTTTGTTTATTCATTATTATTAACTTTCTGTTAAATTTTGACTGTAGAAAATACAGCATCTACAGTTTTGGCGCCCACCGTGGGGCTCTTGGCCATCTTACATCGGAAACTCGCGCAGCAAACATGGCAGCAGAACGTGAACACCAGGATGAACTTCCCCAGGGAAGCCCAATCGACCACCAGGAAGCTTCAACCTCTAAAGCGATCTCCCAAATCACCAATCTGACACGATTGGTTGAAGAATTAACCAAGAAACACAATGACCGGCAGAGTCATATGGAGAACATCACTGCAGAGAACCAGATTCTCAAGAACCAGTTGATGGCACTCAACTCACAAGCCGCTTACTCGTACTACTACAACCCGTATGTCGGGTATTCCTCAGGTGCGAGCGCTGGGGCTGGCGACCAGCCACCTCACACGAACAGCGAGGCACGAACGATGGGACATGGCGACCAGCCACGTCTTACAATCCACAAGGTGCGAACGCTGGGGGCTGGCAGCACGCCACGCCCAATCACCAGCAACGTTCGAGGGCTACTTACAGCCCAATTAATCCGATGCAAACCGTTGTTCGCATCTGAGGATACCCCGATAGTAGACGAGAGACAAGCGCAGCCGAGACAGACGGCACCAGAACCCAGTTCAAGGAGACAGACAACACCAGTCGGCGTTCGACACCCGACTTATCACAATCATCAGAGGATCTCTTCCAACCAGGAACGAACGTTGAAGAGATGATGCGAAGTATAATGTCCGAGGAAATGAGGACATTGGAAGCACAGATGCAACAACGCTTCACTTCGCAGATCCACAAGGCGACAACCTCTACACCAGGGATCGACGATCTTGCCCGTGGTGTCCGCGAGACGCCTTTGACAAAGCGGATCACCAACACAATCACCCCCAAATTCAGCAACATTTCTTTTCCTCGGTTTGATGGAATGTCAGACCCACATGACCACCTCCTTCAATACAAGCACGTCGTTCAATCGACGAATATCCCAACCGGCATGCTAGATGACATGATGTGCAAACTCTTCGCTCAGAGCTTGAAGGGTGCCGCGTTGAGATGATTTTGTAATCTCCCAGCAGAGTCCATTGACTCATTCGATGAACTTTCCCTCGAATTCATGCGAAGCTACTCCGTTCACATCCAGTCCGGGAAAACAACAAAGGATCTGTGGGTGTGAACCAGGGACCGCACGAATCGCTACGCGCTTACATTAAAGCGCTTTAGCAAAGCGATTTCGGAGATCTCAGGGCTGGACGACGGCACAGCGAGGGAAGCGTTGAAGAAGGGACTAAGGCATAGATCTTTGTTTAAAAATGAGATCTGTGCCCGATATCCCCCGACGATCCAAGATGCTCTACATCGAGCGAAGGGATTCATCGAATTGGAGGAGGAGAACGAACGAGTGGAACGAGACCTTGCGAGGACTCGCGAAGAACTCTCGAAGGCCCGTGATGAACGAGAGAAGAATTGTAGACACGAACGTCCACGACAACAACGTCCAACGGAGAAAAGGGTCGAGCGGTCGTCCAGACGAGACCGCAAACGACCGTTCTCTCCCCCAAAGTATGCCCTTGGTATAAGCCCCTCAGAGCTCATCGCTCACCTCAAGCGCCAGGACTTTGTCACTTGGCCGAAGAAGTTGCCAGAGAAACCCTGCCAAAGACACATCCAAGTATTGTGAGTTTCACAAGATCATGGGCACAATACTGTTGATTGCAGGGCACTGAGGGCAGAAGTGGCGGAGCTGTTGAAGAAGGGTCACCTCCGTGAATTCCTTACAGAAAAAGGGAGAGAGACGTACGGACTTAGTGGCGAGCACAAAGAGCGAAGGGTTGGTGCAGCATATTGAAGACACACCCTCCCCTCCGCCAGTCCGGAAGACAATCGGAGTCATTCTTGGAGGCTCGATTTATAGCGGGGAGACAGTAACCGCTATCAAATCTCATCGAAGGAAAGCAATGCAGCCGATTGCCGCAATTCTTCCCGATGACCCCGTCGAGCACTCTATCACATTTCACAGCAGCGAAGCCACAAACCTGAGCCGACCTCACGACGATGCGCTCGTTTTGACGTTGAACGTATCAAACTGTGAAGTTGGCCGAATTCTTTGTTGACAATGGGAGTTCTGCGGACGTTCTTTTTCTTTCAACATTGAAAGAAATGGAGTTATCTGAGTCCGACATCGACGATCGACGACCATCTTGACAGGTTTCAATGGGGAGTCGACTGCTGCTGTTGGAAAGATCAAGCTGCCCGTTTTTGCAGGAGGAGAGAACAAGATGACTACTTTCTTGGTCTTAGACTGTCCATCCGCCTACAACATCATCCTTGGTAGGCCATGGATACATGCAATGAAGGCAGTTCCTTCCACTTACCACCAGAGAATCAGGTTCCCGACGAAGAGAAGGGGTCAAGGAGATCAAGGGAAACCAAGAAGTTCGCCCGAACTTGCTATCTCCATTCCCTTAAAATGAAACAGACAGATCGTTTATAGCAACTAGAGAAGAAGGCAGAATCGAACGATCAAACACAACCAGACGTGGAGCAACTTGATGAAATCCCGCTCGATCCAGCTAACCCAGATCAATCCATCCAGATCGGTTCGATGCTCGATCCCGTAATTCGCGAGCACTTGTTAAGTTTCCTTCGTGACAATCAGGACTGCTTTGCATGGTTACACAATGACATGCCAGGAATCGACCCGGAGGTAACAACTCATCGACTCCATGTCGATCCTAGCCATAAGCCAGTGAAGCAGAAACGGAGGAAGCTCGGGATCGAACGCAACAAGATCGTGAACGATGAGGTACGAAAGTTGATTGAGGCTGGATTCATCAAGGAAGTTCAATACCCTGACTGGTTGGCGAACGTTGTAATCGTGAAGAAAAAGAACGGAAAGTGGAGAGTCTGCATCGACTTCACCGATTTGAACAAGGCTTGCCCAAAAGATAGTTTCCCCTTCCACACATCGATCGATTGGTTGATGCTACTGCCGGACATGAATTGCTCTCTTTCTTGGACGCATTTTCAGGATACAACCAGATCCTCATGCATCCCGATGACCAAGAAAGACAGCTTTTATCACGGAGAGGGGAATATATTGCTACAAGGTAATACCTTTCGGGTTGAAGAACGCCGGTGCGACTTACCAAAGACTCGTCAACGCAATGTTCGCTGATCAAATCGGTCGAACGATGGAGGTTTACATAGATGATATGCTGGTCAAATCGCTAAAAGCTGCCGACCACATTGGTCACCTTTCGGAGTGCTTCTCGGTCCTTAGACAACACAACATGCGTTTGAATCCTTCCAAATGCTCGTTTGGTGTGTCATCTGGGAAGTTCTTGGGTTATATCGTGACGCAGCGTGGTATTGAAGCGAACCCTGACCAGATACGAGCGATTATCAACATGCCTTCACCAAAGAACAAGCGAGAGATCCAGAAGTTGACTGGAAGAATTGCAGCTTTGAACAGATTCATCTCTCGATCGACCGATAAATGCCAGCCCTTCTTTAAGTTGCTCAAGGGAACAAGAAATTTGAGTGGAACGAACAATGTCAACAGGCCTTTAACGAGGTCAAAAAATACTTGTCATCCCCTCCGATTTTGTCTAACCAGTAACCGGAGAAAGTCTTTTTCTTTACTTATCAGTAACAGAAGACGCGGTGAGTGCTGTTCTTGTACGAGATTCGAACGGCGAACAACCCGTCTATTACGTCAGCAAGTCACTTCTCGATGCAGAGACGAGATACCCGGTGGTTGAGAAGTTAGCTTTGGCTCTCATTACGGCAGCAAGAAAGCTAAGGCCATACTTCCAATCACACTCGATAGTTGTATTGTCTACTTATCATCTTCGTGCCATACTTCATAGTCCAAGTTTGTCTGGACGCTTGACAAAGTGGGCGGTCGAATTGAGTGAATTTGATATCGAGTATCGGGTGAGGACCAGCTTGAAATCACAAGTACTTGCTGACTTTGTAGCTGAACTCACACACCAGATCCTTCCAGAACGAACACTGAAGAAGAATGCTACTGGACGCTCATGGTGGACGGAGCATCAAACATCAAAGGATCTGGAGTGGGTGTATTTTGCAAGACTCCTATGGTGTATTTTGCAAGACTCCTGATGGTGAGATCATCGAACAATCATTTCGCCTGGGATTCAATGCTTCGAACAATGAAGCTGAATACGAAGCCTTAATTGCTGGGCTACATCTAGCGAAGGCACTGGGGGCTCGACGCCTGAAGATCTATAGCGACTCCCAGCTCGTGGTGAACCAAGTACTCGGGGAGTACACAGCCAAGGATACAAGGATGGAAGCTTACTTGAACGTTGTTCGTTCGCTTGTTCAGCATTTTGAAGGATACTCGATAGAACAAGTGTCGAGGATCTTAACACACAAGCGGACGCCTTGGCTTCGTTTGGTTCAACTTCAGAGCCACACTTACGTCGAAGCATCCCAATCGGGTTCATTGAAGAGCCCAGCATCCAGGTCGAATCCACGATCATCACAGGAGAAGTCCTTACAGATTGGCGAGCACCCATTGTCGATTATCTGAAGGATGGAGTTCTACCAGAAGACAAACAGGAAGCCCGGAAAGTAAAGACCAAAGCTGCAAGGTTTTCAATGATCAACGATGTCCTTTTTCGACGCTCGTTCAATGGTCCCTACGTTCGATGTCTCGATAATAATGAAGCTAATTACGTTCTAAAGGAAGTTCATGAAGGCGAGTGCGGAAACCACTCAGGGGGACGATCACTCTGCAACAAAGTCAAGCGGCAAGGCTATTACTGGCCCACTATGCTTCAAGACAGCGAAGACTTTGTCAAACGGTGCGACAAATGCCAGAGACACTCTCCCCATTATTCATTAGCCTTCAGAACGATTGTCGAGCATCGCATCTCCATATCCATTCATGAAATATTCAATGGATATAGTGGGTCCACTTCCCAGAGCGAGCGGTCAACGTAAATATCTGCTTGTACTCACTGATTATTTCACCAAGTGGGTTGAAGCAGAAGCATTTGCAGACATCAAAGATTCGGACGTCGAAAGCTTCATTTGGAAGAACATAATTTGCAGATTTGGTGTGCCCCAGGAGATCGTCACAGATAATGGATCACAGTTCATTTCGGGCAACTTCAGAAAATTCTGCAACGAATGGAACATCGAGCTTAGCTTTTCTACCCCAAGGTATCCCCAAGGGAATGGACAAGCAGAAGCAACTAACAAAACGATCGTTCAGAATTTGAAGAAGAAACTTGAAGCTCGAAAGGGGCGATGGGCAGACGAACTACACGGCGTACTTTGGGCTTACAGGACTACCCCGCGAAGAGCGAACGGAGAATCTCCATTTTCACTGACCTTCGGTGCTGAAGCTGTTATCCCAGCAGAAATCGGTGTCCCTACACTCCGGCGTCAATTGGCTTTTGAAACGAGAGTCAGAATCAGGAAATGCTCAACGACAGTCTGGATACTCTTGACGAACGACGGGATCAAGCCCTGATTCGAATGGCAAACTACCAACAATCAGTGGCAAAGTACTACAACTCCAAAGTTCGACCGAGAACTTTCAACGAAGGAGATCTTGTACTTCGAAAAGTATTCCAGAACACTGCCGAGCCAAACGCAGGAAAGTTGGGAGCAAACTGGGAAGGTCCTTACAGGATTTTGAAGGTTATACGACCAGGCGTCTACCGCTTGGAAACGAGCGATGGAGTGGAGGTTCTTCGCAGTTGGAACTCGCATCATTTGCGAAAATACTATGTGTAATCTATTTTTGCTGTTTTGATGTTTCTAAACTAAACACTTGTAATTTTTCGGAACAAATTTTTGTAAAGGCTAGATCCCTTACGTCGAACGTTCGATGCTATATCGAATCCGTAGGTCTACGCCTAACAACTTCACTGCTTGAACTACGTTTGGCTTGATCCCTAAACACTGGGTACGTAGGCAACTCGTATGCGTTCATACGAGTCCAGTCAAAATCAACAAACAATTTCATCGTTCCATCGAACTACGAATGGCTTGATCCCTAAACTTTGGGTACGTAGGCAGCTCATCACATTTGAATGAGTTCAGCTACTTTTACTAATCAAAAACGTGTCTTTGGACACTCGACATTCGTTCATTACGAATTACATTTGTTCGATATTCGTCCAGTGTGAATTACGGTCGACATTCGTTTATTACAAATTACATTCATCACATTATATTATATATTCGTCCGGTACGAATTACGCTACTCTCGACGTTCAAACATTCGAAGTTGTCGAAAACATCCACATCAATATCATACAAAAAGATGTGAGCAGAAATATAAAATTTTCAATTAAAAAAAATAGAATTGTCTTTACAATTCAGAAATAATATAAAAGTTTACAAAAATTTGACAAAATAATCTATTCTCGAGCGTCGAGATCTTCAGAAGGATTTGCTGGAACCGGGGGCTCGACGTTCGCATTCTCAGCCTCCGCCGGCACTGATGTAGGGGCAGCTGATAAACTCCTGACTTCCTCGGGATAATCTTCCTCGAACATCTCAATTTCTTCATCGATTTGAGCTTCGTCGAGGAGTCCAGCTTTATAGTCATTTAGGATGTCATATCGAGCCTTCAGAGTGGCCTTCTCGAATGCATCCATAATCTGGGTGGCGAGCGCTGCATTTTCAGCTTCAAGAGATTTGATTCTGGCCTGACCTTCATCAAATCTCTTCACCAAAGTTTCCATCGCAGAAGTGCCCTCCCTGGCTACATCCATGGACTTCTGAAGTTCAGCCATCAGTCCATCAGCGCCGGCCTTGACATCTCCGAACATACGTTCGATGTCCAGTAACTTCTCTCCCCGCGCAATATCCTTCTCCTGAAGATCTTTCAAGCGATCCCTTTGTTCGGCGACTCTGTCGGACATTCGATAAAAGAGCCCAATCGTCCGAAAATTGATCTGCAATGTAAAAACACAATCTTCAGAAGTGGGAGTGCGAGCGAAATATAGATTGCAATTCAAAGTCTATGTTTATGATACCTTCATGGTTTCCCACATTATGTCATCCAAATGACTCTGAGGTAGACCTTACCTCATGATCTCTGCATCTGCATCGGAGAATAGCTGCCGAGCGATGTCAACGCTCGTTTGCCGATCCTGCAATATGCTCACACTCGGAGGCAAGTCCACTTCAACTTTTGGTCCCTCGACGTCCGTCTCGGGGATCGCGACCTTCGACTTCCTGCTTCTCTTCGCAGGAATTTTCCTCTTGGGCTTCTCAACCACCTTCCTCTTCTTAGCGGGTGGTGAACTCGGCTTTGATGGAGGTTCAGGAGAAGACTCAAGAACAGGAAAAGGCTCAGGTTCGTTAACCTGGCCTGCGCTCGCAGCAGCAGCGGCTGCAGCAGCAGCAGCCACTCGTTCAGCTTCCTTTTTGGCCCTGCGCTTGGCCATTATGTCCTTCGGAGTAGGGACCTCCATGACTAACGAGTCTAAAGTAAATTCTGCGATCAAAGCCTCCTCGTCAGTAAGGGGGTCGACGAACAACGGAATTCCAAAAAGTCTCCTTAGCGCTCCCCTAATTACAAAAGGCCAATCTACCCAGGAAGGAACTCGTTTAGGAATACCTGACGGGAGTTCGACGAAGTCCTTCCACAGGCTCGATGCTCTTAACCTCCTTGGAACTTGAATATCGTCCCAATCTCTATCTGGCAGAGCAAGTAGACGTTCGAGCTTCTCTTCGAACAAAAGAGCTTTGGGAGGTGGTTTCTTCAATTCCTTGCCTGCAGGACACAAATAAATTACATCAGAAATCATTGAAGTCATTATATCGAATTCTTCGTTCGACGCTCTTCGTTCGATACTTACGAAGAGTTCCCCAGAAAGGGTTAAAAGCGTCGGCCAGGACACCCATCGACTTTTTATTTATATGCATGAAGAAGTAGCGGTCCTGCCAATATCTATCGGCGTTCTTCATCTCGCCAACTACTTGCTTCTTCCTTTGAGGGTACATCGAGTACCGTCCATGATCTTTCGAATTTTCTTGAGGATAATATATCGCGAGCACATCGTCCACTGTTAGTTCGATGCTCGCTTCTTCTGATAGCACGATCAATCCCAAGAAACCCTCATCCCATTCGCATCAACTGTGGGATGGCGAGGTTATAATGATTCATGGCGCGAATAAGAAGAGGAGGAAGTGGAAGTCGAAGTCCGCATTCGAAGTAGATGGTATACATACATATCCATCCTTCGGAAACTGTGTCTGCTCGCTCACCCTTGAATGGTAAACGAATCTAGACCTCGTTCGGGAAACCATATCGACCCCTGATTTCTGACAAATCACTCTCCGTTAAAACTGATCGAGGGTTCGACGTTCGTAAATAAGTTTCGGTGGTCATCCAACGAGGTGGCTCCGTTAATCGAGCAATAGGGGGAATCGATAAAAATTCTTCCCCCGATGTTGTCGCCGGTCGACTTCTCTCAGAAGCCTCGTTGCTCGTACCAGCACCCATCTGGCTCTGCAGAAATTCATGTTCGAGCCTCGAACGACGAATGGTTGACATCAACTCCTCATCATCCGAACTGCTATCACTCGAGTCAGTGCTCGTCCATTCGACGTCCACATCATCAATAATCTCCTTTGTTTATCCATGTCGGGGAAAAACTAATTTTTGGGCGAACGGCAGAAGTACTGAAGATCTAAAGCTTCTATTTTGTCAAAACCCTATTGACGTTTTGGATGAACTCGAAGAAACACAGGACCAAAAATCCAGTGAAAAACCAGAAAAAAAACCCTCAACCAAACTACTCGCCCAAAGGAAATGCAGAAAACTTACTAGAAAGACTCGAAATAGAGTAGAAGCAGTTCTAATCAAAATCAAAAATTACTCGAGATGGAGAAGAAGAAAAATCTTGCCTGAGGATTCGAAGAACTTGAGAAAACTTGAAACTCTGATCTTCTGAAGGCTCCGTGTAGAAATAAAGGGGAAACTGGGCATATGAAGGGTTATATAGCTTCATAGCACATCCAACGGTCCCGACCGTTCAGGAGAGGCACGATCAAACGGCGTATGCCTCGCAACTTTTCGAATTCCCACTTCAAAAGTTCGTACCACGCAACGCGCGTATCCCGAAAATCTCGGATACGACAGCTTGAGTCTATTACGTCGCAACGGTACGAATTTCGAAATATCATAATGATACCGTGTCAGGGTAACCACTCGACATGCGCCACGTGTATTCATTCAGTATTATTCACTGGGCTCGAGACTCCCATCGATCGATTCGTCAGTCTAGTCAGATTTCCCTGATCTGATTTAACCACGACTGATGCGACTATCGCCATGTATCAAACACTCTATCAAGGATCCATCGCTCGATAGAGTGGGGGGCTATCTGTAGGGGGTAGACTTCGTCTTCCCAATAATGACGTTAGCTTTAACAGTTTGTCTAACGAACGATGAACTCCCTATTCTAACGCCTCCACATTGGGCCGGACCCAACTCGCTATAAAGTCAATAACGAACGACCATCGCTCGTACGGTGGGGCCGGACCCAATGACGCGATTCGTTCCAAATTAAGCATCGAACATCAAGCTAACGGATCAACACTGATCCTTCACTTATTGACTTTATTACTGCGAACGATAGATCATAAGGACAATGTCTTATTTTCTATTCATCGTTCGTCGTTCATATTCAACAAGGCTTATATGGTTATACTCTCTATAACAGTCGAACCCAGCGTCGACGATGATGTATCATGCCGTCATAATAACCGATCAGTTCATAACTGGCAATAACCGCTAAGCCTCAATCTGTGGAACATTACAATAACTGCTGAGTTCATATCATGACACGTGTCCCCAGTGGACAATGATGGAAAACCGCTCAACATCAGTTATTAGTCCTTCTATAAAAAGAGGAGGACCTCCCTTCAGAAGGGATCCGAAAACTCTCTAAAACTCATATTATTACTCGGCCGAAAACATTCCCAGAGATTATTCTTGTATTTGAGAATACCCACAGAGTGAATATACAATACTGACAGAGGACGTAGCCCGGTTGGCGAACCTCTCTACATCTTGGTGTTGATGATTTTCTATCTCTGTCTTTTACTTTTATTTCTGGTTATTTCATACTAATTTGCTTTATGAGTTTTACCACGATTGCTAAGGGCCCATTCAACTGTTTGTTTATTCATTATTATTAACTTTCTGTTAAATTTTGACTGTAGAAAATACAGCATCTACAATTATATTATTTTATCCAAAATTTTTTTATAAAATGTATGTTTTGCTTCGTTAAAAACTAATCACTCTTACATAACTCCTAATTAAACTTTTACCATTTAATTAATGCTTGATATTTTTTTATTTTAAATTTTGATTGATATTTTTTTATTTAAAATTTTGATATACACCCTCATTGAATTATGTATTTAACGTCGCTCGTATGTAATTTAAATAAGAAAATATTTACATAAAATAGTTTAAATGGATTAAATAAATACTATAGTTTCTATCCTTTAAAAATATGTAATTTATTTTATTCCTATCTAGATTAGGCTGTTTTCCCTTTCTCCCTAGTTTATGAGCAATGCTAAACAGCGCCGGTTTTCTCAACACCGCTTGACGTGGTACCTCCGCTTTCGAGAATTACTGCAGAAATGGGGCCAGCAAAACGCAGTTTAATGCCAAACTTGGGTTTGCAACCTCGGACGGAGTAGAGAAAAGCGGAGCCAATAAGCATTTAGTACTAGTTTATGCCGCATAAAGTTGTCTTTAATTTTTTATTTTTTATTTTTTATTTTTTTGCTAAAAGTTGTCTTTAGTTTTAACAAGTTTAATACCTTTAAACCCACGCATTGAGGAAGAAAAAAATAAATAAATAAACTGAGTATTATATAATAAAAACAGTTGGTTAAGATAAATATTATAATTATAATAAGTATTATTCTTCCCAAAATCTCTCACACCGTGAAAATGCAAATCAAATGACAATGCACGGCAAAACATCTAAACAGAGAAAAAAATCATTTATATTCTGTTGGGGATTCAAAAAACAGAAACAGAGGGGAAAAAAGAAGAAGAGACTAAATCAAACAGAAAGATGAAAAATCATACATAGCTTTCAACAATGAAGGGAGGCAGCGACAAAGAGGAGAAAGAGAGAGCATAGGTGGAATTAGAGGGACAAAAAAGTCAAGGCACTATAGACAATATAAACTGGTAGGCATACTCAGAGGAGCAAAAACATCCACACAATAAAATGAGGGCAAAACTGCTACTAAGAATATAAAAATCAATGAAGATGGAATATAAAATCAATGAAGAAAGCAATTAACAGAATAAAACACAATATTAAATATAGTACCTGAATAAAACAAACAGTTTTCCATAGAAATAATATTCCAAAATGATCAGTCTTCGAAGATGACAAACAGCATGATAAAATATTTCAACTAAGAGTTAAAGAAGGTTTGAAACAGAGCAATTAAAAGGATATCACGGAAATACTAATGGTAAGCTATAAGAAAAATGTAATAAATGAGGGAATATGTAATAAATAAGGGGAAAAAACAGCTGAAAAGTTTTCAAAAGACTATATTTAAAGAGTCGGTAAAAAACAGCAGTAACAAAATCTTTACACGTATATGGATAAAAATACATGTACTCACAGCAGACAGTACACATAAAGCAAATTACAAACACTAATAACATATATACACGTACTACAAATTTGATAAAAGCAATCATCACATTGCAAGTTACAATGTTATAACAAATAACACATAACACAATCAGAACTAAAACAAAGTAAGCTAAAAGCATTAAATATATAGGACAAATCAGCAAAACCAAAGCAAATTATCTCACATAGAAACAACCTAAACAAATCAGAAATTCAAATAACAGAAAACCCTAACGATTCATTCCATTTTAACTAAATCCTATAATACAACCATAAATCATAACATAAATTTATATAGTCTAAAAATAAATAAATAAAAATTCGGATTGAAAATCAAGGAAATAATACCCGGGGAAAAAACCAAAAAATTTGAAAATACAAACATCACGGATAAAAAGTCTTCAATATGTTTGTCAATACTCCCAATCAGCCAGCTTAGAATCGCAACCACTGCAATCTACAAATACAATTAACAAAAACCAAAATCAAAATTTCTTTACATTTACTTGCAAAATATCTTCAATAATACAGAAAAAATGATACAAAAAAAAAATGAAAAATACTGTTATTTCATTATACACATACACGGCAAGAGAAATGAGAAAATAAACAAATAACCCAAAAAATACAAAAAAAAAAAAAAAAAAACAAAACAAAAAAACCCTAAATGACTAATAAAAAATTAAAAACCCCAAAATCAAATCTAGGGTTTCGGACAAAACAAGAAACCAAGGGGAGAAAAAAAAAAACAGAACTCTAAAAACAGAGAAAAGCAATGAAAAATTATATAAAACCTAAGTAACCAATAAACGAAAAAAAAAAAAAAAAAGCCCAAAAAAAAATGGAGATCCAAAACCTAAGATTCTCACAAAACAAAAAAAAGACCCAAAAAAAAGATTGCATGAACAGTAGAAGAACACTATTAAAAAAATGAACAATGAAGATAACCAAAATACCCACAAACTACGGTTTTTAAAAACAAAAATCCAGAAAATAGGAAAAACAATGAAACCAACACAACAAAATCCAGAACCGAAAAAAAAAAAAAAAAAAGAGACAAAAACAACAGAATGGGAAAAAATAAAACTCAAATATTCTTCTTCAAACCATACCCATACACCAGAGAACGAAAAAAAAAAAAAAAAACATAACCGTAAACAAACAGAAGAAAAAATGCAAGAAGAGCCGCGAGCACAGCAAGTGGTAGCCACCAGTAGAATCTTGAGACCAAAAACGCCAAAAAGGAGAAGACCAAAAGAGAGCAACAGAGAGAGAGAGAGGAAGAGGAAGATGAAAAATCAAATATACATTCAACAATGAAGGGAGGCAGAGGCAGCGCAGAGAAGAGAAAGAGAGAGCATAGGTAGGGTTAGAGGGACAAAAAAGGCAACCATTGTAGACAATATAACCGGTAGGCATACTCAAAGGGGCAAAAACGTCCACACAATAAAATGAGGGCAAAAACCAGTACTTAACTATGCTTAAAGGATAGGAAGAACAAATTTAAGGAGCAAAAACGTAATTTTACTGTGCATAAACAGTAAAATTACGTCCCTTTAGTATACATAATAATAATAATGTTGACAATGTTAGTATCACTAGTTAAAAACTACATGATACCCTCAAAAAAAAAAAAAAAAAAAAAAAAAAAAAAAAAAAAAAAGGGTTAAAACTGCATGCTTTGCACGTGTGAGACACGTGTGAAAGTATAGTTTAATAGCGTTGTGTTTTTTTTTTTTCAAAAGGAATATTTTTTTTAGTGATTATTTCATTTTTCATATAAGCTCCTAAAATTATCTCCAACTGAGTTGACTAGGAGTCCAAGAGGAAAATATATATATATATATATATATATATATATATATACCTCCTTCCCCAATTGGCGCATTCTACAGAGTGGGACATACAAATTTTCTTTTAACCTCTTCCTTAAATGTATCACATGCATGATGCAACCACATAATCGGGCTCTTTATCAAATATATATATATATATATATATATATATATATCCGGGCTCCATAGTCAAGTCTACGACAATGGTGCCTCCACCAAGGTTAAAATTCAAACTGGAAGTTGGATTTTTGAATTCTTATCCAAATAGAAATCATAATTCATGTATCTTAATGAGTTAGGTCCACTTTAGAAAGCACACAAATAAAGCTCTTGTTCTCCAGAGATATTTGAGAATATGCTTCACAAATTTTAACACTCAAGACACAGATCTAATTAATATAAAGTGACAATCCTAATTAATGACAAAGCCCTTGAATCATTTCCTATCAGTAAAATGCCACAAACGTTAGCAATTTACTAACCTAATTCTTTTGCCCCTTTTATGCCCTTCTAGTTACACAAAATAAACACTTTTCCAATTATGGTCATTTAAAAATGTTGTTTAATCCTCCTTTGGAAAGCCTTTGCAAAAGGACCCATTAGCCATGTTAAAAGACGAACTAAAAATCTTTGTAGTCTTTTGCTGAGCAACATTGCAGGACATTAGATTAATTTGCACAACTATTGGTGAAATGTACATACATAGATATATAGATATATTAATATATATATATATATATATGTATCCAAAGCCACAAAACATGTTTAAGAATAATGAAGTTTGCTTGACTTAACATCGAGTTATTCTCTTTTAATATTACTTTGGTCAGTCCCCCAAAACACAAGGAAAGTTTTCACTTCTGACAAGTGACGGCTTGTGCTTCCTCGTCATACACAGTTGGTGGCTGAGCCTTCATCGATGAGGAAAGAGAAGCCACGGCCTCTCCGACGGTCAAGTAGAGGTTGTCCGGTTTTTGCAAAATCTCGGGTTTCCTCTGCCCTTTGCAATTTCTCCAAGACCTCTCCCAAAGGATTCACCAGCACTAGCTGAAAATTCAAAGTGGAAAATGTGTCAAGACACAAGTAAAGAAGTGAAAAACAAACGAGAGCTTTGAGAAGAAACGGTGAAGTTTTCTTCGGTTTTTACTCGCCTCGATTCCCTTCTTCTCAACTGCTTTCTCAAGTCCCGAATCAGGGTTACACCAGTTGTGTCTATGGCGCTTACGGCTGCAAAAGTAAATATATAAACATCATGATTTGACATAGATAATATGCTTTAGTTAAAGTTTAAGAGTCATAAATTGTGTTTTTTCTAGGAGATACTTTGCTTTTTATGAATATAGAGTGTGCGAGATTTTAGAACATTCTAAAAAATTGTTGTTTCGGTTTGGATGAATTCGGAATATTTGAACTATAGAAACTTTGGAAAACTAATTTAATCCCTATCTCTATTCTTTTTTTTTTCTTCTGTCCATCTTCTTACCTGACAAGTCTAGAATCAAATACAGAATGTTCGAATGCTTCTTCGCATCAACTTCCTCCTCGTACTCATCTATCCATCTCAAAATCCTTTAATCAACATGGAAATAGTTAGAACAAGATGAGGAAAAGAAATGCTTGAAATTACTATAAAAAGAGTGTAGAAGAAAGAAGCAAACCTCTCATTGAGATACATGCTGTTAGCGAAATTGATCGGAGCTTCAATGCTCAAAATGAGGAAACCGGGAATTCCCACAGCTTCCTTATAGTGATGCACGTTTCGGTATATATCTGATCCCGGTATGCTTCCCAACACCACTGTCCTTGGCCTGGTTATTTGCAGCAGAATCTTGAAATAGAAAGTCCAACCTTATGATCACCAAAACACGAACATTATTCGACATGAGCTTTTAGGACAAAATAGAATAGTTTTGCAAAGATTTTCCTATTAAGGAACAGAGGATTTCGGTGTATTTACCGCAATGGCTAGGCCTTCTTGGACAGAGATGAAGAGCACGCCCAAGAATGCACATATCATGACGAGGAAATCGAACTTATCAGTCTTCCAAATGTTGAAAGCCGCAGGGATATCGATTAGACCGACCACGGCTGTGACTATGATAGCTCCAATACAAGATTGGGAGTGTACTGGAAGAGTGGCATGAGGAGAGCAGTGTCACCATAACGGTTATGGACATAACTATGTTAGACACCGCTGTCTTTGCTCCTGCGTTGTGGTTCACAGCAGACCGCGAAAAGGCTCCTGAAATTACAAATAACGTTTTGCACATGTAACAGCATATTAGTACATTCTGCGCTACAAAATTAAACCGAGTCTCACACTGTTACGTGATAATTCTGGAGTAAAATCAAGGAATATGCGCACACCTGTAGTAACGTAGCACGAAGTTGCGGAGCCGACCATGTTCATTAGCCCGATTGCCATCATTTCCTTGTTGCCATCCACCCTATAATCCTTCAGGGCCGCAAACGTTCTTCCAACTGCAATACCTTCCTATATTTGTGATGCACAATAAGATTAAACCAACGACGTCGTCGTAATCTCAATAGAATGTAAAAGTAAATTAGAAACTGCCAATTAGTCTTTATGGGATACTTGTTATGTGATTAAGATAAGCATGATTAGACTAATTAAGCAGCATAATTGTCATTATACAGAGAGGCATATCAAAAAAGTTAGAATGACCCCTTTTTATATATATATATATCTAATCATAACTAGTTTGAAACTTTTTTGGTTTTGAACAAATTTTTTTTCCCCCTATATTATGGTTAAACTTAATAAGATCTTTTTCTGGGTCAAGATTCAAGAATAAAATTATTCTTCCGACAAACAATTTGGCTTGTATTTGTACGACAGGGGAATATTTCATCATAGCTGGATATTTGTTTGTTGTGATTTTACTTAGTTTGATAAGTGTTTCTAGCATGTGAACACAAAGCTTGTAATAATAATAATAATAAGAATAATATAAAGGAACTTTTGGTCTTACAGTGAGGGAAATAATGCCAGTGACAAAACCAGTCTTGATCACGAGTCCAAGATGGGCTCCATGGAAAAGCAACATGTTCCATGAGGGTGGATTTAATCCTTCTTGTAACTTTCCAATCTACCAAACAGAAACCATGTACATAAGTATTTTTCGATTAAAAAAAAAAACCATTGGTGGTGACATGGCTATAAATTCATGTCTTTTTTTTTTTTTTTTTTTTGTTAAACAATAGTGACATGTGTCGTTTGAATCGTAACGCGAATGTGTGATTGGTTAAAAAAAGACGACCGGGTGGCCCAAAAGCTTACCACGCTGATTCCGTGGTGATGAGCTTTGGAAGCGAAAACAATGAGGGTAGAGAGAATCACAGACGCCAGAGGAGCTCCAGCCGAGATCCAAAACAGCTTTGGCCTCTTAATGCCCTGCATAAACATGGGAAAATTCAAATTTCAGACCTATATAAGGCTGCTCAAATTTTTATTTCTATCATTTTCCCTATCTTATGAAGAATTGGAGGATTATTTGTTTAAATTATCTCAATCGAAAATTATTAAACTTGCATTTAGTTCGTCGGTAGAATTGTTTTTCTTTTTAAAAATTAGTTAAAAATTATGTTGATTTTTCAAAAAGGATAAAAATAAATAAGAAAAGTATTTTTTGAATTAGTATTCTCAACAAAGGCTAAAAGTAAAGGGTTTGAAAATAGTTTGACTTTTATAGAATTAAAGTCTATACAGTAAACATTTACGGGTGCTTTCACAAATTTATTGCTCCTTTGAAGAACAATTAATATGTGGCAGTTTTTTTTTTTTTTTTTTTTTAATGTATTTAATACCCTCCAATTAAAAAATTAAAAATTAAATAAGGAAGGTCAAAAAGAGCATTTCCAGATTAGAAAAGAAAGAAAAAAAACTAAAAAAAGGACCCCAAAAAAAATAAAAAAAAGGTGCGTGAGAGTGAGAGAAAAAGAATAACGTACAACGTGTCTCGCCAGTAGAAGCAACACAAGGAAGCAAAATCCCGTCAGTATAGTTTGCCATGACCACTGCAACCCAAACAACCAAAATTGAAAAAGGACTGAAATTAAAAATATAGAAATTATGTTGATTAATTAAGAAAAATTTCTTTTTTTTTTTTTTTTTAATATGTAAAGAGCAAAGAAGAGAAATATTGGGACTGTGTGTTTGGTTTTTCTGGTGTGGAAAAGTAATAATACCTCCTTAGTATTGTGGCAAACAGAGCTCAAAACAGGAACCAAACCCATTTGAGAAGTAAAGTGGGTGATTCCAAGGAGGCTCTTGAGCTGCTGAAGAGACACTATTATAGCAGCCCCAGCCATGAACCCAATAAGAATGGCCTTTGACAGAAAATCAATCAGAAATCCCAGCCTGCAAATTTCAACACCCACCAAATTAACAAAAACTATGAATATCTCTCTATATATGTATATGTGTTATATATATATGAGTTGGTGAAGACCTGAAGAAACCAAGAGAAGCTTGAAAGAAGCCGGCGAAGAAGGTGGAAGTGAAGGCTAATTGGAGGAACAAGACAGGGTCGTTTGTGGGAGAAACTTCTTGTCTAAGCATTGATCCCAGTATGAGAGACGCTATGGAAACGGGTCCCACTGCAAGGTCTCTTGAGCTTCCAAATACAGCATACACCAGTGGTGGAACAAAGCTTGAATCTATAATTTTTCTTAAAAATATTAATATTAATAATTCAACCAAATAGTTCTTTCTTTTTTTTTTTCTTTTTTTTTTTAAATAAATAAAAGTTGAAGGAAAATGAAAAGAATTAATTAGCACTCACAAAGACCCACAATGGGAGGGGAGATTTGCAAGCTTTGCATAACTTATTCCCTGCAAAAACAAAACAAAATTAAAACCACTTTTTCGATATCATTACACAAAAAACAAAAACAAAGACCAGAAACAAGATCACCTGAGGGATGGCTAAACTGGCAATAGTGAGGCCGGAAACGACGTCGGATTTGAAGAGATTGAAGGTGTAATGGGGAGCCCATTGGAGGATAGGGAAAACATACTGAGCTCCAAGGATCCACTTCCTTTTCGTCGGTTGGCCCTTGAATTGCCTGAGAGGGTCGTCGGGGAAAAGGTTTCCTTGAGCCTTGCCCCGAGCTTCTTCAGCGAGCTTTTGTGTGGAGGCAGCACCACCTGGTGCACCTCCACGCAATGTGACTGCATGTCAGTACTACGACTATTCGAGCCCATGGTCGCAGAAGAATTTGCTCGGCCGTGGCTCGTATAAGTAGCAGTAGTACTTGTCGTTGTAGGAATATGAGTACTAGTGGTTGAGTCGTCCACTACTTTTTTGTTGTTGTGTGTCCTCCATCTCCATCCATCAATCAACCTCCCTTAGAGACCGCTATAAAACAAATAAGTTCTACTTGTAGACTTGTAATAGTTTTCTATAGAGAGGGGCTAATTAGAAAGAAAAGGAAAAGTAAGGACCTCTTTATAAATATCTGAGAAGTAGAGAAGAGATAGAGATAGAGAGAGTTGGTATTTTGGTGAGCTAGCCCACATCAAAATAGAGCAATTTTCACTCGGCCCTCTTTAGAAAGAAAAAATAATAGGTAAATATAAGACTTTAAAGAAATTTAAAAAAAAATACATGTAACTATCGATAAGATATTTTTTCATATTTTATACGGTAGAATTCTCTCAAATAAAGACTATAAAGGGCTTGAAGGCGGCAAAAAACCTCCGCATGGGTAATAACTACAGAAGAATTGAATGAGGTTACATAAACAAGTGTGCCAATATGGGAATGGGCTGTGGCTATAAATATAGCTATAAGTGGGAACGGAATATATGGAAGAATATTCGGTGCCTCGTTGATGAGTTTTGTGCACTCTTCTCAAAGAGAGTTTTGTGACTTTCATACAAGAAAAGCGTTAAGAGAAAGTGGTGTTTTAAATACAAACTAGCAGATGGCTAAGAGAGAGAGGAAATATGGGAATGGAGAAATGGTAAAATTTACTGTAACAGTCACCATACGAGATATGAGCCAAGCTTAATGACACTTGTTATCAATATTCATATTCTTTTATCATTTTAATTTAACTTAAAATGAGGTGGATGATTCAAACTATGTACCTTTTAGTAGAATCAGATGTGAAAACTGTCGCTAGATTATATTTACAATCATTTTTTTTTTCTTATTTTTAGGGATACAATTATCGGCTATATTTAATACTATTGTCCCTCAAACTTATCATCTTTATTTGATAATTTTACCTCTCAAATTTCTAATTTAGATAACTTAGTTTTTGAACTTTCTAAAATTGTTACTATATAATCCATTAAGTTGAATATTTTGAATTTGAAATTAATGATTTTGCATTAGCTTATATAGACTTGGAGTTTTTTTTTTTTTTTTTTTGTTATAAATGTGGTTTTCCGTTTCATATAAGGTGTACATGTGCCTTTCCGTCAGCAATTGAACAAGAAGTTAAGTTAATGAAACAAATTGCAATAATTTTAAAAAATTTAGGGGATAAATTGTCAAAAACTAAAAATTTAGGAGTAAGTTGTAGAAATATGACAAGTTCTAATCGGAGGAGTTCACACGAGACTTGGACACGTGCATGAATCACCCAGAAAAAGGAAAAGGAAAAGAAAAATAAAGAAACGAAAGAATCAAAGGTGATTTATCTTTATTGTAAAGGTTTAGTGTTGAAGTACTCACATCAATTCATAAAAATAAAAATAAAAATAAAAGAAAAGAAAAGAGATATTACCTCATAAAATATACTCTAGGAGATCATATAATAGCTCGTTGATTAATTAATTAATTAAAATTTTTAAATAAATTTGGACTTATACTTGACTTTGTATTTGTACTTTGAAATTAAATGGGAGAACTATCTAGACACGTGACTCTTTTGAGTTTCCAAACATCAATATTTTCCTTTGGCCTTCTCCATTCTAACACTCACGTTGCACTATCTGTCAAATAGTCCCTCTCTTTGTGGTCAAGATGAAATTAATTCGTAGAGAGAGAACAAAAAAAAAAAAAAAAAAAAATACTAGTTTGTCATTAATTGATCAACTTGGTGCACATACCACAGTGTAACTATAGTTAATTAGATTAAAAACAATCTGTAAATACGACTAGAATCTCATAATATATATAAATCAAACGGTTTTAAAAATATATATATGGGAAATGTTGATAGTTAACTATATATATCATATCCTCTGATGACAAGATTTTCCCCCATTATTTTGCGTGGAAGGAATAACTTCTCTCAAAGAATCAACGAGGAAATTATTAGGACTAATTTAAGTACCATCATTCTTGAATTCCTGATTGCTAAGGACAGCATTTATTTGTGAAAACAAAGTTGGAGGAGTGATGTGATCCGTGAAAGTGACGACTACTTGTCGTGTGTGGCTACGAAATGCCATACTAGCTGTTTGGTTTACCGCAACAAAATGAAAAAAATATATATATATATCATCCTCCGTCCAAGGATATTACTTTTTAAGATCGTATTTATTTACTATCTTAAATTTTAAAAACTCATATTGAATATTAAATTAGCATTTCCTACAAGAATTTTCATTCGACAACTTCTGATTGGAAATTTTATTGAAACTAAAGAGGAAAAAAAAAAAAAAAAAAACTACGTGATCGCATTTAAACTACGTTGTTTTGCTGGGTTTTAATGACAATTTTAAAAGGAATCAGTGAGTGAAACTAACTCAGAAGATAAAGTATGAGTTTTTAAAATTCTTGAGGTAAAATAATAATGACTCTTTAATAAATATGAGAAAAACATAAAAATAAATAAATAAGGAGGAAAAAAAAAAAAAAAACTAGATGATCTCTTTTTTTATTGACATTTTAATGGGATAGGGACCTTCATTTGGTCTCATAGAGGATAGCTGTGTACTTTATTTGCCCACCGTAAAAAAATGTGTGGAAACAATTACAAAGAATATTCTGCGACGTTGATCTCCAAATCCTAATAGATAACGATGGTCATCTCTAAGTTATAATTACATGAACATGTTTTGATTCTATTTGTTGGCTTTATCCCGTGTTATTTCAGTTAATTCTATTAAGAAAGAAGGAGAGATTTGAATAAGTCTCAGACGACTACCTTCATTTGTAACCCCCATTCCAAAAAAGAAAAAGTTTCCTTGTTCTTTTTTTTTTCCCCACTTTAATTATTATTATTTATTCTTTTCCTTTTCTTGTTTTTTGGTATGTGATAACTCGAAGGCCTTTGATAATGACAGACAATGTTCGTGGTGGGTTTACGGTTCCAAAACGTGTCAACCTTGATTGACACATATAATCAAGATAGAAACCTTGCACATCAACCTTTGAGTAAAGATAGAAAAAATGATAATAATATGCATTCATAAGTAAATCTAAAAGTACATTGTAGGAACAACCTTTTAATTAATAGATATATTTATGTTTTATTAATGCTTTTTTAATGGTCGTTGGATTTTGACATTCCATATTTTATGTAATTGGATTAAAAATAATAATAAAACTATTACAACTAGGTAACAATTTAGATATGCGCTTTTTGAAGGGTAATTCTATAAATCACCCACCCAAGACAACAAATGAATTGATGAAAACAGTGAGTTTCAAAACCCACTTTGAGTTTTTTTTTTTTTTTTTTTTTTTTTTTTTTTTTTTTTTTTTTTTTTTTTAATATATGATGCATTCAAGATGGATGTTTCAAAACCCACTTTTAGTTTTTTACTTGATCAATAAATAGTGTGGAATTGAACTTATAGTGGTGGAAGTTAAATTAAGCCCATATTATAGATAGATCTTTCTTCGTTCAATACCTAAATTTTAGTTATAAACAAAGAAAATAGGAGACATGATAAATTATAGATAATCCCCTTGTTTTATTGAATTAAAATAATAATAACAGATAAAGTTTCACAAATGAAATGACTAAAATCCTTCTAAACGTCAACTTCACTCAATCTTGACAAGTGACCAATAACTACCAAGTTAAATTCCTAAAACTTACCATCATAAGACGTGCAATTAGTATGACGCAAAGACAAAATACTTTTGTTATTTCCTTAGTAACCACACCTCTCAAGAAATTCAATTTTTTTTTTTTAGAAATGAATATCAATTTAAGATATATTATGAAAGCAAAAAAGGACTATGGATAGTATTAGTTAGCTTCATCTAGATCAAAGGCACCTAGCTTGTTGTTGACCACAATTTGCATGATTGATTTGGTTCACTTTTTGTGTTATTTGTGTGAGATTTCAGACAATAAACCCACATTTTTGGCTTTTCACCCAATTTTAAGTTTGGCTTTTTAGGATCTAGCTATAGCCAGACGGCAAATAAGGTGGGAAAAGACTTCGATGGGAATAATGACTAAACACCAATACAAATTGAATTTATCAACGGCTATATTAGTAATTATGATTACTTTTTTCACCATCGATGACAGTGATTTGGTGACGAGGAATGTTTATTTAGAGTTTTTGTTTTTATTAGATCTCATATTTGAGTCATGACACACATAAAGTCTATTTTTTGACAAGAAAAATCATATATTGTCTGCTCTTGAAACCTGAAATCTACTGATTGTGAAGATCTAAAATCAGGTTCATTATCATCCCATCAATGCAATCAATGAGCTCATTCAATTACCATTAGGACAAGAGCGTGAGAACACACTGATCCCCTTATAAACTTACCCAAAAAATTATGATTACTTTTTCTTTGTTTTTTTTTTTTTTTTAATTTTTTCCTAAAGCCTTTAACCCATTTATAATTCTTGGCTTTTTCTGTTATGAGTGAATGTTATGTAGTCAGCTATATACCAAGAATCTAAAATAAGGAAAAAAAAAAAAAAAGTTTGGGGGGATCAGTATTCTAATAAAATCGGATAATTCTTTGATAGGATATTTCATTGTTTAGCTCTGGATTATTAGGTTTTTTTTTTTTTCTTATGTTAATTATAATGTAATTTAAGGATTTAAATGTGTGCAATACTACAAGTTTGTTATTTAATCCTAATATAATTTTTTTTTTTTTTTTTTATAAAATCTTTCATGACAATTAAGGGAAAGAAAAAATACTTGATGACTAATAACATGGATATTTTTTTTTTCTCTCTCTCAATAAAATAAAGCTTAACATTTAATTATCCCCTGATCAAATTATGTCTTAGGAGGAGATTTTCGTTAAAATATATATAAATATATATTATGTTCAGTAAAAACGTGAGCGGCAGGATTCGAACCTGCGCGGGCAGAGCCCACATGATTTCTAGTCATGCCCGATAACCACTCCGGCACGCCCACGAGATGAAAAAGTTATGTTTAATATTTATAAAAAACTATTCAACGTAAGAGGAATTTCGATAACAAAAAAGAATTTGCAAAGTAAAAAGTGAAGAAAGAATAGATTCTGGAATATTGGAAGAGGACCCACGCGATATAACTAAAAAGAAAGTTCAGGATCTTGGAAGTGAGCCACAATGGCAGCATCCTATTGGGACACAAAAACTTTGCAAAAGAGGAAATTATGATGCAACATAATAAATGGACTATAGATCCAAAAGCCATTGAAGTAGTTCCACAAAAATATAAATTACAAAAAAAAAGTTGCACAAAAATTATATTAAAAAAAAAAGTGATATTCCCAAACGAAAGAGAAAAAACAAAAGGGCACTTCCAATTGAACATATATTCCCCTAGAAAAGTTGGAAGATTAACTATAAAAACTTGTTAGATAGATTTGGATGTTTCAACTTTTCTTTTAAGAATGTCTTCAGAAAGTAAGATTAAGATAAATCTCAATTGGCGAATAGACACTTTTTATTTTAGGATATAAAGTAGCAGCCCTAGAAAATGTTTCATTTTTATCTCTCTTTTTCACAATTATCATGAAGCCACTAGAAAAGAATTAACAATGATATAAATTTTGCTTTACCTTCTCAAATCTTGAGAAAAAAATTACCAAAATTGAAGTTATTGCAAACATTCTTTAGCATATAGATTTTGGAAGAAGCAAAAATGTAATCTTCACTTTTCTCGAATATTATATATATCGACACAATTTCAAATGTTGAATGATGAAATAGAAAAATGATTTTAATCATTCAACTTTTAGTTGATAATTTAAAATTGTTTTCAACGATCATTTTTTTTAAAGCACTCAATAATTGAGAATTGGACTTATTTCATTATAGATTTGTGTGCGGACTTTATTTAGGAAGTGGGAAACTCCTGAAAGTTATTACAGCCAATCACCCAACTAAGTCAAATAGCTTAAAAGTTGAAAAAAGAAAAAAACCCAACCCCCCCTCGTATTAGCTTTTCTTCATTTCTTTTTCTTTTGTTTTGTTTTGTTTTTTGTTTTTTGTTTTTTTAACTGGATAATGGGTTGTGATTGTTGCCGAAATTTCAGAGTAAAGAGGGACGCAAATCATGATTATGGAACCATATTTATAAAAGGATTACGACAGGCATATATATAACTATATATATATATATATATAGTTGGTGGTTTAGGGACAATAATTATTGTCGAAATTGTGGTACTTTACGTCTTCATAAAAAAATTAAAAAAAATAAAAATACAGTCACTGCCATTTTGCCCAAGTGTTGGACCCTCAGCTAACAAACATTCCTGTTTCCTTCCAGCCAAAAATAAACAAAATAAATAAATAAACCCATTTCTTAATTAAAATCTTTGAACAAAGTGAGGAACATCCAAGAAAAAAATCATGAGCTTCTGACTTATTAAATTAAGATGATATATATTGCTTATGCATCTTAGGCCCTTGGAGTCCCATTATGAATGTGAGGCCCTTGATTTAGTGCTTAACTATTTCACCTTTTCTAAGCACATGTGATATGTCACTATGTTATGTCAATCTTGCAATGATATTGTTTATTCACTTATTCATTGTCACTAGAAAAACATGTCCACCATAAAATAATAATTGTATAACAAATAATCTCTTCAACTCTAATGGAGAATGAATCTTTGAAGAGAGTTTTATCTTAGATATTGAAATAAAAATAAAAATAAAAAGTTGAATATCAAGAATATTATTGGATTTCGTTAAAGCATCATATTTATCTTAATTTTGATTGTTGATACATGGTCGTAGAATTTAAAGTTATGAATTATAAATAATTATTAGTTCATACCTCCTATATAGCGTTGTTATAAATCTTTTACTCATATAAGATCAGGTTAGTATGACGAACTAAATGATCTTTTGAGGGGTAGAAGTAGAGGGATTAAGGTGTGAAAAGTGAAAATAACCTTGTTTGATTAAGTGGAACCGTGAAAAGGGTGGAAGAGGGGAAAAAACTAGGGCTTGTGAATCTCTGTGGCCTATAAAAATAATCATTCCAAATGTGGTTAAAAAATTATAATAAAAAAAATGCTGTTTTCATCATTGACCTTAATATATAAAAATTAAACCAAATTCTTATCTCCTTCATTTCCTTTTAATTAACACCAAATAAGAGAACGAACACTAATCATATATTTCCTCCCTATCAACTTTAAAAAAATTCCTCATTTCTTTCCTTTCTGCACACACACCTTCTATCTCTCGTACCTTGTCTATGCTTCATCATTTCATCCCTCCAATCAAACGAAGCGGGAGAGCTAATGTTAGACAAAACAAATTATAATTTTTCAATATAGTTGCCTAGATGGGTTTCGAAGATTTTTGTCCAATCCATTCAATTCCTCCATTAGTCACTGGATCAAATGAGGTTAAACAGTAACTATTCTAGGAATGTGGTTATATATGATGACTTGGGATTATCATTAGCCGGACGTCATTAGATTACAAGTCTTTAATTTTTTTTTAATTCTTCTTTTTTTTTTTTTTTTAAATTTCTTTTAATAAGTACACACTATATATGATTGCTTAAACTGTTTCACCATTATAGCATGTGTAATGGCTGTATCGCTTTGCAATGATGGCTTTTCACTTCCCCTTAAAGCCAATGGTAGTTATGACTGAATATTCATGCACATCCCTAGTAAACAGCAAACACAATAATATATATATATATATATATATTATGTCAGACACATTATTAGATCAAACTTATCCTAAAGATTCCTGACACAAGAATCGCCAAGATAAACTTTAAGTCGACACATCAACATTCTTCTCGTGAATAAACTGTCATGTCCCTTTAAAATAAAATATATATATATAAATAAATAATAATAAAATAATAAAAAGCTGCTTTTTATATTATTGGGAACTTTGTGAACAGCAGAGAATCGCCAATGCATGTGCTATTGATTGGGATTAATGCAAAGTTTCTGGCTGAAAAAATATACAGTTTGGTTCAAAAAATGTCAACCATATTTCAAAAAAAGTCGGTCACCCTTTCTATCTTTTATTCTCTCTTTCTTTTGGCACAAAATAACACTCAACTAGTGGAGAAGAAAGTGTTTCGATTATCCTTCTTATGTGTGTGTGTGTGTGTGTACATACATATATATATATATATATATTTTCTGTACAACGATGCAACAGAAGGTATATAGTTTTCATTCACTAATTTGCTTTATTTAATTTGCTGGGGCAAGGCTTCAGGTGCTTGTCAATTCCATCATCTTTATAATTTGGCTCTTACTAGTATCTATAGGTTAAAAAATAAAAATAAAATAAAATAAGAGGTCTTAATGCTTGTAACATACCACACTTTCTCTCATTCCAAGAACTTGCCTTTTATGAGTTTTTTTTTTTTTTTTTTTTTTCCTTTTTCTTGAAGGGAATTTTAGGAGTTTTCTAACCCTAGATGATAATGATATTGATTAATTAGTAAGTGACTAATGAATACTGAATTTCAAGTTTTCTTCTCTTAATAAGTTCTCATTCTTGTTCAATTTCTCTCTTCTAGTTATGTTCCTGCCTCTCTAATAATTATATTCTCTTTATAATTATGTCTCTTCTATCTAGATTCCACATTTTCTACCACATTTTTTTTTATCAACGTACGTGTTTGTAAATACTTAACAAACAAACCAAAAAAAAAAAAAAGAAGAAAATAATGTTTTTGAACATCAAAATATTATCAAGTATCATATCAAATAAATATGCATATGTTTAGTTACAGCAAAACCTATAAATTTGACAGTTTAAAGTAAAGCATTAAAAATATCTTTATCCACCAAAGAAATGAGGACAGTAATTTAGAGTGACAAATTAAATGAGCTTGTATTATTCTATCTAATATAATTGCTCTTTTGAAGCGTACTATATGGGGCAAAAACTTGTGATAGTTGGATAGAGATATGCTTTAATAGGGGAAGAAAATGAACTAGAGAAGACCCTACAACACAAATGAGACAGAAGAAAATTATGAATCATGATTGCAGCAAAAGGCCAAATAAGGTTTTTGGTCAAATTTTCTTGCCAATTCCAGCTTCATAAACAAGTCACTAATTTGCGTGGTATTTACTCTATGATGACGTATGAAATGGGCAACAAATTGACCACAAAACATCACACATATCACAAAATGTTGGAGCACAGAAAAACTAACGATTAAAAAAAATTATTGCTTAATTTGACCAAATAAAGGTTCAAAGAAAGGCAGACAAATGAAGTCATGGACCTGACAAATTATTGTGATGATTTTTTTTTTTTTTCAGAAAAAGAAAAACTTATTGGGGGGTGGGGGGGGGGGGGGGGGGGGGTGGGAGTTGTGCGACAGAACCGGATCAACACATTATTATTAGACACTGGAAGCAATAATATCTCAGAAACGTTACAAAATAGGACGAAATTTTTTTTTTGTAGAATATGATGCGATGAATCAATACAGGCAAAGGAAAAAGTTATTGGAAAAAGCAAGAATCTTTTTGCATGACAAATGGGCAAGTGGGTATATTGTTGTATATACGGATTTGGGCCCATATATACATATATATATTTATATATATGTATATGTAGATATGTGTGTGTGGACGATAGGAATCCCAGAACTTAAAAAAGCTAACGACAACATGAGTAGTTTCATTAGAACCAAGTGGTCATATGAACTAGGAGGGAAAGCAATGGAAAAAAGTAGCTTTTCTTCTTGGGAAGAGGTTTTTTTTGTAGTGCAACTTTGTAGCTCCATTGAAGTTGGAGTTGGAAAACTTTTATAAGACTATTGTTCATGAGTTGTTGAGTTTGCTATTCCGTGCAAGTGGGTTCCAAGAGTTGTCTGAAAACAAAAGATAGGTTAATTCTTTTTACAATTTGAAGTCCCTCGCAAATCGACATGGAGATTTAAGGATTTCATTTTACAAGATTAGTAATCACTGCTTTTTCCCAAATTTATTAAGCTCTGCCAATTTATTTCATGATCTTGAAACTGCTATCTTGGATCTTTTTGAGCAAGTGCATAATTATCGAGTTTCACTCCTTGAATATCAATGCAAAGAGTGACATGACGTAAAAACGCGACATAGAATTGGGAGTGGAATGTTTGGCCCTATTGTCTTACTTTCTTGATTTTACTGGCACCAGAGCTCTCTCTCCTTTGTTGTTGCTTAACTTCGAGGGGAAAAAAAAATTTCAAAACTCTTAGCTAAGGCAACCATTAGAAAACTATAAGAATTCCAATTAATGATTCCACACATAACCTATTTTTCTGAGCGTTCTTAGAATTGTTGCATCCACAAACTCAAATTGTAACAACCATATTTGGACCCTGGAACCCATTTTGGAGAAGCACGTGAATCGGACGTGGCAATGACAAGGCCAGACTTCCAACTCATTTTGGGAATTCTTTCATGTAATTTTCAGACTACTTAACCACAGCTTCGGGGCTTAAGCTTTAAATCATTAACTATTTTGTTTCTTAACTCTCCCAATTATTAACTAATCTCTCGTGTGAGGTCTATGATGATGATGATTATTATTATTATTATTATTATTATTATTCCAAAATATTGTTATTATTATCATTTTTATCATTTTTATATATTATTAATTTTTTAAAGAGTTTGGGAACTCAGAGTATCTCCGAGATAATAACCGAATTAACCTGTTATGTTAATATTTTGATAATATAAAGATTCACTCTCCACATAGTGTTATTTTTCGTACTAACTTTGACAAGAAGTTTAAACCATTACAAAATTTTGGTATTTGACCTTTTCATTTGACGCATACAATATTGTCATATTCGGATTATTTAAAAATTAAAAAATTATGATTTAAAATAGTTATAACATTTGAAATAATATTATGTAGAGATGACAATATTCCTACAGCTCTGTTTTGAAAGAGACAAGAATGGAGACGGAATCCTTTTTCCAATTATGTACGTTATTTATGTACAAATATTTACCTTTAACTTAATAAAATGTTTTATAAATAAATAAAAAGAAGCTGTTCTTCATTACCTTTTTCACTAAGAAAAAGAGAAGTTAATGGAAAAGGTTATTACTAATTAGCAACCTTAGTTAGTACAGCATGTGTTTTAAATTTTTAATGGGATATGTTTTGTTTTAATGAGATACTTTTGTGGTTAATATTTAGTTTACATATGTTTATAATTTCGTTTGTTTTGTGAAGCTTTAGTTTTGGTCTAAAGTTATGGTCAATCGTGATTTTTTTTTTTTTTTTTTTTGCCTAAAGCTGTTGTTATTTTCACATGCATATAATATAATTTAAATGGGGGAAAGGTAGATTAAGAAAGGCTCCCTCAACAGAGAAAAATCTCTGACTCTGACCCGGCTCCTCCTTAATTAGTGTAGATAAAGAAGGAAGTACGGATGGCTTGAAGTGCCAAAAGACAGGAGACGAGTTCAGATCTGTTGTTCAGTTTTACTGTCTTTATGATTGTCCTTTCAATAGTATTTTGATAGCTCATTAATTTATTTAAAATTATTAAGAAGAAAGCCAAGATTAAGAGGACAGTCAAAAAACATAAAATCTAGGACAACAAATTTCGACTCGTCGGAGACGGGGGTGGGAAAGCATTCCCCGCCTATGCCATCGTCTAAGATCGTATGGGCCTTAAAACTTTACAAACTCCATCTAATGGGCTGAGTCTATTACAAACGGACCGGGCCTGCTACTCCATCAGGCCCAGTCCAACTCCATCGAATTTCTCAGACAGAGAATATTCCTTAAAACCCTCAAAACCCTAGGCCTAGAACCTTCCACAACAATCCAGACCTCCTCGACCTCCAATTTCTCTTCCCCAACTCCCCCCCCCCCCCCCCCCCCCCATTTTAAAACCCCCATATCATCATCTTCTTCCCCAATCTCGCATCCCACAGAAAAACCAAACCCTAACCCTAACCCTAATATTTCCAATCCCAAATTTTCATGGCGTGGAAGCGTCTGATTCCGACTCTCAATCGCGTTCTGGTCGAGAAAATCGTCCCTCCTTCCAAAACCAACGCCGGAATTCTCCTCCCCGAATCCTCCACCAAGGTAATCTATAAATCTGATCCTTTCTTTCCTTGAGATTCTGTGTTTTTCGTTCCTGATTATCGGGATCTAACGGCTGTGATTGCGCCGATCAGCTCAACTCCGGTAAGGTGGTTGCCGTCGGACCCGGATCGAGGGACAGATCGGGAAATGTGATTCCGGTTTCCGTGAAGGAAGGAGAGACTGTTCTTTTGCCTGAGTATGGGGGTACTCAGGTTAAGCTTGGCGACAAAGAGTAAGTATTTTTTTTTTTTTTTTTTTAACGATCATTATTAATTTTTTTTTTTTTCAATTTAGTGGACTAAAGGAAATTTTTTTTTTTATCTATGATGAAATGGGTGTTGAGATTTTTTTTTCTTTTTTTTTTTTGGGGTACAGGTTTTTCTTGTACAGGGATGAGGACATATTGGGCACCTTACATGACAAATAATTTTGGTTGATGTTCTGGTTTTCTAGTGTTTCTTTCTATGGATATGGTAATCGATTTTCAAGTAAAATAAGAAACATGAAAACAAATTGAGTGACTAATTGAGGAGGCAAACCAGTTTTGTTATTCGCATTTTGTTGGATTTTTGAGGTAATGAAATTCATGAATAAGTTGCTCTTTTTTACCAATGTATATGTTCATATGGTTCATGGCAATTTGCACCCCCCCCCCCCCCCCCCCCTCTCTCTCTCTCTCTCTCTCTCTCTCTATAGAGTAGTATTTTAGAAATTGAGTTTTGAGTTGAGAAATGGAACTTTATTTATTGTGCAAGATTTGGTTTCAGTTGGTAAAGGGGTTTAGCATTGAAGAAGAAAGTGACACTTTGACAATAAAACGACATGTCAATTTTCATGTAGAAAACGACGTTGGAAAGTGAGAAGTATGATGTTTTTCCCATTCCAAATGGAAAGCAAATGACTGGTTTTTATAAAGATCAAGATGATTGTCTCGACTCTTGACGTTCGTAATTCCATTTCCACGCACACCGCTTTTAAGCGGGGAAAAAAATTGCCATCCTTGTCGTTTATTATAGGCAAGAAACGACTTCAAGTTTAAAGATTAACATACCACATCGTTGATATCCAACTTGTCGTTTTCTAGCAAATGACTGACATCCTGGATAATTGACATGTTTTAAATGTAAGAATGAGTCCGTTGTCAACGATATTCGTAAAAGAGTTTTAACATTGAAATATGTATTATGTAATGCTAGCTAGTGTCCAGAACTTTTAAAATTTTAATGTATAATTGGCCTCATGAATTTTTTAAAATGTGATGATTTAATTCTTATTTTTTTAATTTTGATCGAGATAATCTTAAACTTTTAAAATGATGATAATTATAATCTTTTAACGAATTTTTAATGGAATTTTGCTCAAGTCATAATTTTATTGTAAAAATATCAAAAAACCCTCTAATTTTATATTTTATATTTCCTTCTTCCACAGTTTTCTCTTCCCCCCTCAACCCACAAAAACACCCAAACTAGAAAAATCTTTTTCTGGGTAGCCAAAAAAAACCCAGATAAGCAGGAGTCGACAGAGAGGGAGGGGGGAAAAAGGGAGTTGGCAGAGGGGGAGGGGAGATAGAGATTTGTCAGTTATGGCATTGGGATTTTTTTTTTTTTTTTTATTAGGGGGGGTGGGGGGGTGGCGTTGAGTTTGGGGGGCTGAGGTGATTCTAAGGCGAACCTGCGGGGGGGGGGGGGGGGGGGGGGGGGGGCTAGGGCAAACCTATCGGCATGATTCGCCATGAACGCCAGATCCACCACGGAGCTCTTCGTTGAGGTTTTTCTTTTTTCCTTTTTTCTTCGTCTATTCTAAAACTAGATACATATGTGCACAGATACATGATCCCTTTTCTCTCAAAACCCAAAGCTTGTTCCCACTTCCATTTTTGCTGCTGACACCATAATCCCCTGAAAAGAGATTAGGTTTCTTCTTGTGTTTTCTGTTGTTCTATGAAGGAGTGCTCAGCATTGCACGGCAATTTATGAATTATCTTCACAAAATTTCCCTACTTTCTATCTCTGGATTTCAACGAAACTCAAATAAAATTCAAATCTGAGCGTGGAAAATAAATTTAAAAAATGGACATAATTTGCACCTCCAAGATTCATAAATTTTTTTCCTTTTTTCCTTTTTTTTTTTTTTTTTAACAATCTTAACATTTACACAAAGACGAATTTAAAATTGCAAATTAAAAGTGCAAATATTCCAAAAGCGAATGACAAAATTAAAAGCAAACATACAAAAAGCGAGTGAATAAAGGAAAAATGAGCAAATTTGTTGTTTCTAATAAAATTTCCACATGAAGCAAAACATTTGAGTTCAGGGTTTGCATAGAAGGACTGCCGGAGGAGGAGAAGGGAAGGGATGAGAGGAATTCTAGGTTTTTTAGTTTTTTATTTTCTATTTTTTGTTAAATGATATTGTTAGTTTACTAAAAAAAAACCCCTCCTAGTTTAGATCATATACATCGCACATAACACATTTCATAAGAAATTTAACGAATTTGGACATAAAAGACTACAATTGCGAACATTTTAAGAGTTCAGGATCGTCTCGGTCAAAATTTAAAAAAAAAAAAAAAAAAAAAAAAAAAAAAAAAAAAGACTAAATTGTCACCTTATAAAGAATTCAGAGACCATTTAAGCCTAGTACTCAATTTTAATTTCCCTTCCTAAAGTTTAAAAAAAAATTCAGTGCTTCCTTACTATATAAGAAAAATTATAATTGCAAATAAGTAGTTATGTTCTTATTTTACAATAAACGCATCTGAACCCTACTTCTACAATTAAATTTTTGTCTTTTTCCTGCATCTTTTAACTATTCATATAATTTTGTAATTCAAACTTTTAAATTCCATAACTTTACATAGATAAGTCCAAATGAGATGAATTTTTTTAAAAAAATTAAATAGAATCTCTAGATGAATGAAACTAGCTTCATATTGATATTTTTTTCAAAACACATTTCAAATTTTTACATTTTTAACGCAAATAATTCAAACGCGTTGATAAACGCATAATCAATTCAAATTTAAATTATACAATCTAAACCTTAACACCAAACACATGCTTATTCTACGAAATGGTATAGTTAGTAGCACTGCACTAGTAATAACTAGCTGTCACGGGGTCAACCTTCGGAATGCGACCCCCGTGATGGCAGCAAGGACCCGCGTCCTTACTCAGCCCCAAATGCCATTAACCGGAGGCTTGTCTAGCGGAAATCAAAGCCCCCAAGGCAACCCAATCGAGCCAACCAAGGATTCTCACACACAGAAAAGCAAAGCACACAACCCGATTACGGGAAACCGCTTTCCCAACCTTTTTATTGCCTCAATAAAAAGGAAATGTACACTCTCGCTTCCTTGTGTCCCTAATCCTCTTGGCTCCCAGCAACAATGGCCTACCGCAAGTCTTATAGCCACACAACAAAGTCTAAGGTACAAAAATGTGCGGTGGACAAACCCCAACTGCTAGTCACACATGCTACCCTCTGGTCAGCACACAGATCTGTCTCTAGGAGTATGGATGACAGCTCCATCCACTAGGCTTCGTTGGCACCAATCAGTGCGTGTCACAACAGCACCACTCGGCCAAGTCACTGGGTCTTGCTTTGCTGGTCCGCATGGTAGTCAGCCACTTGTCCGCACAAGCCCTCCTCACCATAACCGCCACCAGGTGTCGCCCTCAGGACACGTCCATGTAAGCCCACATAAAACTGCCTCTGATAACCGCTTGTAACCGCCCCCTGACTGTTTGATCAAGCCTTGCACCCCGTTCTGCTAAGTATCCAGGCTAACTGCCCAGACCAAGGTCGGCCAGGAAGACCACGTGGTCTAACCCGAACCCCGCCCAAGTCTGTAGGAAGCCTGTCCGAAGGTCTGAGCCACTCCCCACGCTGACTCACCTTTGTGCGTGCGTCTTCACTCACCCACGCACCTATTGGTCTGTCTGAGTGCACGCTAGTCCGCGTCGAACCACACTGACCAGCCCTTAGTCCTGATCGTTGCCACCATGTGCTGACCCATACCAACACCTTTGCCTGGTTTTTGCCTGAGTGCCTAGCCACCCAGGTCTTCACACCACGATCCCAATGGTGTGTTGGGCTGCTGGCTGGACCACTACCCGAGCCAAGCATCCTAGCCCGCCTTCGCAATGCAAGCCACAAAGTCTTGCCCATGCTGTTCACCACCTTGGCTCCTATCCCAAGCCACCCTTGACCATGCTGTTCACCGCCTTGGCCCCAATCCTGAGCCATTGGCCTAGTCAAGGTTTAAGGGTCTTACACTGGCGGCCCCATATGAGCTGGATCCACAAATTTGTTTACTTGTTTTTCTCTTTAACGAGATGATATTTGGTTTTATCAATTTGCGTGCAATAGTTATCGAGGACTTATACATGGTTAATTAAGGGGGAAAAGAAAAAGAATAAAAGAAAACATCAAAATGACAACTTAAAAAAATCCAAGAACATCATAATGACAACATTAAAAAAAAATATATATATCCTTTTTCTCTTTTTGGAAGGGAACAACTTAAACATCGGTCGCCAACCGTGACAAACAACAACAAAGCGAGAACAATCTCCAAATGAACTTTGAAACGACAAGGATATGTAAAATGACATGAAACTCGAAAAAACGACAACAAGATGAAATAAAGAGTAACCCGAAAACGAGAAAAATAGAAAACAAAAATGAAATTTACAACAGCAGGAACTTAAAAATGACCAAATCCTGGGAAAACAACGATAACTTGAACAAAGATTTACATATTTTTAGACATCAACGACAATGAAACGTAAAACAACATCAAAGTGAAAACGACCAAATAACTTAGGATGATGATTTTATAAAACGTCGTCTACTTTAAAAACGACAAAATGTCAAAATGACAATGAAATGTGAACGAATCAACTTTAAGAACGACATCAAGCTGGTAAACGACAATTCCTAAAAGCTACAAAAGTTACAAACGACATTTAAATGAAAGCCAACAATAACATGAAAAAAGACTGAAAATAGTCGGAAGACACGTAGATTACATTCCAGGTCAAAACGTCATCTCGTTAACCTCATTTAACTGGAATGACCAAAATACAGCAATGGTCAATAGAAACCGCAAGTCTAAACGCCTTATCTTTTTTTGTTCAAAATTTTCTTTTATCTTTTGCTTTTTGTTTTTTCCCAGTTAAAATCTCCTTAGCAGCTTGAAGACACAAAAAAATATGTGTGTGTGTATATATGAATATATCATGGGTTTTATTTAAATTTAAGGAAAAAAAGAAAAGAAACTTCCATCCACCTTTTTTTTTAAACTGAAAAATTTGGGAATTCGAACTCTACACTTTATAATAAAATCACAATGAAATTACAGTTAGATTACGTTTACAATCATCTTCCATTCACCCTCTTGAAGCAAGGGACGGAAGAAATGAAAAAAAGAATACAGTTATAAAATCCATTAAAATTGATATAAGTTTACATTTCTGTGTAACATTTCATTGTTGGGTATCTTGTTTAGTACTCATGTAAGTTTGGATTTAATAATAATTGTTATGTTTTAATACATATCACAAATACCATTTCTTATAACCAAATCATGAGTTGTGTATCATTTATTTTAAGTTTTCATGCCCATGGTCACAACAAGTCGTAATCCTTTATTGGGGGTGTACATGCAATTTGATTTCAGTGTCAAAGTTTGTATTTATTAAGCGGAAAAAATAAATTATTTGTGCAATCAGTACCACATATTAGTAGCAGCCTAATAATGTGCTATGACCCAGATAATGTTATTATCCTGTTGGATGTTAGTAATTATCTTATTTATTCAAAAGAGGGAAAAAATAAAAAAATAAATAAATAAAAGAAATAGAGACGGAAGGAATTGGAATTATCTCTTTTTCATTTTTATTTAAGAGTTTTTATGTGTTTTCACGCCTGTTCGAGATCCTAAAAAATCGACAAATTCATTTTCTTTTCTTAAGAACGCATACAAGATTCGTCGATACAAAAAGAATAATGGCAACCCCATCGTTAAGAACTTCTTTTATGAATTTCATAGTAATAGAATTACATGTCTTACTGAGACATAAATGGTTATTTGTAGAATGTTCTTCATTAAAATTAAAATAAAAAATAAAAAAAATTGGTTATTTATATTCCTGTAATTTGATAAAAGACATAAAATTAAGTTGACAGTGTAACAAATTAGCAAAAAAGTTTACCCCTATTATTTTATTTGTCATGTAGGACATGTTATTTCATCATATTAGTGTGATACGTGATATTAACCATTTAGTTAATTTTAAAACTATTTGATTTACAAGTGTTCCGGTTTAAAATATGGGTCACATCGTAAAAAGTACATTTAAATCAAATAATTATAAACTTGAATTAAACGTCACTGATTTCCAAATTTTGAATTATATGTTAATGGTAATGTAATTTCTAAGTTTTCTTTCTTCATAACTCTTGTTAAATTGGTTGATCAAGAAGAAACTCTTTGTAGAAAAGTTGTTTATTGTGTTTCAAGATTGGATAATTGAAAGCCCAAAAAAAAAAAAAAAAGCAAAAAAGCAAAAAAAAAGAGCTAAACACCATAACTAAACGCTAATCAATATGACCTGAAAAATTTCGGCAGGTGATGACTATTAATGCTTTTAATTAATATTAATAGTTTTGACTAAACAAATCATCCTTAAATTTGTATTATTTACTTGTAGCTTGGATCGGAACATGAACTTATGACATGTTTACTTATCAGAAGTATGGAATGAGAGTCAATTATTTGTTTACTTGCTCATTTTTTTTTTCCTGAAATGAGAGTGAAAATGGTGAATCCCACACCAATTTGGGATTGAGGAATGTGATTGACAATCTCATACCCTCCCTCCAAATTGCGATTCTCAATTTTACTATTAACATTAAATTACAAATTTTATTTTTAGTTTATTTACAAAAAAATGTATTAAAAATAATAACAACTTATATTAATTATTTTTATTAACTAAATATAATATATTTTTATTAACTTAATATTATATAACTATCCTAATTACTACTAACGTTATTAGAGTAAATAAGAAACTTGTTTTATATCATAATATATTATTGTGTTTATATTTTTATATTTTTTATACTTTACTTATTTTTATTCATTTTTTTTTTTACTCTTTTTAATTTTTTTAAACAAAAAATTACACAATTTAATTTTATCGCCTTAATATCATAATAATTATTTTACTTTTGATTAATAATATGATAATAAATAAAAAAAATAATCATTTTTTTAATTTTTGAAAACACAATAAATAAAGGGGTATACAAGTAAATTTATAATAATTCATTTTGATTAGAGTTTAAGTAAATGCATGAATGAAATTCGTCGTGACTCCGATTCCGAATCCTAAAATAAAATAAACAACTTATTCGAATTCTAAATCCTCACTCCAAATCATGTCCATTCTGAATTCTACTCATTATGATTCATGTACATTCTAATTATGGATAAGTAAACACACCCTTAATTATAATTATAAGGAATGCTTAGAATTAGATTTGATTTTGGGAATGAAAAGTTGTTGTACTTATTTTCATTGTCACTTTATTGTCTTTTTAATATCTATATCTATAGACAATGAAGTGACTTTTACATTACTTTATTCTTCTTCTTCGTCTTCGTCTCTCTCTCTCTCTCTCTCTCTCTCCCTTTTTTTTTTTTTTTTTTTTTGAGATGACATTCACACTAAGTACTCCTAATTTCCTATTGGATTTCTCAAAGGAGAAACCAGATTTCCTATTTTCACCAAATTTTGGCGGCTAAGAACCACATGGAAGTTGGCACAGTGATTTTAGTATCAAGAAAATTATTGGACATTTATCACATGGGCCACAATGCTTTTGAGCATGTTAAGTGTTAGAGAGATTGTAATATGAATTGGAAGTTAAAATGTCAAAATCCCACGTTAAAAATATAAAAGGAAGTAAATAGATTTATATGTAAATATGTGTCATGCAACATTATACAGGTTATGTACAAAATTAGTGTATATATGCCATTAGGGTTCATTTATTAATCAGCAATCATTTATTAATCAGAAATTCAAATTTTTTTTTCTAAATCAATTAGGTTTTGTAATTTTAAATTCAGGTATTTATTTATTTTAGTTAGGAATTAAATGACATAAGTTTCAGTTTATATTCGGAGAGATACAAATTGCATAATCTATAGAATAAATGGGGACACTTTGTTTTTAATAAGATTTCTCACAATAAATTAGTATACACATTTATAGAATTCTAGAATTTAATCGCGTGTAATTTAATTTAATGTATATATAAAACAACAACTAAGTGACGACGGCAGGAACTCTAAAATAACAAAATTCTGATTAATAAAGTGTACATACATTAAAAAAAAAAAAAAAAAAAAGATGACAAAACCCTTGGAAAAAATAAAGTGCATGTAACGTCAATGAGAGGTAAAACGACATCAAAGTGAAACGACAAAATAATTTAGATGATGATTTCAAATATATGGGCTACTTGAAAACGACAAAATGTAGAAAACTATAATTAAATGTAAAATGATATCAACTTTAAGAACGACATCAAGCACGTTAACGAAAATTCCTAAAAACAGAAAAAAAAAAAAAAAAAAAAAAAAAAAAAAGGGAAAGAAATTACAGACGACATTTAAATTAAAACCAACAAATGACCTGAAAAACGACTAAAAAATAGTCCAAAGACACGTAGTTTAATTTTTGTTTTTTTCCCTGGTAAAAACTCCTCCGAAGCCGTGAAGACACCAAAAAAATTATTATAATAAAGTCAAGGGTTTTTATTTAAATTTAAGAAAGAAAAAAAAAAGGAAACTTCCATTCACTCTTGAAGCAAGGAACGGAAGAAATGAAAAAAAGAATACAGTTTTGAAATCCGTTAAAATTAATAAAGCTTAACATTTTATTTATCTGTTTATTACTCATGTGAATTTGGCTTTAATAATGGTTACGTTTTATTACATATCACAACTACCATCGCTTCTAACCAAATCATGAGTTTTGCATCATTTATTTTAAGTTTTCATGCCCATGGTCACAACAAATTAATAGTAATATTTTATTGGGATAAATTAGTTTCAAAGTTTTTATTTATTAAAAAAAAAAAAGAATAAATTATTAGTGCAATCAGGACCACATATTTAGCTCCAAATATCATGTTGCTAGCTACATTGATATTATTAGCAGCCTAATTATATGATTTGACCAAGATATATAATGTCATTATCCTGCTGGACGTTACTAACCTTCTTTAGCCAAAAGAGGGGGAGAAAAAGAAAGAAACAGACAGACAGACGTCAAAATTTAAATGGTTACTTGTACAGTTGTACATTGCTCTCTTTTTTCTTTTTCTTTTTTTTTTTTTAAAGGAAAAAAGTGAAGAAAAAAAGAAAAAAGAAATATCGGTTGCTTTGTATTCTTGAAAGTTGATAACGGCTTTATTTTTTTTATTTTTTTTTTTTTCAAGACACGAAACTAATTTGACAGTGTTTACCAAATTAGCAAAAAAGTTTACCCGTACTATTTTATATAGAACACGTTATTTCATCATATCAGTTGAGTACGTGAAATTAGATGTTTGATTAATTTCATGACTGTTTGATCTAAAATGTATGTGTTTAAAAATATACTGTATCGCCAAAAAGTGTTTTTTACTCGTATAAAAAAAAAAAAAAAAAGATATACTCTATCAATAAGACAAAAAAACATGACATTGTAAAAATGCCCTTGCTTCTCCATCCTTTAGTTTGTCGCTCTTTATTAGGTGCATGACTCAAATTAGTTTTTTGATAAGTTTTTATTTTGTGAGTTTGGAAAAGTATTAATGTTGTGTCCCATTAAGGGTCTATAAATAAGTCTATTGTGTTTTAGAGTTTTGTGTGGTCAGAAAAATAGAGAGAGTATGTTTCCTTTTGAGAGAAAGTGAAAATAGAGATAGATAAAATATCTTCTTCTTCTTCTTCTTCTTCTTCTTCTTCTTCTTCTTTTTTTTTTTTTTTGCTTAGGTTAAGGGTTGTTTTCCCCAACATCATTCAATCCTTTAATTACTGATAAGACTGCAAATTTTGAATTATGGTCGCAATTGTTTTAATGATAATGTCACTACTATTTTCTTTCTTCACAATTCTTGTTTAAGTGGTAAGACGCCAATGCATCAAGGAGAAATTCATTGTACAGAAGTTGTTATATGTTTCAAGATTGGATAATTGGGAAAGTGCTCCAGAATTAAACACTATAATTAATCAATAATATGACATGAAACTTTCGGCAGGTGATAACAATTAATGAATTTAATTAACAATACTTTTGACTAAATTAATCATCATTAAATATGTATTATTAACTTGTAGCTTGGATCGGTACATGAACTTAATTACAAGGAATGCTTAGAATTAGATTTGATATTGGGAAGGAAAAGTAGTTGTATTTATTATTATTCTTACTTTCTTGTCTCTTAATATCTAGTATATCTGTAGACAATTTATATTACTTAAAGTTTGTTTGGCATATCCATTCAACTTAAACTAAACTGTATTTTTTCATATCAGTTTTTGTCTTTTTCTGAAAAGTCAACAAAAATTATAAATAATTTTTAAAAAGTCAACCAACTCAAATTTAAAAATTTCAACTCAAACCGTTTCACCGAACGAACTATTAGTCTTCCTCTTCTTCTTCTTCCCTTTTTTTTTTTTTTTTTTGAGGTGACATTTCACACACGTTAAGTATTCCTAATTTCCTATTGGATTTCTCTAAGAAGAAAACCCGATTTCCTACTTTCACCAAATTCTGGCGGTTAAGAACCACATGGAAGTTTTGATCCCAAAAAAAAAAAAAAAAAAAAAAAAAATGCACATGGAGGTTGGTATAGTGATTTTAGGATCAACCATATTATTACATGTTTATCACATGGCAATAATGCTTTGAGCATGTTAAATGTTAGAGATAATTGTAATATGAATTAGGAAGTTAAAATGTCAAGTATGTTATTAGAGTTCGTTTATTAATCATGAATCCAATTTTCAAAAAAATGAATTAAGTTTCTTATTTTGAATTTGGGTGTTTATTTTATGTATACAAGAATTACATAACATGAGCTCCAATATTATATGCAAAAATATATAAACTGCACGATCTATAGAACAAATATAGACACTTTGTTTTCTAATAAAATTCCTCATGGTAATGTATAAAACACTTTACTTGAATTATGAAATGTAATTGCGGGTAATTTAATTCATGTTTTCAGAAAATTTATTTCTTAGTTTTCAAATTCATAATTAGTAAGCACACCATAGTTTATGTATAATTATACTCGTACCTTTGCTGTTTATTGGGGGTAATTTGTTAAATCACGATAGGAAACTTTTGTAGTGGGGTTAATAACATCTTTTACGCATTATATCCATCAATTTTCTGTCCCGTTTTCCCTGCAACCAAACAATTTCCCATCTAGTTTTAATAAACATCAAGTGTGGTTGCATGCAGCGCCGGGGGTGGGGGGAGGGGGGAATTTTTTTGTTCTTTTAAATTTACCCCAAAAATATATAATTTTTATAATTTACCTCATTAAAAACATAAAATTCTCATAAAGTCCATATTTTGTCTCCACTAAAAATAAAAAATTCTCACATAATCTCTACTAAATTAATTCTATATTTACAATTTAATTACTTTTTGCCCTCACTAAAATTAAAAATTCTCACATAAACTCACTAAAATTAAAATTCTAACATAGTTCCACTAAATTTTATTTTACTAAAAAAATAATTTTAGTGTACACCCTTACTAAAATATATTTATGACTCTGTTACTGATTGCATGATGATAAAAAAACATATCGTCACTTTGTCGTCATTTATCAAAGGTTCGGTTCTTTTCTGTCCATCGTTTTCTTTTTTTTCATTAAAAAACTATGAAACAATATTTTACATGCTATGACATTAGGTAAGATACTTCATGATCTTCTTAGCATGTTAAGTACGTTATTTGCAAAAGTTGAAGTGCTTGTATTCCCATGCTTTAGCTCATGAACTTGTTCATACGTGTCGATATTGCTTATAAACAACAAAAAAGAAAATGACAAATCGAACTCAGATATTAATTAATTTACCTGGCATTTTCGTACTTTACAACATCATAGATGGGAAGACAAGATCAAGTTCATTTTTTAATTAATTTTTAGGCCACCAAATTAATTATTTGTTAGTAAGGAGTCTTCAATTTAGGTATGGAGTAGTGCCGGGATCATAGGTATTTGAGGCTCATATATAGTTCAATTACAGCACACATTTATAATGTTTTATATTAACTTTTTTTCTTTAAAGAAAAAAAAAAAGAAGATATTATAATGTTTAAAACTCAAATCACATGCTAGGAAGCAAGTCACCTTGTGAATTATGAAGAGAAATTTTAAAACCATAAAGGGGAGGACAAGACTTGCATGGGCATGTCGACCCCCACATTTTTTTTCTTTTTCTTTTTGGCTTTTTGACGAGTGAGATTGGCAATAATCAATAAAATATATTGTTTAATTTTTAAAATATTTTTTTTTTCTGAAGTTACATTTCAAATTATGTAATAAAATATAAACATAATTGATATAAAAAAATATAATATAAATAAAGTCACTAGTATTACAAATCAATGTAATTATTCGTTAGAACTAGCTCAATTGATAAAGAATTCAGGGTTTTAAGTTTAAAGTTTAGAGATTTAACCGTCGATAAGATCTCATATAAAAATTAAATTAGTATAATCAATGTAATTAGGGCGACATATTTTGTACTTGAAATTTTGGGATTAAATTGAAAACTTTTTATCCTTCTCTGTCATTGGTATATGATATGTCGTGGCTAAGAGAACTAGCTATATTAATTGTGTGGAGCATTATTGCACAAATTACAAAGAAATAGTTCAACATATTTACCAAAAAAAGAAAAAGAAAAAGAAATAGTTTAACATAAATCCCGAGAAACAAAAAAAAAATAAAAATCCTAAGAATCATGATGGTCCAAAGTATAAGAAATAAAGGTGTGTTCTTAAAACTCAGAAAAGAGAGAAAAAAGAGTTAAAGATGTGGACGGTCCAAATGAAGTTGAAGATGGGTGGGGGCGTGTTTGGTCAACGTTTAGCTTGATTAGCGATTGAATTAACTGAATGACTGTAAATATTCATGCATCCAAACAAACCACAATCCTCTCCACGCAAATGGTGCCACCACATCTTTTCTGCTCGGCACGTGCCCCTCTCCCTTCTGTAAAGTAGAACCCAAAAAATAAAAAAAGATTATTATTTTTTTATAATTTGTCCACTATATTTTGAATTTAACATTAGTTTACTTTTTATCAGAATTTCTATTAAAAACCGACAAAAAAAAAAAAAGTTTTATTTAATCCATTCTATTACGATTTTCATTAAAACAAATTAAAAAAAAGAACACCTGATTTCACTTTTAACTCACCTTTTTTTGGGTCCATTTTTAACTTAAATTTTAATAGAGAAAGATAAAGGAGGGTTAAATTCATAATTCATGCGATATAAAATAAGATTTTTAAAAATTAAGGGAAGTTTGACTCTCAAGTTTAAACCTTACTTAAGGTTTAAACTTAAATTTTTATCTTTTTCTGAAATTTTTTTTTATCTTTTCTAAAAAAGTCAACAAAAATTACTATTTAAACTTAAAATTTTCAACTAAACTCAAACTAAACTCAAATACTAAACATCCTTAAGAGAATAAAGTGAGAGTGATTTTAAAGTTTAAGACATAAAAAAAAATAATCTAAAAAAAAAGTTTAAAAAGAAGACAAAGAGGAGTTGAAAGTTATTTATTTATTTATATTATTTGGTTTAGGATTTCATAATATGTTAGTAGTAGCGAATCCAATGACCTCATGTCTCGCCGTATTTGACTATTAGTTGCAAAGAAACCCACAATTACTGCACTCTTTTTCAAAAAATTTTTTGTTTTGTTTTGTTTGTGGACAAGTTTAATTAAGGGAATATCTATTATAAAGGATATTAACCCTATTAATAAGGTTTATTTTTAATCCTTTAAATCTATATTAAGATCCGTGAATGTTTATAAATTTTTGTTATCTTAATATGATTTTAATAAGATCTATATGTCTAAAACTCTAGATTAGGTTGGAAAGCTACTCGTTATAATTTATTGCCTTTTTTGAATGTTTCATCGAATCCTAGTACTTTCCAGGACAGTGGACAGTGCCTCATTCATCAAGTTGAAGAAAATGACTACAAACCATTTTGTTGTTTCGCCCATTTTGCACAAGTTGCGTGAACAACTTCAAAACCATTTTGTTCTAGCAGTACCCAAAAAAAAAAAAAAAAAAAAAAAAAGACAAAAATATTTTGTCGTTTCTCAAATTTTACATTACAAGATGGAGAAAATAGTAAAATTATGAAAAGAGAACGTTTGGCTCACCCTTTCAACTCTAATTAAACTGTATTTTTTCATCTCAATTTTATCTTTTTCTAAAAAGTCAACAAAATTTATAAATAATTTTTAAAAAGTCAACCAACTCAAATTTAAAAATTTCAACTCAAACTGTTTTACCAAACGTACACAAAGTGTATGACGAAATGAAGTGGTTTATACTTATGCTAACTTGAGATACAATCTACGCATAGACAATTTAAAAAATTTGACAAAGACTTTTCGGTAAGAAAACACAACTAGGCTACACAAATAATAGCATTTTGATTAAAGAAGTGTATTTTTATATTTGTTGTGCAACGAGTCTTGTTGTATGATTCTCGTGCTTATCGCATAAGTGAATTGTTATGTAAATACAAACAAGATTAACTTTTTATTTTTTTTAATTTACTGGTGAGATATTCGAGAGTTAAACATAAAATTATTATTAGATATATATATTATTATAAAAACTAAGATATATTTATCTTACAAGTAAGTTGATACAAAAACTATATGATTATACATGATTGGGAAAAAATAGCTGGATGGATATTTTAAAAAAGAGCAAGTAATCTAGAAGGATAAATCAGTTAATTATCATTTAGGACTCGAAAGATTTTAAAAAATCTTTTAATGTTTTCTCTTTAATTGTTTATTTTCTTTCAATTTCTTATTTTGTTAAGTTTCCTTTTGATCGTTTTCTTTTAGGCCTGTTGATGCCAGAAATGGTTCCGGCAGCAACACCCAATGAGATCGGGTATTCCGACTAACACTCGCCGGTCGCTCCGCCGTCGATCACCTGCAAAATGGAAGCACCTCGGAATGATGGAGACACCGGTGTGGTGTCTGCCGTGGGCACTCCGATGCTTAAGTCAGTAAGGATACTGATGCAAGGAAAGAGGCAGAGTTTTGCAAGGCAAAAATGACCATATCTGGAAGTGAGGGTTTTTCCTCTATTTATAGGTGTTCTTAGTGGGCCTGGGTGCTCGGGGCGACCCGGGTGGGTCGGCTGCCTAGGGTACCCGGTGGATAGGTAGGCCTGCAGGGGCTACTAGCCCGATGGATGGGTGCCACGTGGCCCTAGGCTTCGTTCAGTGAGCAGCAGGACGCCATGGGCGTCACCGGCAAGGGGGTAACAGTGTCTGTCAGAGTGGTTGGCTGCAGGCGATTTGACACGTGATGGGGGCTGGTAGGGCGGCGCCTGCAGCCGGTGAGGTGTACGATCAATGTCAAATCATGGGCGGTCTCCCGAGGCTCGACCTAGAGATCGGAGCCGGTTTAATCCTAGCCGACCGTTACCGAGTACTCTGAGTAGTGGCCACACAGGCACAATTCCATAAGTTACCGTCTCGACAAAATGTGTTCCCGGCTGTTCTCGGCACGACGACGATCCGAGCCGAGAAGGATGGGCGGTAGTCGGAGATGATCTGGTCATCAACAAGGCCATATCCTTTAAAATTGCAAGACTCCTTTTCTTTTCTTTTATTTCTTAAATAAATTTCACTTATTCAAAAACATCTAATATCAAATAAGTAAGTGAATAGAAAAACTATCCACAAAAGGGAATTCTTTCTTTGCAAACAAATGAAAAGAGGAAAACTATTAAATTAAAAAAAAAAGAAAAAAGAAAAGAGTAGAAACTTCCATTTTCAAAAGAAAAAAAGAAAAAGAAAGAAAGAAATACTAATTTCAAAAAAAAGAAAGAAAGAAAGGGGAAAAAAAAAGAAGAAGAAAAAAGATAAGGCAAGGTCGTTCTCATTCCCACTAGAAAGGAAAGGAAACGATCAAAATTCATTTGTTTCTTTCTTTTTTTTTTTTTTTTTTTTAAGGAAAAATTCATTTGTTTCTCGAAAGCCAAACAACATATATATATATATATATATATAAAAGCCTCCAAAAAAAAAAAAAAAAAAAAAGGACGAAGAAGAAGAGAATTAGAGCCCAACCCAACTCATTAGTCATTCATCCCAGATCAGCACGTGCATCTCCACTGTCTCTCTCTCTTTCTCTCTCTAAACTCCTCGTTCGTTCGTCCATCATTCCCTCCTCTTTCTCTCTCTAAAAAAACCAGAGAGAAAGGAACAGAGAAGAAGCTCAAGAGGAGAGAGATTTTAGAGAGAGAAAGAAGAAGAAGAAGAAGCTTGTGCAACTCCATCACCATATGACGTAGGGGAAAAGGAAGAAGGCGAGGCGAGAGGTCACAACAAATGCACGCGTACAACCGGCTGCCGAGCAGCGGGCACAGCACCCCGTCGCCTCCGCAGTCGCCGCTGCGGTCGCCGAGGCTCCGCCACGGGAGGTCGAAGCCCGGCGGCCGCTTCAACCCGCCGGGACGGACCACCCTCGTCCCAGCGCCTGACTTGGCACATCCTCTCGGTTCTGATCCGGCGTCAGGGCGTCTTTCTCTTCGCCCCTCTCCTCTACATCTCCGGCATGCTCCTCTACATGGGCTCCGTCTCCTTCGACGTCGTCCCCGTCATCCACCACCGCCCCGCCCCCGGCTCCCTCTACCGCAGCCCCCACCTCTACTCCAAGCTCCGCCCCGAAATGGCCGCCGATAACTCCTCCACCGATGCGGTTCGTCTCCCACCCCCACACCCCCCCCCCCCTCTTTTTCCTTCCTCCCCATGTCTCCATTTTCTGATTATTTTTTCGCCCGAATTCCAATTCCATCCCAATTCCGTTTAATTGCTGCCAATGCGAACAAGAATGTGGTCGTTTGATTCACTTCTCGATTCTTTACGCGTTCTTGATTCGAATTTTCGCGTGAAATTGCGTTCGATTAATGTGTTGTCTTGTTCTTCATTTGTTTCTTTTTTTTAAAATTAAATTGAATTTCTTGAATCAAGATTGATTAGAGATCTTCTTCATTTCGGCATCTTTTTATCGGATTGATTTCATTTCGTTTGGGTTTTTTGGGAATGAAAAGAAAGAAATGAATCATGGGAAGCCGAAAAAGAAAGTGTTTTGCTTTTTGTTCCTGTAAACTTGGCTCGTCAACCTTCTGTGCTTTTTAGTGGATTTTTTACATGGAAAAGAGAAGTACAAGAAAGGAATGGCTTTTGAAGCAAATCCTTGTCTTTACCATTACTCATTCTGGGTCCAGATGCAAAATGCTGTAGGGAATTGATAAATATTTTTATTGGATTACGCGTAAAAGCACATCAAAGGTGGCTTTTTTTAATTGCGGAAATTCAAGTCGTTAAGTCGGGTAATGGCTTTTTGGCATATGGATTGAAGGAAGTCATGCTCATCTGGTGGCTGCTTTGATACAGTTCCTGGTTTTAATGTCATATATTGGAGAGCTTGGTTTCCCGGATTTATTGAATCCATTTAATAAGAATCTATGCAGAAAGTGTAGTGATTAGTGATTGTAAAGTGATCATATTCAGTTGTACTGGCTTGGGGAAATGCGGGAATGAAATAAGGCAGCAGCGAACGGTCTGCTGCTCCCTTCCAAACCCCATCGCTTATGTGGGTTAAATCTAAGATGTTACTTGTTTTAAGGGGGGAGAGCTACCAATTGGTATGACAGCTGGTGCCGAGTAAAAATAATGTAAAGTTTGTGCTTTGTTTAGCGTAATGTTGATCTACCGACTGTTCATTGCTTTAGTGATATCTATCTTTGGTCCGTTGTCTTCTTGCATATACTTGGTTAACTATTTGTGCTAATTTAAGCGTGTAGTATTTTTGGTTATTGTTCCTGTGGTGCTGCCAAGTTTTATGATTGTAGGCGCATTATTGTATAAGGTCTGATATTAATGTTCTTTTGTGTCTTTCTTTGGCTTAGTGCTACGTTATGGTTATTCTTAAGAGATCGTTATTTGATTGATGTATTTTACATTCTGAGTTATTGTCTTCTTCTCGCTTGCCATCTGTACTTACACATGCTATCGAACTGCAGATATCAGCTATATGGAAACATTCCTCTAAAGGTGGTGAATGGAACCATGTACAACAGGTCCTCTGAAGGTACAAGTTATGCCCATTATTGCCAGTTTGGAAAATATATACGGTTTTTCTTGTTTAAGTGCCTGTTTATTGGATTTTTCCCTTTCAATTGCATAATCATTATTGAAATCTTTTGGCTACGGTACTAATTCTACTTCAGTTCCAACTTCTTCTCGCCTCTTCATAAGGCTTCACAGGGCACCAGTGGCGGAAACCACCGTTTTACCATAGTTGCTAAATTTATGCCATCTTGATTGTGGCTTCCATTACTACAAGGATGATTAATCACATTCTTAGAATGCATTACTGATATGAGACTCTACCCACTTCAACGTACCCAGTGGAACTGCTGATATCTCAGTGACTTGGTTAAATTAGTTTTTTCTCATTGACATTCTGCAGATAGTGCATTCACGCAAACATTTTTACTTATCACTCGAAACTTGCTCCACCATGAAGGCTATGGTCAGATAACTTAAGCCGTGCTTGTCTTCGTTATCCTGTATGTGTGTATGATTGCGCATAGCAAAAATTTGACACATGCTGTACTATTATTATTATTATAAGTAATTGTTATGCTGTATCTGCTATCTATGTTCTGCTTGAAATCTGAACATGTGGTTGATGTACTTGTTAGTTGCTCTTTTTTTTTTTTTTGTAAGTGTTGTCCTTGTTATTGTTGTAGGCTTGCCTGATTCAAATGGTTACATATATGTTGAGGCAAATGGTGGCCTAAATCAGCAGAGGACTTCGGTTAGTTCCGTAGCTCATCTGTCAATCATCACGTTTATTGTTTCTGTTTTAGTAGATCAATTATGTATAGTTCTTTTTAAACTTTTGGTTGTTACTCTTGATTTGTAGATATGCAATGCCGTTGCATTGGCAGGCTATCTTAATGCAACACTTGTTATTCCCAACTTTCATTATCACAGCATCTGGAGAGATCCTAGGTTCGTCGATGCTTATTTCTTTCTTCAACATTTTATTCGTAGGCCCCATGGTGTCTGATATGATAAAGCACAAAAAAGACATATAAAATTCTAAGATTTACTTCTTCGTGATCTAATATGTGTATAAATTTGAACATGCCCTCACAATGTGAAACTTTAATTAGGGAGAGATTTAGTTGGTATCTTACTTTGGGCTTGATTGCGAATTCTACGACCAAATGATTGTAATATATGAGAAAACAGTGCCTTTTATTATTTGTAATAACATTCTCTAAATGCAGAGATTTGGTCTATTCTCTTGTTTGGGGTCTTATTTCGGCAAATGCTCGGAAGTACTGCTTGTTTGCATTAATGATGTTCTAAGTTGGTGTCCTGATGGGCCACCACTTTATTTTATTTTATTTTTTTTGCTAAAGGACGGGCTACTTATGAACCAACCTCTGCAGTACTTATTGCTTAAATATGACTGTGGGAACTTGTTATTTCCCATAAGATCATGGATGAATGCCTGTATGAGAGTGGGGTCATATTCTCTTTAGATATATGCTATTGGAAAACCATAAGATCATTGTTAAAAATCTGGTTGTTATTTCCATAAGATCATGTCTGATGCAGGAATGGGAGTGGGTCATATTCTCTTTTGACGTATGCTTTTAGAAAACCATGATGAAAGCTAGGGGACGTAGATTACAAGTTTATAACTACTGTTTCCTCTCTAGCTTTTGATTTAGTACTCTGCGAATTTTCATTGGTGTGCTGTCTATTGGTATTGCTCCAACTTAATATTTTCCCTAAAATATAGGTCTTTGTTATTGTTCCTTTTTTTTATTTTTGTTGCATATTTGTTGCATATCTGACTCTGGTCTTACTTGTCCAGCAAGTTCAATGACATTTATGACGAAGATATTTCATCAGTACCTTGGAAAACGATGTGCGGGTTGTTAATAAGATTCCCGAGTATATACTGGAGAGATTTGACAGCAATATGAGCAATGTTTTCAACTTCAGAATAAAGGCTTGGTCACCGGTTCAGTACTATAGAGACACGGTTCTCCCAAAACTACTTGAAGAAAAGTGAGATTGAATATCAATTGGTTCTTCTTTCTTCTTTCTATTTTAGCTTTGCCGTAAATCTTTGATGTGTACTTATGATTGGTGATATGCTGAAATATGGGACTTTGGTAACTGTCATCTCATTTGATAGTGTCTTTGTGCAGCATGAGTATATTTTTCCCCTTTCTCGTCTCTCTCTTGCTCACTTAAAAGATTTGATTAGATAAATCCTGGTATAGAGTAGAAAAAATTATCAAATGGACGATCTCTCTCATGTCATTATTTAAATTGTCGAATGCTATGAAACTGTTGCCCTGATTTGGAATTTTTTCTCTGTCTAAACTCATACCTAAAGTTGTTTGCATCTCCAACACTGCTGGATGTTCTATGTTATAAGATTGACATTGTGTCTATCTACTTCTATTTCAATCAAATTCAAATTTCTTTGGAATACACAGGGTCATTCGGATTTCCCCTTTTGCAAATCGAGTATCATTTGATGCTCCTCCTGCTTTTCAAAGGCTTAGATGCTTAGCAAATTACGAAGCTCTACGTTTTCATCCCCTTTATCAACTCTGGAGGAAACTCTGGTGGCAAGGATGAAGGAACGTAGTATGAAATATGGTTGCAAGTACGTCTCTGTGCACCTTCGCTTCGAGGAGGTTAGATTTAATTGGAAAGAAATGCTGTTGTGCAATTTTCTCCTTTATGATGTCCGGCAAGGAGATTACCATCTTCCTATTTTAGTGGCAAGCAAAGTAATATTTTCCTTTGTGCAGGATATGGTTTGCTTTCTCATGTGCATATTTGATGGAGGGGAGCAAGAAAAGGGAAGATATGGTAGCTGCAAGGAAAAAGGTTGGAAGGGGAAATTTTACGAAACCTGGCCGAGTTATACGTCCTGGAGCAATCAGAATCAATGGCAAATGTCCGCTTACTCCTTTAGAGGTATTGTTTATTGTTTGTATTCCATACCAAAATGTAGAAAAAGGATGCAGTTTTACAGTACATAGACTCAGTTCTTCCTGGTGGAAAAGTTTGACCTTGAGATATAGTGAAAAGATATTTCAGCTGGGAGTTACGTAGATGTGATGGTTTCATCATGTAAACTTTTCCTCATTTTGTGGAGAGTTGATGGCCTCTCTAAAGTTTCTTTTGTACGTATAGATATCAACAGCTCAGCTTCTTTTTTTTATTTTGCGTCTTTTTTTTTTCATTAGGTTGGTTTAATGCTCCGGGGAATGGCTTTGATAGAAGCACAGTCATCTATTTGGCGTCTGGAAAGATATACAATGCAGAGAAATCAATGGTGCCCCTGTGGGAAATGTTCCCCAATCTGCAGACAAAAGAGATGTTGGCTTCAGAGAGGAACTTGCTCCATTCAAGGTCTGAATGATGTGTATTTCTTTCCCTTTTTGAAAGTGTGTGACATTATGCAATTCTTCTGATTCGAATTTTCTGCTACTAGAATTATTCTTCCAGGATGGCTGCCATAGATTACACAGTTTGTCTTCACAGTGAGGTGTTTGTGACAACTCAAGGTGGGAACTTTCCTCATTTTCTGATAGGCCATCGGAGATACTTGTTTAGCGGACACTCCAAGACCATCAAGCCCGACAAACGAAAGTTAGCATTACTCTTTGATAATCCAAATATTGGGTACGTAACTGCTAGCTCTTTTATTGCACTTATATATGCATATTGTATGTGGTCGAATGGTTGTAAGGAGGAGTCAATTTGCTAAATTTTAAGAAGAATATTGGTGCTGAAACAGGTGAAAAGAAAATGGGCAACCCAACAAGAAATTGGGGTCTGAATGAGAATTGAAATGAGGTCATAATTAAGTACTTACCAGAAAAATACGGTTATAGTTGTTCACATCCAGAATTTATCTCTTCCTCTTCGTGCGTGACTAAAATTGAATTGTCAAAGTTGCCATCTTTAAATAACGATATGCAATTGCAATTTGGTTTATCATGTCATTTTGCTAATGTTTCGTGTGATAGAAGTAACATAATTGGGTTCATTCATTTTTCCTCTCCTTCCAGATGGAAAAGTTTTAAGCGGCAAATGCTGGGTATCCGATCTCACAGTGATTCGAAGGGGTTTGAACTCAAAAGGCCGACCGACTCCGTTTATACCTTCCCTTGCCCAGATTGCATGTGCCGTATAAACAAGACAGGAGAGTCGAAACTATCATCACCGACGTGATTTAACACATGAAGATTCTTTGATGGGTGTTCCTTGTATACCTGTAGTTTTGATCCCGTTACCGACCCTTTTTTCAGTGTTGGAATTCTTTCATTTTTTATTGCCCCGGTCCATAGGCGGAGAAGGCATACCATACCCTCGATTTTAAGAGCTACGAGGATTTTGTTCGAGTGGTCACATTGATCTGATTTGTCTCCTGGGATTGGATTCTGGGGGTGCATTATCCTTCCTCTCTGTATATGAAGATACTGGTGGATAACCGAGCAATTTGCCATCTTCGATTTCAGGAGTTTCCTGGTGTTGACTACGCGATTGTTTTATATACGAAGTCGCAGCTGCTGTATCTAACAAGCTGTGAATTGACAAATTACATTTTTTCACTCTGGTTTTTTTTCCGATGTCTGTAGATTAGTCAGGTCGTCCGAGTAGAATCTAAGTTGGAAACTTTGTATTCATTTTAAACGAAGTCCCAGGGTATTCATTTTTTTTTTTTTTTCTGATTTTTCACAACCATTTTTGTATACTTGTTGCTCTTTTACCTCTACAATCTTTGTTGTTAGGTTTGTTAATTGTAAGTGCTGCTCTCAGTATATTCTTTTATACTCATAACAGTGATACACATTATTTGTTTTTTGTTCTTTTTTTTTTTTTGGGTGATTTTTTGGGGTATTTTGAATGTAATTATGGAAAATGCAAGTCATTTAGGTTTCCAGTGTGTGATCTATCCTTTATTTTGTAATTGACTTTGTTATCATTCTTTTCTTTCTATTCCCCACCCCCGTCTCGAACCGGATGATGTTAAAAGTTCAGGAATCATATGACCCTATAAATTTAATGAATTTAACAGAATTTGATGAAGGCCTAGAGATTTAGAAAAATTACTTTAGTTGTAAGATTATTTTATGCCCTAATATAAAATGTCTCTCTCTTGTTATTTTATTTTTTATTCATTGCTCATCTCTCTTGTCAAGACTGAAGAGTTGGTAGCACATAAATAAAATAAACAAAATAGCTTCTTTTTTTTTTAAACCAAAAACCAATAGCTAAAAAACTATTATTGTTTAAATCACTTTCAGATATATCTTCCAACATTACATTGTTTTTGATTTTGTGCCTACTTAGACCCACAAATTAGTAATCACTCCGGGAAAACAAACTGAAAACAAAAATTTCGCGTACATGTTGAAGTGCAAGTAATAGTAGCTCCTCTTGGAATTGCAGTATATAAACCGGTCAATAATTTATACTAATTTAACGATAATTGCATATATTCTTTTATAAAATGAAACAATACTCACTATCAAAATTAAAAAATATATATAATTGTTTAATAAAATTTCAGACAAAAACCAATTTAAATGTTGACAGTTCAAATTGATAACCCCAGGTTTCCAAACTTGCACACTTGTTCAACTTACTTTTCTTGGTAAAAGACGGCATGTGTTTGGTATTAAATTTTAGATTGTGGAATTTTGATTTAGTTTATTTGTGTGTTTATTAAAATGTTTGAATTATTTTAAGTTAAAAAATATAAAAACTAAAATATCTTCGAAAAAAAAGAAAAGAAATATGAAACTTGTTTTATCTGACTCAAAATTCTAATGTAAATTAAAAAAAATCATCTATTTAAACTTATGTATGCATGAATTTTAAAATTTGAATTATAAAATTACGTAAATATAACGCTAAAAAAAAAATTAAATTGTAATTTTAAGAATTAATTTGCGAGTTGAAACACTGCTAAGTTTAACTACCTGTCACCTCACGAATTACAATTAGTCAATTACACGTTTTTTTATAAATAAATAATTACAATTTTTTGGGTTGAATTAGGTTTGTTTGGTGTATGAGTTTTTGAGTTAAAATTGATAAGTTTAAATAGTGATTGATGTTATTTTTTTAGAAAAGACAAAAACTTTGAGAAAAAAGATAAAAATGAAATTAAATCCATGGATTGGACCTATGGTCCAAACGCATCCTAAATTATTACAATTACACGGTTGAGACTTGACAGCCCCATCACTCAATAAATACCATTAAAGACTACGCCGATATGATCATATCACTATCATATGATTTTCGCCTTCAATATATATATATATATTTATAAATGTTTTTTTTTGTTTTTTTGTTTTTTTGGGGACAAACTTGAACTTGTTCATCGCAGCCTCATGGGTATAGTCGGAAATCTCACTCCAGCTCAGCTCCAATCCTTCGAAACCGATGGTAATTCTATTTCTCAATCCCTGTTTTAAGTTTCTAATTTTCGAATTTTTCTTTATATTTTTTTCTTTGTTTCTTAATTGTTAAATTTCCATAAAAACGAAAGAGTGAATTTTTTTTTTTTGGATGGTTTTGGAAAAGGGTATATCGTACTGGAATTGTTTTCGAGCGGCGAGGAAATCGAGTGGATGAGGAAGAGAATGAACAGTTGCTCGACGACTTCGATTGCTCTTCCACCGCCTCTATTTTCTCCACCAAAAACCAGGTTTTCACTTTTTTTTTTCCTTTTTGTTTTTTGTTTTTTTTGATGAAATAACGTTTTGGAAATTCATTCTTATTATTTTTTTTTTCAATTGTTCATTTTCAGCAACGGTCAACAGATAATTATTTCTATGAAAGCGCAGATAAATTTCGTTTTTCTTTGAAGGTATGGTGGATGAGTTGTTTCGTTTGAATTTTATTTCTCTTCAAAACATATTTCTCTAATTGCCTTTTTGGCACAACAAATGTTTCCAAGATTTGGGTCTTAAAGCTGAACCAGAACCCAAAAGAATGTGCTAAAAAGTAACAATTTTTTGTTAGTTTTTGTGGCTTTTAGTTCAACTACTTATTAAAGAAACAACAAACTGAGTGAACTGACAAAGGAAATAAGAACAAGTAGAAACAGAACTAAAGAATGGGAAACAGAAGCCAAATTATGGATAGAATTGTTTATAGAGTTTGGTATCAAGTATTCTCTAGTATTATTGTGGAGGTGTTAACGTTTGCTTTTAATGTTAAGGTTCAACTTGGGGATACTCATTGGATTAAATTAGAGTAAGAAAGTTCCAGTTTACTTAATAGTTAAACATAGGAAACCTGGAACATCTATGATTTTTATTGGGGAAATGATACAGATCATGTAAAAATGATTTTGCAGGACACCATGAAACTAAAATATAACTTGGGGATAGAAAAGTTGGAACAAAGTTATAATTTCAGTTTTAAAAATTCCACGGATTTTTACCACATGTACATTCTTGGTATTCATGATAAAATTAGTGTATCATTTCTACTCTTTATCTTTGGCAGAGAAGGCTTTTGGGGAAGATGGAAACTTGAAGCAACCGAAGGAACTTTCCATTAACAAAGTTGGCCATGGTAAGTTTCAGAAGCAATTTTAACCTTTTAATTTGATAGGAACCACAGATAAATACACAAGAACACACACAAATGCACAAGAAAAAATTAAAGGGTGACTCATGTTACGAAGGAAATTGCTCTAGGGAAGATTGTAGATAATGATAGGCATGAAAAAAAACCAGAAATAGGCAAGACAATAAAGATGAAGTGGACACAAGAATTTTACGTGGTAAACCCCCAAACAAATTAGGGGAAGAAATCATGAGGAAGTGTAGAAAGATTTGACTATTAAAATGTGGGATAACAAATTTCTCCTATATTACAAGGAGAGAACAATAGGAAACCTCTCTCTCTTTAAATAGGAGAAATACCCCCACAGACCTTCTTCTTTGACAACTAAGAAGAAACAACAAGAATTTCTTCAGAATGGGGTAATCACCATAGGCAACATCCCATATATATATAGCCTTCAGAGTGCTCTATGGCTACACGTTTCACCTAGCCTAAACGTGAACACTTGGCCAAACCATGCCCATCCGTCTGCTTGGCCAACATTTAGCCGTTTGGCTAAATTTGAGCGATTCATTCTAATGAACTTGGGCCACCCCTTCTTGTGCTTGCATAATGAGGAAAATCTTGCACTGCTTCAATATGCAAGGTTGTGAGCCAATTTCTACCCTTCTTCCTCTTAATTTCAAGTTATCCTCTAAGATGTTCTCTAGCAGTGAAGCAGAGAGGAAGGAGATGTCTCGAGTGCTGTATGCATTGATAGTGGGAAGCCTGATGTTTGCTATAATTTGTACTAGACCAGACAAAGCACAAGCATGGGAGCGGTTAGTCGATACATGGCAAAAGCTGTAAGAGAGCATTGGAGTACTGTTAAATCCTAAAGGGGTATCTCAGATGCTGCGTAATATGTATGGAACATATCCTCCAACGGCCTAGCAGAGACACAAGCAACATGGTAGACGAAAGGTAGAAAGGATGGAGTGGAGACATGATTGATCCTCAATCATATCTTCAAGTAGGAGAATTGTAGGATGTGGCCCTTTATGCAAGCCCAAGGATGGCCCAAGAAAGGGTTGCCGAAGCTCGTTTGAATGAATGGCTTAATTTAGCCAAGTGACTATATGTTGACCAAGCAAATGGGTGGCCATGGTTTGCCAAGCGGTCACATTTAGGCCAAGTGAAACATGTGATCTCAGTGCATTCTCGAAGGTTATAAATAACGGGTGTTGCTTAATGGGTTTGATTATACCATTCTCAAGCAATTCTTCTTTTTTTCTCTTTAGTTGTTACGAGAAAAGGTTTATGAGGTGCTTCACCTATTTAAAAACGAGAAAATGTTTCCTATTGTTCTCTCCTTGTGAAATAGAGAAGGTTTTAGTCCCACATTTTGATATAGAGATCCTTCTACACTTGCCCCGTGTTTTTACCCCTATTTGTTTAGGGGTTTTTCACGGGAAATTCATGTGTCCACTTCATCTTCGTTCTCTTTCCTATTTGGGTGTCAATCTATGTGGTATGTGAGTTGTCGTTCTTTTATTGGTTGGTGTTTAAAAGATTGTTACATTAAGTAATTGTATCTACTAATGAATAGATGACAACTCAATGCCAGCTCAAAAGTTGAGATTAGAGAGAGTTGGTGTCTCTAGCACTACTCTTCTAGTTTTTGTCGACCCTAACAGATAATCCCTGATCCGGTAGGAATTCAAGAGACTCTCACTTTCCCCTGCCAATTCCCTAATCATCTCTCATTAGTTATTGATCCTTCTGTTTATACTACTAATGTTCTCGTTAACAACACAATCCCCTCCACTAACTGCCTCACTACTCTTAACTGATTGTATCTAACTAACTAACTGCACTAAGTACTTGAGACCTGTCATAATTCTCCTTGTCTTGGAATGATTTTCTTCTTCACATATGGTGTTTAGGTTATTACTAATGTTGCCTCTGTATTCTTTAGGGAGACTAATAAGTTGTTACACTTTATGCAGCATTAGATGAGCTCGATCCGGTATTTAAAAGCTTCTCTGACTCTGATAAAGTTCGTGGTTTGTTGGTTTCCTTGGGTTACAAGAGGCCAATTGTTATTCAATCTATGTACATATTTAAGGTATTTTTCTCTCTTTTTGTTTAGAAGATTTAGTAGATTCTGGACATTCTCTATTTGGACGTATATGTTGTGATTTTTGGCAAATGAAGTAATGTACAAAATCTCATTAATTGGCAGCAACCAGGCATTGGAGGTGAGGTGGTGCCACATCAGGATAACTCTTTTCTGTATACTGAACCAACAACTTGCACAGGGCTGTGGCTAGCCCTAGAAGATGCAACAATCACGAACGGTTGTCTCTGGGCTATTCCTGGGTCCCACAAAAGTATTTCACTCTTCCCTCTTAGTTTCTTTTTGTGTATAATTTATAGGGGCTTGGCCGGGACCGTAATGATTGTGCTATCTATTAAGAGGGTTTGGATGCTGTTTGCAGATGGCCTTGTCAGACGGTTTCATTAGAGGTGAAGATGGGGTGACGTTTGATCAGCCTTCCCCAGCTTATGATCAGAAAGATTTTGTGCCTATTGAAGTTAATGCGGGTTCTTTGGTTGTCATTCATGGTGATCTTATTCATCAAAGGTCAGTGTATACCATTAATCTTTTATGAGTAGACGGTGATATAAATGGTTTCTCCCCGGCTGAATTGAGTCGAAAGCATCCTAAATTTTGTCTTTCTTTTTCATGCATGGACTGCAGTTTAGAGAACCAATCTTCAAAATCAAGGCATGCCTACAGTCTGCATGTGGTAGATACAGAGGGCTGCAAATGGGCTCAAGATAACTGGTAACTGCTTAATAAGTTCTAGAGCATTTACCTTATTTGCACTTAGGAGTGGCTTTTATAGTGGAATTTCTAGCTTTGCCACAAAAGAAACTGAACTGGATTAATTTTTTTAAATTAAAGTGTGATGTACCAAATAATAATTTGTCTCTGCTGATCATATGGAACTTTAATAAAATAATTCCTTCTGACGTGTGACAAGAAAGACTTTCCCGAGTGTGATAGAAGTATCGTCTGCCAGTTATAGAACCATGCCTCTTTTATTGAAAGGAAGATTAAAGCGGATTAGGTTGATAGACCGTAGATCCAACCATTTTTGTTATTCTGTATCTGAATTGTTTTCTCCTTTTATGCCTATGCATCCTTTACAAGTCGGCTACTTGATGTTAAACAGTGTTGTTTTATGTTCTTTTAGGATCAGGCGAAAAGTGGAGCCAACGCCTCTTTATGGATCTTAAGCTGATCCGAGAGCTCTTGCACTGTCTGTTACGGTGTTGCTGCTATGGGAATCTCAAGCCAAGCAAATCTTATCCATGTTCTTCTGTAGATTGTTATGCTGAGAGGTCATCTACATTTTGTGGATTTTCTCTTCTACATGTTTCGTCTTACAAGTAATGCTACAAGTTAAAAGAAAAAGAAAGAATAGGTTTGTCATAATTGAATATGTTAAAAAATAGTTTCGTTGTCTAATAAACGTCCAGAATAAGTAATTCTACTTTCGTTACTTTCTCGTTTGCAGTAGAAACTATTTGTCACTGTGATTTGCATAATTAAAAAAAAAAAAAAAAAGAGAGAGAGAGAGAATCGTAGATATCGGAGAGGAAAGAAAGACAGACTGACTAGAAGAGAATTAAGAACCTGTAAGCTAAGTTATCAAGTCTAAATTAGGCCGTGAAAGACACCGGAGAAGTAGTTTGTTTAGGTGGGGTTAGCTTAGGTTCCAAGGGAAGATGTTTTGGTTGAGCTTCAAATCCGGTCACGACAATCCAATGGTGGGTGATAGGGGGGGTTTAGCTTTGGCTTTTTTAGGTGTCAAATTTCAGTCATCTAATTGGAAAGAAAGAAAAAGAAAGGAAAAAAAAAATAAAAAAAAGAATATTAGCTGTTGACAAGAGAGAACAAATTCTAGCTGGTATCTTAAAAATTTGGATGAGTCTTACTTATATCCCTCAAACTTATAGTCGCTCACATTTTATCATCTAAATTTTAGAAACTCTCATTTTACTTCTTGAAATTCAATCATTTATCTCTTTTATTAGAATTTTGATTAAAAATCAATAATATAAAAATAAGAGGTGAATTAATCTCACTAAGCCATTCTCTTTGGATTTCTTCTTAAAACAAACCGAAAAAAGACCTCATGATCACACTTTTAACTCTTTTTATTTTTATTTTTTGGTATGTTTTTAATAGAAATTCTAACAGTTTATAACAGAATGAGTTAAGTGAGATTAATTCAAAATTCAATGAATAAAGTGTGAGTTTTTTAAACTCATGGATAAAATAGAAACGATCTTAAAATTTAGAGCATAGATGAGAATAATTGTTAAAAATTTAAGGACTCGGATAGTTTGTTTTCATTATTCTAGGACTGAAATTAGACTGTATAACTCAAAAAAATAGGAAGTTCTGTGGCTTCTTCCAAATTAAGGCTTGTGATATTCTCCTATCTCCCTTCCCCATTTTTTCGAAGGCAACTATAGAATTCAATTCTTGTTATTTTTTTCTCTATTCAAATAATGCATGAAACCACTCCATCTTTTTTTGTAAATGACAAAAAAATGTGTAATCCATATTTTCCTCTCTCTCTCTCTATACCCTCATAAAGAAGAACAGAAAAGGTTAAAAGATGCACGTTTAAACGCATAACCTTCTATTTATTTAGTAGTATTCTTTATTCTCATTTTGCATTTGTCATAGTCCACGCAAGACACCAAAAGAAAAAAAAATAATAATAATACATAAAAAAACCTCACCAATCCAAAAGGAAGAAGAAAAAAAAAAACCCCTTAAAAATAATAACTACTACACATTTTTATTTCTACGGGAAAGGCCTAATCACATTTAATAATACTCTATAGATGCTTGGGGGATTCAAGTTCTTCAAAGGAAGAAGCTCAAAGAAAGGTCTTGTTTGAAGTCAGAATAATCTCTTGTCCCAGCTGATGACTGAATTTTTGTGATCTGATCATCCTGATTATCAGTACTACTGATCTGAGCACCCTTTAGATTCTCACTCCTAAGAGGAAATAACTCAAGAGTTTCTCTTTCTCCACTAAATATTCCATAATTTCCAAAACTGGTGAAACTTGGTTTGGCCGTTGGGCATTAAAGAGACAGTACCAGTAACGTCATCTTGCTTTTTCACCATTAAATTCTCATCAAATGTCAACGAAATCACTGTGGGTGGTCTGGTCCTATTGATCATCAGGTCGTGATAATTATTGTTGTTGTTGTGGTTGTAAGAAGGAAAAGTGTAGGACATGATTTCCATAGGTTTCCACGAGGATATTACATGTTTTTGATCTTGTGTTGTTGTGTTGTTGGTGTTTAATGTAAGTTGTGACAACTGATTTAATTTCTCCTCCTTAAATGAAACCACCTTCTTGTTGTTGTTTGTACCTGATCTCTCTTCTGCTGCTTTTGTTGTTGTTGTCACTCTAGGCATTGAATTAACAGATTCCTGAAAATTACGAAAAGTATTTTGTTATGTATTTGGTAAAATCCACACAAGATCCGAAAATTTTGGGTTTTTTTTTTTTTTTTTGGATAGACAGACCCAACAAAAAGCAAAGTCTAGCTAGTGCCAGCTTTTGAACCTCTACTTTTCCCAACATTTTTATATGCTTCTGTCCCTTTCTTGATTTTTATTTTTTTGAATTGTGTCTCTCTTTTATTAGTTGGGTTTTGACCACTCTATTAGTGTATAATACAAGGATTTATGGGTTTCTCATAATTACAACCATTTTTATGTGTAACTTATACAGTATAATCTCTTATTTTGCACTATAGGTAAGAACTGTTTTTTAATCGTTGAATTAAATTTTTAACCGGCTAGCTGATCTATCTGTGTCCACCTAAAAATTTGTAGTCTGCAATACTAACAGCTCCAGTCATGGATCACACTGTTGATTAACTAAGTCAATAACTAAATAACAGTTTGTACCGTTATTACCACATAGAAGGTCTTACAGTAGAACTTCCTTTATAATTAACATGTAAATTTTGTAACTTCAAGATTGAGTAATATATATACATATATATATATATATATTTCACTGTAATCCATGCACCAATATTGACGAACTAAAGGAGATGCTATAAAAGCATAATGTGTATATATACCTCTGAAATTCTGCTGTAGTTTGAGAGAAGAGGTTCCCGTTTTGTCTGCTCAACACCAGGACCGGTCACTCTCGGTCCCGAGGACAAACCTGCAAAGCCAAAACGTGTTTCCCAACTCCTGTTACAACCACAATTATTCGTTTCCAGAAGGTTGTAGCAAAAGTACCATACATATATATATATATATATATATATGCTACTTTATGTATTCAAACTAAACTGAAGGAATTATTTAAGTTACAAGTATACAGTGCTAGTTTTTCAATTTGATCAAACTAACTACAGAAGATGCGTAGTCACGAATTACACTTTTTTTTTTTTTTTTTTTTGGCCAAGTTAGAGGTTATAAGAGATATATATACATCCTAGCATTGAATATATACTCTCTTACAAATTTCCAAAGTAGAAAAATACTGAAATATTCTTACCGAACATACATACATGTATTTATATATACATTTATACACACGTAAATATATCAACACTATGCATAATATGACAGGTTTTGTATGAACGGATATAAGATGCTTCACTATAGCGTTTCACGACAAACTAAGAAACCTTATAATGTTGAGAAACTCACAATAACATTCTTCTTATAAGAACTACATATATACATAACTTAAAAAAATAATAATAATAATTAATAGCCCTTTTTATAAAAGAAAAAGTCTGGAAAGAACTAAGAAACCTTTTATGTTGAGAAATTCACAAGAAAAATATTCTTCTTATAACTACTATATTCATACATAACTTAACAAACTAATAGTTAATAGCCCTTTCTAATATAAAGAAAAAGTCCGCAAATAGGACGACCAGCATTTCTCCAGTATATATTTTTTTTATTTGAATTTGAACCGAATAGGGTTTTTTTTATTATTTTTTATTTATTTTAAAAAACAACACTATCCTAATTAAAATTAGAGATGTACGAGGACTTGCAACATTATCATCCTACTTTCAAAAAAAAAAATAATAATAATAAAACGAAAAGTAATTACCTGATGTTTTCGTCTCAAGCTGCTGGCTTTTGGAATAATGATCAAACTGTGCTGGTTCCATTTTCTTGGAGCACTGAGACCCCATTTTGAGGCGCTGCTTCTTTTTGTCCCTTGCTTTGTGGTTCTGAAACCAGTAGAACACGTTTTTTTCCTTCAATCTTCCCGAACCGCCGGAGCTTCGCGGTGATTTCCTGGATCTGCTGCGCCGTCGGTGTCCGCTTCCCCCTCCGGTACAGCTCTTGCAGCGCCATCAGCTGCTCCGGCGTCGGACTCCACCGCGTACTTTGCAATGGCACTACTTGTGCAACGTTCAGGTCCTTTCTTCGACGTTGCTCCGTATTCACAATAATATTACTCTTATCTGAAAGAATATTACTATTTTCATTAGCCTTCTAAAATGAAAAACAAAATAAAAACAGTACAAATGTGAATACTATAACAAAAGTATATATATATATATATATATATTATATATGTTTATATGTTACCTTGAGTAGTACTCTTAGTAGTGCAATCAGTGACCGGGGTTGTTGGAGAAACGACAGTCGTTTTGAGAGGACTGTATATTATGAGAGGCCGAAGTTTGAGGTCTTTGAAGGAACCAGGCATATTCTGAAGTTCATTTCCATGTTCAGTACTACAACCCATCATCCACATTGTAGAGTACAGTCTTCTATATATATATATATATAGCACAAACTTCTCTCTCTCTTTTTCTCTATCTAATGAAGGCTACTGGTTTTGAGCAAGATATTGGTATAGCTGAGAATGTTACAAGAAGAGAAACAAGAAAGTGAAATATATGAGAGTTGTGTAGAGGTTTCAAAGGGACAGGGGAAAGTGAAAAGCTAAAGGTAGGGTTTTATAGGGGAGCTGGGTTGACCATTTCACTCACACGTGTGCATGATGCAAATAAGGAATATATATATATATATATATAGGTATTATCAATCTCCTACACAAATGACATCTTTCACCCAAATGATGTTATATTTCTTCTACCTAAATGTTATATATAGGTATTGCCAATCTCTTGTATGATGCAAATCAATTTACTATTAAGAGCTATAACTATAATTTTTAAATTTTATTTTATTTATTCTTCAAAATAAAAGTCTCTATTCCTATATTTCTAGACAATATTATAATATAAATATTTAAGAAAATAATATTTTGGTAAAAGAAATATAACATGATTTAGGTGAAAGATGTTCGTGTAGGACATTAGCAATACCCAATATATATATATATATATTTGTAAATGTTATAGTAGTAAAAGATTTTTTTTTTGAATAAAGTAGTAAAAGAATTTTGAGTGATGTGATCGTACGGTGGCCTGAATTTCCGACAAGGATCAAGGTATAATACTATTAGATAGTCATGGAAGAGAAGTGAAAGAACATAATCATAGTTAACTCAAGAATACTAATAACTCGTCTAAATGATTACTGATACTAGTAGTAATCATTCCTTTGAAATTACTTGTAATATTCTTATGAAAAAGTAATCATTCCTTTGAAAGCCGTGCTGAATGATAACTGACCTTATTCATACAACTAGTAGTGTCATGCACAGATATATATAATTATAAGGGCATAACTGTTATATAATAAATTAAATTATTTTTGTCACATTTTTGTTGTCTAAATGGACTAGTAACCATGCATGTCCATAAAGGGGAATGCGCTTACATGACATAAATTTAAAATTATTATACCAACTTAACATAAAAATTTGATATTAGATCAATATGACACAAATCAGACAGTAATAAAACTAAAGTTTGTGTCATACTAATCAAGAAGAGTAATTTATATTATATTGGTCAATAAATGAAAAAAAAAAGTGGTTATTTAGATAATTTTATCTTTCATTAATTCAGGTATAAAAATCGCTATTTTGCATACAGGTACAATTTTTGTTTTTTTGTTTTTGTTTTTAAGTAAGTGGAAACAATATTAAAGAAACTTAGAAACTTTTATATCCTAAATTAGATATCAATATCCAGTATAATACTCGTACTCTATCAAACTCACTATGTTAAATTATTAAAAAAATGAAAGGAAAAAAAAAAAGAAGAAGTTCAGAATCTAGTTATAATGTAGGATAAAAGTTATATCTTATGATAAACTTAGTGTGAAATTATGGTATTTTTTTTTAAAGAAGTCAAAACAGTAATTTTAGTAACAAATTAAAACTTTCACTATTATGTACCATGCTTGATGGTAACCCTATATCATCAATTATGAATTAGGATATGTAGGCATTTATTCGGAACTTATTATAACTCGGTATTAATACTTGTAGTTAAGAATTTTCAAGTACATGTCCACTACTTTTTCGTTGTGAATAGTAATAGTACTATTTTCGTGACGAAATATACAAGGCATATAAATATTCCGCGTCACCAACTACTTCGAATTCGTGATATTATTGTGGAAACTATAACCTAATAATCTATACATACATACACACAAACACACACACACACACACACATATACATATATATATATATATATATATATAACGTGAATACAAAAATGGTTAGGTGCTTAGGTTGCAGTGGCATATACCAATATTATTCGTTCAACATTTACACTGGTAGTACTCATAATTAGGCACAAAAATATATTTGTCTGTACACAACACTCTTATTTTTATATATGTGTGTAAATATATGTATATATATTTGAAGTTTGTCTTAGTGTTTGGAGGTTGTGACTAATTATATTGTGCAGTTGCAGTAGTGAGTTTGCGTGCATGTATGAATTATGTAATAAACCACACAGAGACGATGCAGCTGCGGTGCCGTCCTTAGGGTTTTGTCTTGTCCCTGTCGAGTTTGGAATTTAGAACTGAAAACCAACCAACCAACCATATATTGCTTGGATCCTATATGTATATATCTGTCATTTCTCAGTCATGATCTTGTCTCTCATTGTTAGTAGTAATAATATTCCTTGATTCCTATATACAAATATATATATAGGCACACGCACACACACGCACACGCACACACACACAATATCTCTAGGTAACTTGCTTTGTTTTGATATTGTTATATTGTTATATTTTGTGAAGTGATGAATTTTAGCCAGTATTTTCCCCCCATTTTTTGTTGTAGAACTCTGACTAGCTAGGTATTTATGAGTAATAAATACTATATGTCAACTTGTTTATCAAGTTTTAGTCAACAGATTAATGATAGCAATTTTTAATTTTAACTTCTTTTAAAAAAAAAAAAAATACAATGCAGGATCAAATCTGGACTCTCCAGAAATCAAAGTGCAATCCTGTCTTATCCCGTATTATTTGACCAACTAGTATGTAGCATGATTTGACAATACTTGACTCAGGGAAACATAAAACGTGATATAGAATGACCTTTGCTAATTTAAGTAATAACTTCTCAAGTTCTACACCAAATTAATGATCATTATATGCTAATTAAGCAATTTTTTTTTTCCTTCTTGGTAGAAAAAATATTAAGCAACTTGTTAAGAAAAACCTATCATTAAAAAAAAAAAAAAACTTGGTAAGGCCTATAAGCATTACTAGTTATTAATTAATGTTAGCATTATTAATTTTGTTGTATCTAATCTCTCTCTCTCTCTCTCTTTTTTTTTTTTTTTTTTTTTTTTTTCATATTCAATATTGTGGGTACCAGAGACAAAACATATTTTCTTTTACTTGTGAAGCAACACCACCAAACACAACAAACGCTCAAAAAATTAAAAAAATTAAAAAAAAAACCCATTTATACACATTAAAATATACGACCTGCGTGCATGTATATGTGGTGTGTTAATAGCAAAATCTTGTTTTTATATGTCCCTTAGGAATTTCTCCAACTAGTATGTATGGAAGTAGTTGCCTCTTAATCTTATTAATTGTCCAAAAAAGAAAAAACACAAAGTAGTTGCTGCCTCTCTCTCTCTTTTTCTTTTCCTTACATTTGAGAAGTAAATATTGATTTTTAATTTTTATTCTTAAATTCATTTCTTTACACAAAAATTTGGGAGCTTGAATGATAGGACCTCTTATTTTATATTACTAGCAAGAACTATTTTTTTAATTGTTAGATTAATTTAATAATGATATGGGTCTCCATGTGAAAAATTAACAATACATATCACAAACTACAATAATTATAAATCAAATAATTAAAAAGTTAATCTAATAAGTAAAAAAAAACAACTAAAATAATAATTTAATCAATAATGTTAAATAGATTGTCCTTTCGTATAAATTCCCCAAAATAGAGTGTCTGACTTTTAGAAGTAGTTGCAGCCTCTTAATTGTCGAAACAAACAAACAAAACAGTTGTTGTCCTCTCTCTCTTCTTCATTTTATTTTTATATTTGAGAAAGTAAGATTTAAGTTTTTTTTTTAATTCTTAAACTCATTTCTTTACACAAAAATTTGGAAGTTTCAATGGTAGGAATTCAATTTTTATCTTGTGTTATTGATAGAAACTATTTTTTAATTATTATATTAATTTTTTAGCAATATGATTTGTTATTGCCCGCTCTAAAAATTTAACAAATTAATCTAATAATAAATTAGATAAAAAATAATAATAATTAATTCATGCGGATTACAAAATAGACTATCCTAAAGTTTCGTCAAGAACAAGGGGGTGGGTTTTTGAAATTTCTAGAGTAGCTAGGAATGAGGCTTACAATAGAAAGCTCACAAATGTCGTAATCACACGAGGACACAAGGAATCTAGACATAAATAGTAGGGCTATCATCCATGGGGATAGCGTAAGCTAGAAACGACATCAATGATGCACAGGTGTATGTGGGTGGTGGTAATATTATGTTGCGTGTGTTGAATTGCAAAGATTTGTGGTAAATTAAAAAAAAATATAAAATAAATTAAAATTAGTGGACCAGCTGTTTACAGCCATATTCTTTTATTTACTTCTAGCTGACCTAGGGATCTGATCCCCGTTTACCCTATCCGCTAAAAGCCCTTTTTGGCTTCTTTAATTAAATGTTTTGTGTCCACTGTCCATTTAAGCGACACGAATGCTTCCCATGATTCATTTTCAAAACTAAAAGCAAAATTAAAGAGTTTTGACATTGTGCCCGACGAGTTCCTCGAGCTCAGTGACGAGAAAAACTCAACTTATATATTCTATTAATTTAGGGTATGTTTTGTGAATGAGTTAAAGTTAAAGTTTGAATTAAAAATTTTAAGTTTGAGTTGAAAATATTTTATTAAATTTAAAAAAAAAAGATAAAAATTAAATAAAAAAATATATTTTATTTAAAATGTAATAAAATAACAAACAAAGCATTAAATAGGTTAACATGAATGTGTATAGTAAGTGTTTTTATTTGTGTGATGTTGACAAGAAGACCAATTAATCCGGTCTGAACCTTCCCGTTACTATTCCTAACCGATAAGAACTGTAGTTTTAAGTTGTTAGATTGATTAATCAAACAGTTTTATCTATAATAGTTTATGCTAAAAATTTACAACCCACAAAACAAAACGGCTCTTCTTCATTGGTTAGATTCTTTGTGTTACAATCTAATGGCTAAAATTATAATTCCTATTAACAGTGAAAAATGACAGTTTGTACCCTACAAATCTCAGGAAAAAAAGGAGGAAAATTCCTTGCTAGAAGAATACATTATTAGTAAGATATAGTTTTTAGCCGCAATATTAAAGTCAATAAAGTTTTAATCATTAGATTAAATAAAGTAAATAAAAATAAATAAATATCTGACGACGAAAGATTATATTCTACTAATATGGTTTTTTTTTTTTTTCATATGTTACTAGAATTTAAAATAAAAAGGAAAAATTTAATGTTGGAACTATATATTTTACCTCATCTTGTTGTTTTTGATGTTAGATTAACTCTTCAACGTTTTGGTCTATAAATCAGAGTAGTTATATATGGTGTACTATAAATTTTTTACATGAATACTTCTAGACGAGACCGTTGAAAAGTTAATCTAACGACCGAAACTGTAATATTTACCGATAGAACAAAAGCATTGATCCCATTTAATATCATTGATATAATTTTCAAAATGTTTTTCACGTGTTCCGGTTATTTTTGAAAATGATTTCAAAATGATGGTTGTTTTGCACCGAGTCAGAAAACATAAACGAAAACATTTTTATTTTCATATTATGTTAACAAATGAGAAAATTAAATAAGATTATTTTTTCATTTTCGTTTTTGTTTTCAAGAACTTATACACTCAATGATTATTTTTAGAAATATATCCAAACACAATTTTACTTTTCTTATGCTCAAACCAATCTCTCTAGAAACCCAATCAAACATACATAGTTTCAAAAGTATCTAAACATCATTCTTAAAACATTGTCAATTTCATTTCATACTAAAAACAAAATCGTTTCTAAAATCCTCGCAAACATTCCCACAATTTATATCATATGTTTTTTTTTTTTCTTTCTAATAATAATAAGACATGAATATTTGATGGGATGGTGAGAAATTGTTCATATTCATACATTTGTCAGATCCCAAACTTGCCAAAATCTTATACATAACAGACTTCCTATACATACATTGGTGGGGTCGGAATCTTAAATATTGTGTTTCCCCAAATGAGTAGTGACATGAGATATTTGGTGTGTGTGTGTGTGTGTGTGTGTGTGTGTATGCTGCCCTATATATATATATATATATATATATATATATGTTGCCCTACGTACAACTTTGGAGGCCAAAGTTGCCAAAATCTTATTATATTCTCAACAAACTCTGTGTGTACTTGGTTGGGTCGGCATCTTTTAAGTGATATGAATTTTGATGATGGTGAGAAGTGAGAGCTTGGTTTTGGTATGGTTGGTATAATATACTACTATTTTGGAGACCAAACTTGCCAAGATCTTATTCTTAACAAACTATATATAATATATATGCATGCATGGTGGGCTCGGCATGCATCTTTAAAGTTTTGCGTCTCTCAACGTGACTTGATTTTGATTGTGAGGAAAACTTGGTTGTGTTCAGACATTTTCGTGATGCTTAAGCCAAAAGTTGTCAAATCTTAGACCATCTCCAATATATATCAATATCATTGTTATATTGATTGTAAAAATAAAAATAAAAATGAAGAATAGCATATCTCAAATTTTAATTTGTGCTTCAATGTCATAACTATGTTTTGTCATCATTAATAGGTTTTGGAATTCATAAAAGTAAAGTTATAGTATTTAAATAATTTGGAATTCATAGAATTTATAAAATCTGTAATGACTTAAAAAAAAAAAAAAAAAAAAAAAGGACAAAGAATTAACAAGATCAAATGCAAATTTCAAAATTTGTTATATTTGGTAGCAAATTTGCCAACCAGCAAACACTGATGAAGCCATAAAATTTTTTTTCCCCACTCAAATATCAAAATTTGGCAATGATATATTTATTTGGCATTCTATTACAGATAATGCTCTCATACTCTAAATTAACTGCCATATAGCACCATACATAAACATATATATATATATACACACACGCACACGCACATATATATATTTGGTGGGCTCCTCATCTTTAATGTTCTCTGATAAGTGACATGAATCTTGATCGTGGTGAGTAGTTGGGTGTACATGTGCCTACAATTTTGGAGACAAAATTTGCCAGAATATTAAGATCTGTTACAATATGTATCTCTTTTGTTGCTCATGAAGAGAGGAGATTAATGTGGAGGGTGTGATCTGCGGTCCGAAGTCAAATTACAGGCCAATATTGATCTCTGACGTCTCTGTGCCCCTAATTTCTACTCACCTGAAGCCTCTTCAGGTAGGGAAAACCCAAGTCAGTTGATTGTTCAAACCAAAAAAAAAAAAACAAAACAAAACAAAAGTAATAGAATGCAAATGTCTGGTTGTAAAATGTCCCAAAAAAAATGTGACAATTCAGCTCTATTGATAGAGATGAGCCAACCAAAGAGTTAGTTATCTACACTTTACTTGATTGTGTAGGAGTTTTCTCGACGTGATTGATAGTGATTCCCCCAATTCCAAATCATGGGAGGAATCCCTGCCATGCACGATCCTTCATGCATGTCGAGTATTTTGGCGATTATCTGAATGTCACGCTGATGTGCAAAAATTGCTGAAAACGAAGAATTTATTTGCTTGAAATAGGGTGAACAAGCCTACTCGTCGAGTTGAACACAATTTACTCAACCATACTGGGTCAGATAGTCGTTGAATGTTAGTTAGCTGAAAATTAAGTTGGAATTTGTTGCAACTATATGTATTGATATAGTTGGCTTCATCGGTTTGAACGCAGACATAATCTAGTGACAATTGGATATCTGACTCCATTATAAAGCGTGGAATTCGAATTTTCCATCCCATGATTCAATAAATATGCATATATAGTTGGCTTCATTGGATTGAGTCCTTCTGTTTGCTTGATGACTTTCTTCTCACCACAATAGAATTGAGCACAGCCCCACACTAGTCATCTTGCGACACGTGATGGGCCGATACTAGATGACGAAGCTAACCCAATAATTTACCTTATAAATATGGTTATTTCTGATGAAATTTGTCGATAAAATGAAGCACGTTTCACCAAAAATTGAGGTTCTAATGAAAAATGCTTTGATTGAGAAGAGTTGAGGGATGATGCTCTTGTACTTGAGATTTACACCTTGACGTCGAAATTAAGAAGCAAACTCACCACATTAGCGAGCCGAAATGATTCCGCAACTAATTAATTACATTGCTAATTTCTTGAACACTTATTGTACATACATTATGCATCTGAAGAAAAAGTAGGTTGAGCCTATGTAATTAACCTATCAGCTCAACCAAAAGAATGAAATCTTCTCCTTTTCCTCTATCTAAATATAAAGGTCATGAGTGATGACCCCTACCAATGCATAACCAATTTGATCTTTGGCCAGTTCTCTGGTTAATTGGAAGAACACAATAATTTCAAAGTTTCAGGAACTACTCAAGAAGCTTATTGCAGGTTCCGACACCAATGGCTGCAGCAAGATGCCATCCAGCATGAAGAAACGGGGTATTAGGAAAGACATCATCCGCAATGAAAAGCACGCCTCCCAGCAGTGATGACATCTTATGAAAATTATGGGCCATTCTTAAATCTGGATCTTTCAATGCTCTTTTCGCAAATGAGACCTGAAATTATTTCAACGTGAAACGACTACTAGAATTAGTTAAGAGAGCATCCACTAAATATGTACTGTGGTTACTTTTGAATACTTAGAGGAAACACCAATATAGTTTTCCCTTGCATAAGTTCTAGACAGGCCAAGTTATTAGAAGCTTAATTTTCATGTTAAGGAACCAATGGAATAAACTATGGCTCGTTTACTAAACCATGATGGAACAAAGTCGGAATGGGAAAGGCTTTTGAAGATATTTCAAGCATTTGATTCAATCTTATCAGGAATTGGTATAGGAACAATCTGATCACATACGAGTATTTGCAGAACAGGAAACAAAATCGTTCACTTAAATTCCTGTATGCATGATGTTTATCAGTTAGATTAAGAATTAGGTGACTTGGGATGACTGGAAAGTGTGGACTACATACAAGTAGTCTGCTAGTTTATTGCGATCGAAAGGGAAACAAAGCCAAGGGGACTTAACAATTCCTTTCCATTAATTGCCACCGGAATATAAATTGTTTTGCATAGCAAAAGAACGTTTTGTTTGGAGTAAAACAATGAAAAGAAAACTGAATCGCTATAATTGAGATGAAGATTTGCAGGTTACCTCCATCATCCCAGTGTGAACAGCTGAAACCATCAGAGGCTGGAACGGTAGAAACAAAGCAGAAGCGGCCATCAACGTTTTGGAGTTTTCCTCTCTGACAGCTCTTGAGAGACACTGCAAAAGTAATATTTTTTAAATTGTTTTGTACGTCTAGATGAGCAATGAATAACCACAGAATAACTCATGTAATGCGTCATTGTTTTGGTTTATATCATCTGGCACAAAGAACAAGCCACGCAATAATTTTATTTACATACGAATCCCACAAAAATTATGTTGGATTCATCATTAAAAATATGTTGGCTTCATTTTAGATGTGATGAATATGACTGACATCGTTTTGAATACAATCTCCTAACATTTGTAAAACCAATTACCAGTTTAAGCGCTTGGAGGAATTAATTTATTCCAAGGGGAAGAATGAAAACAGAGGAGCACAACTGCAAAACTTTTCACTCGAAATGTAAAACATCTTTAGTAAAGCACCGGTTATAAACAATTTATTTGGAAAGTTAACAGCCACTGTTAATCCAAGTCTAAGTAATTCAAAAAACACGTCATGAAATGACAATTGGTTGGTCAATTTCATGCACGTTAAAGACATTGACTAGGTTGGTAGTCAACTAATTTTTTTCATTAGCTACAATTATTTCTAACTTACTACTGTTGCTGCGGCTATCATTGTATAATCTGCCCATCTCAAATATTTCCTCAACCTTCCCCTCGAAGAATGATACAAACTTGAGGCAACTCCAACTCCAATTAATGAATTTGCATATAGCTTACAGCTCAGATTCTTCCTGGACCCCGGGAACAACCAACAATCAGGACTAATAGATCGATAATAAAATCAAACATGTTTATCAAGCATCTTGCGATCAAGTATCACCTTGGAGCATGGATTCCAAGCACTATAAAAGGAAGTGACGTGAGCACATTAGCAACTGTCTCCAGAACATGCTGATCACCTAGCAGAAAGAATAATGTGTGGAAAATTGTGTTTTCAATGTTGATTTGGATAACAAGAATAGAAAAAAAAAAAAAAAAAAAAAAAAAGGAAAAAAATGATCTTCATTAGTGATAATACCGTGAGTGCAACCCTGGATGGGCCTCAAACATGGCAGTCTTTGCTTCCATGCCCGTCTGGAGAACATGCAAAAAATAAATGTTATTGGACTCACTCGGACTCAAATTTCTTTTTCTAGAGAAATCGGACTACAAAGCTATTGTCCCATAATAATATGTAATTGTACAAGCATATTTTGAGATTGACCAGTTTTTGTTTTTCCTAATGTAAGCTTTTCACTCACTGCATTAACAACATCTGACTGAATCCAAAAGCTGAACCTCCGTAGGATGATTTAGGAAAGTTTCCATCTTGATCAATCTCTTCTGATGCAAAGGGAGAACGAGGCACCACATGCACCCCATGCACACCTTCTAGGGCCCTACTAGGGTTCAGCGTACTCTGGGGACTCATAAAGGCTTTCTGGGTATTGGTTCATACAACTCGACTGCCAGCAACGTTTTGCTGGCAGTGAAAGAAGCGTATCCACAGAAATCCAATTTATAGCTTAAATCTGTACTCAAAGTACAAGACAACGAGTTACAAGCAAAGCGAAGCCAATGATAACGAGCAACATTCAAGGCACAGCACTACAGATGATAATATTACAAAATCATGTATTTCACAAGGATAAATATTTATGTGACATTTTACATCCTTTGAGGTTCAATAGCAATGTATTCACAAAATAACTTTCTTGTCAAGCTTTATGTTTTGTCAAGCCTAATCTTATGGAACAAACGAGCACAAACACATTCCTCCTACAGCTTGCCTAATTTAATTAGCTGCATATCGAAATGATAACATGGTCTACTTAGAATTCGGAAAGGATTATTCAAGGAAGAGGTAAAGTGAGCCTTGACAAAACATAAAGCTTGATCAGACAAAAAGTATTGCTCCAAATATTTACAACACTTAAAAGGCCATTTGTGGATTATGAGTAACAACAGAAATTCGATTCTACTCTCATACTCATACAAGTCTTAATATGCAACTAAAATATATCAACAATAAAACTGACCCCCAAAAAAGATTGCTTTATGTATTCCATTGCTTTCTAAAATGAAAAAACCGTAACTTTTAATTCATGAACAACAAATAAGAATTTAGGAATTGAAAATTATCCTTATTACGATAAACCTACCCACTCATTTCAGAAATTGTCAAAATTTCGAACCAAACTATCGTGTAGCCCATAAAAACCAGGCAAAAAAAAAGAAAAAAAAGAGGCAAAACAGAACCAGCTCTGATAATCAAGTCAGCATTAACAAAAAAAGTCCAAAACCCATGTCTAAAAACCCAAACTTGGGACCAGTTATTTCATGCCGATAATAAAATCTTCTCCAAAATTTCAACCTCCAATTACTATTTCCTATAAAACCCAATAAAACGAAAACGAAATCCGGAACTGGTTTCGAATTCCAAGCGAAAAACTCAACATTCCACAGATCAAAACAGAGAAGAAAACAGAAACAGAAATCGATTTAAACAACACAAATTATGCATGAGAGAGAGAGAGAGAGAGAGAGAGAACCTGAGAAGATGGGTCGGAGAAGGTTGAGCTGGGAAGGGAAGGAAAGAAGAGAATTGGTGAGTTGGGTCACAAATATAATATGAAAATAAAAAAGGAAAAGGTAGTTTTATTCAGTTATATATATAAATGTTAATTTATGAGGGAGCGAATAGGAGGTGTTTGAGAGAGAGAGAGAGAGAGAGAGAGAGAAAACGAAGAGAGAATAAGAGAAAGGGAGATGGGAAGGAGTGAGGAATCTTCCTGAGTGAGTGTTCGCATATTCCGTTCATCTGTCGGCTTATTAGAACGCGCCACCCATACGTTATACTCACTACAACTACTAATACTTTTCACGCCGTGTTTCACGTGTTTTTTTTTTTTTTTCTTATTTTTTTGGGGAGATTTCTTTGAGCTTTCGTAATTAGTTTGATCGATTTTGTGGTCACAGAGAGACGGTAATACCATATGTAATTTTATCTGAAAGCGTAAATTTTGACTTCTCTCATCTCCAAGTCCAAGTTCAAAAATACTTTTTGGTCGATTTTGTATTTATAGAGTTAATCTAACTATAATTTTATGAATAAATTAATAATAGCTTAGTCATTTAACCATTTCTTTTTAGGAAAAATTTATGAGTAAACTAAAAATAATTTTACCATTTAAACGGTTTGATATTTTCATGAAAACTTGAATTCAATGAATAATTAATCGATTTGCACAGATTAATTTAGACGATCGAAGCTTAATATCAAAAGTTTTTTTTTTTTTTGAATATTTTAAGTTGTTAATGTGGTTAGAGACATAATCTAATAATAATATCACAGCTGATTTTACCTAAAAGTGTAGAATTTGAATCCTCACATCCTAAGTTCAAAAAAAAAAATTCATTTATAAAGATAAAAATGACATCCAAATTTTGAAATCTACTTCCAAAATATAATTTGTCTAAAATTCATAGTCCAATCTTTTAATATAAACCAACAATCAAAGTAAAAAGTCACTAATATCACTAAATAACATGAAAACAACATAAGGAAAACATTCTAAAAATTTGAAAATTGTATAGGGTAAATTTTTCTAAAGATTATGGATGGTTTTAGATCTCAAAACTGCTAACCAAACCGATCACTAAAATCACTGTAAAAAACACCAAAACTGATCAATAATCCGAAAATAGTTTAACAGATTTTTTGGACAGATGAAGTTATATGATAAGAATTAAAAAGTTGTACAATTGATCGAGTTTTGTTTTTGAATTGTCAAATCTATATGAGAAATTGTTTGTCTATGAACTTCTTTTTATTTTGATGTAATTTTAATCGAGAGATGTACATAGTTGGAATGAAAATCCTATCATAAAATGCCAAATTTGTTTGTTTTGTTTTGAGTAAGGAGTGTAACATGACTTTTCTCTTCTAAATGTCTACATATGCTTTTCTCTATTCTTTCACTCTACGGTTTTGGCATAATAGCTTTGTTCCATGTGAATATACCCCCGTCTTTGTCACCTTGTCTATGCACCATTTTCTATCTTCTTCTTTTTCTTTTTTCTTTTTTTTTAAAAAAATTGGGGATGGGGAGATTTTAATTCTGTACCTTTAGATAAAGTCATGTGTGATATTACCACTAGACTATATCTGCAACAACCAATTTTCTATCTTTTTGCTTGCAAATGAAAGGAGGGGGGTTGGGGCCGTGTAGAAACTAGTATTAGGGATAGTGAAAAGAGCATATGAAAGTAAACATTGTGATATTGGGGATTTAAGATTTTTTATTGGTATCAGTTTTGTAATTAAATGATTATTCCATTTGTTCGCCTCAAGTCAAGAATATGCGTTATTATATTCGCATATTTTCATGAAATATTTAATTTTAAGTATTGTTTTCTCAATTATTTGTAAATAAATATTCTTTAAGAATTGTCATTCCATGAACGTACTCGTACTACTGGTACTTGTGTGTCTTCTATATAATATATATCATTGGAAAAATGGTTTAAAGATGTGAAAAACTTTGAGTTGTTGAGATTTAGGGCTCGTTTGGACCACAGGTCTAAACCCATGAATTTTAACTCAATTTTTGTCTTTTTCCCAAAAAGTTTTTTGTCTTTTCTGAAAAAGTACACATCAATCACTATTTAAACTTATCAATTTCAACTCAAACTCATACACCAAACAGGCCCTTAGAGGGCCAAAAATTGTAAAATCTGTGCCTATGTTGTCTTTGTCTTTCAAGTTATTTGATCCGGTATGGTATGAGACTAACAGCAAGCGTAATGATATTGGAAAGAAAAGTAAGGGAAAAAAAAAAGTGGATTATTTATTCTCTTTCTACTATTTATTTTTATATATTAGATGGTGTAGTAATATACAATCTAGCTAATTATCTTTTTATAAGTGTTTGCTAAATTTAGGAATATCAATCTTATCATTGTAATTACTAAAATATCCTTTTATATAATCAAACAATTATTGTCTCATGAAAACTTATTTAGAATATATAAGTGATTTTGATATTAATTACTTTTAGCAAGAAATCAATATAAATAAAATGTAAAGGATCAACTTTTTCTTTTCTTATCCTACATTGTGTGGGGCTTATTGAACTCTTGTTATTTATTAATGGGGAAACATTGAATGATGCAATTTTAAAAACTACTGAGCTAACATAACCCGAGAATTTGATACTAGATCAATATGACACAAAAATGAAACTAAAGTTTGTGTCATGTTAATCAAGAGTGGAGAATTTGTATCCTATTGATTAATAGATGAAAAAATATAACTATTTGAATAATTTTCTAAGTAAACAAATATGATTAAATGGAAAATGAAATGACTGTTTATTCTATATACTTAACTTATTTGTGATTCAAATTTTTGCTTATCTCCATCAAACTTATTTTTATGGAAGAAATATCATGTTACAAAATTGGTGGTGGAAATCTAAAAGTGAAATCTTGCATGCTATTTCTGAACATTCCTCTTGCAATTTTGCTATGGAATAAAATACATGTTGGCAAATTCAACCTGGGCCTAAGGTCACTGGTAGCTGGGCCTAAGGTCAGTTAGTACCACTTAAATTGGGCTGGGTATGAATACAAGTGTGTTTGGGAGAAGATAAATAGCAGTTTTTAATAAATAATTAAAATAAATAATAGATTTTTAAATATTCAAATTAAATAGTTGTAAATAGAAAATTTATTAAAATTTATTACATAATATAAAAAACTTATTATGTCGTCAATAAACTTACTATGTATGCTAAATATTCTTAAAACATTTTTTTATTTTTCCCCTTTTATTAGTTGGCAAAAAGACAAAGATAACATATTATTCCAACATCTAATATAGTGAGATTAAATTCATCTAAATTTTTCCTAGCAAGTGCTTCATTTCTTTTATAGGCACTTTATTAGCCCTTCTTACTATAGCAAAAGGCTACAAGATTGCCTCAATTTTTGCTGGTTTTTTTAATCTCTTTTATTCATATACAACAGAAATCCCAAAGATTAGATAGAAATGATCTGACTTAATTTCACTCAATAATTAGCTTAGTTTTACTTTAATCACGACAATATCACATTGTAGAATCCATTTACTGGGTAGGGACCTCAAAATGAAGCAATGAAAATTCTTTTTGGCTGACAAGCTCACAATTAAAAATTTTTAATCTTCTCATTAATATGAAGTTGACGTGATAATACACTTTTAATATGAGACGTGGACTTTGTATGTCTATTTAAAATGTATCAAAACTAGCTAAGATTCATAACCACTAATTTACTACTTCCCTTAAAAAAAATAAAAATAAAAATAAAAATAAAAATAAAAAATCTACTACTGCACATACGATCCCAAATATAAGTGACACTTTTTCAGTATTAGAGTCACTAATGGCAATGGATATCTTGTATGTACCACCCTGAATCTGAAGACTTTAGACATATGCATATAGAGGATAGTCAATCATTTGAGCCAAGCGTGCTTTTTTTTTTTTTTTTTTTTGAAAAAGAGTATGCCTATCCAAGATTTTGTGGTCCTGCTCTCTATAGGGAGAGTAAATGATCAAGATCGTGTGGTATAATTTTGGAAAACGACTTTGTGAAGAATTTAAATATGTGTGTGTGTGTGTGTGGATACATTTATGTGTGAGTAAAAGGGTGTTTCTAACTTGTAAGTTAAAAAAGAAAGATATGTCTTATTTGCTAAATGTGACCGTCAATTTTATGCATCGTTCAGTTTTTAACAGTGTTTTAGAAGAAATTATTATAATGAAAAAAAATTAATAGTTTACGGACTGATTTTGAGATATATTATAGTTCAGAAATAAAAATAAGATTAAACCTATAATTTAGGAACCAAAAAAAAAATAATAATAACCCTAATAACTTTTGCTCCCCTTCCACATGCACACGAGACAAATCTCGTGACTTAATGATTGTAGCATCTCCCTCTATATGTAGAAACTTTTATATGAAGCACTGATATATGTTGAAATATAAAATTATTGTTGGCCCATCTCCTAAAAACTTAAGCTTTTGGAAGAATTGGTAAACTAACATGGTATCAGAGTAGGATGTTCTGAGTTCGAATCCCTGTAATTGCACTATTTAACCCCTTTATAATTATTGCGTGTTGAGACTTTAATATATTTCGGGTTTCTTATAACTTGTGTTGGACTTTCAAATTAATATTTGTCTGCACGTTTATCCATTGTCTGGCTTGCACGTGAAGGGGAGTATTGAAATATAAAACTATTATTGATCCATCTCCTAAAAGCTTAAGCTTTTGGGAGAATTGGTAAACTAACAAAAGCAATGGTATTTAACTCTGACAGGGTTGAATCTCGATACCTCACAAATGATGAGTCCCACTTAATATGAGTAACTGGGTTTTTAATTTAACTCGAGGTGTTGAATTCTTTTGTTATTTCATTGGCTAATTGTCTTGATTAGAGAATGCACAGCGAAAATACATTTTGAATGATGAATAATATTTTACATAACCCAGTTAAGGGCAAGTGGTGTATCTTTCGATTCTACATTTTTTTGTAAAGAAAAAAGAAGAGAAAAGTTGGACTTTTATTGAACTAGGTTATCACTTATCAACACTTGATTCGGTACTTTGATCTTATTTGAATTAAAATTTTTGCTATTAACCGTTTTTAAAATTCGAAACATGTACTTTGTGTCTACTTAATCAATGCTTTTTAAAAATCCCTGGTACATAGTAATGGCATTACTCTACCGCAAACGACACTAGATTTTAAGCCTCATACACCAACTTCACACAAAACGACAGCAACTTACCCCTCTATGCTGTCAAATGAATCTTCCCAAAAAACAATTGAAAATCACATGGGTAATTGGGTACACAACTTACATTGGTTACCCTTTAATATGCTTGTCCTTGATCAATATCAGCCGTCTAAATCATAATGGATGGTCAGGATCGAATTGAATTTTGATTCTCTACAATTAAACTGAAGGATCCAAGCATTATCCTATATTTGCGTTTAAAGTTTATGTACAAATATTTTCTAATGACATATTTTGTGGCCCTGCTTCTTATTGCATGAAAATTTTCAAAACAATTGGTATTACTTTTCCGGGAAGATGGATATACAAAGATAAATTGTTTCTTGTTGTTGAAAAGAATGCACAGTGAACATGTCGACAGTACTAGACATAAATGGAGGAGTAATGTAATTAGCTAATTATAACCTAAGATTTTATCTTAGCTGCATATGTTGAAGAGATTCCGAAGCTAGGATATTATGCACTTGTTTAAAAAGAAATAGAGATCGTGGTTTTAAGATTTTCTAAAAAATTAGAGTGACTCAATAATATGTGAAGATAAATAATTGTTGATGATGGAAAAAAAAAAAAAAAAAGTGATTACAAATTTCATGTTCAAAATAAAAGGATTTTAAGATGTAAATGTGATATTAATTTTTGATTGAGTGCGTTTGTCTTCTCTAAATGGTTGCTTTGTCTTTTTCTTTTTTTGTTGTGTTTGCTATTGATCCAGAGTTTTAAATTTCTTTATTTTTTTATGTTTATTTTATTAATGAATTTGAGTGAGAGATTTAATTCCTCCCTAACATTAATATATATATATATATATATATATAAACCTGAAATTCTTTTCTGGAATTTTGCTTCTTTCTTCTTTGGTCTAGCAAGGTAAGCCATTAACCAATTTATTTCATTCGAATTATTATACATTAGAAATACAATAAACAATGAATTATCGCTGAAGTCCTGATATTTTTCCACGCTATACAGGTCACGAGGAATAAAACAAACAGTCAAATCAAAACCTTAATTATTTATTGACTAGTACGTGTGAGCACTAGTTTGGCCACATTAATTAAATGACAGATTTCTCTCTCCCTCTCTCTCTCTCTCGGCTGAAATAATTAGATCTAAAAAAATTTATCCGTGATTTATCCAACGTGTATCCCCACTCATTAGAATTTTTAGATAATTTTTTTTAAATTTAATTTAATGCCAATCGATCAGAAAATTATATTTATGCCACACAACTTTTGAAATTTTAATTTTATACATAAATTTCCAAAACATTTCAATTATGCTTCTGTATCATGGGTGAAAAATTCTATTCCTACCTACACTTAATTAGGATATGACATCTATTTATTAAAACTTGTCTTTTAAATTTTTTTTACGGATCTAAAAAAAAGTTTCACATTTCACCATTTGTCTGAATTCTGTATGGAGCCATTTTTTTTTTTTTTTATAAATTAAATACGAATATGATTTTCAATTTTGGGATCCACCTCTCTATGGGGCCAGACAAAATTTTTCCCCCCTCGCAATACACACAATTTATCAACACTGAGAGTCTAATAATTTATCAAATAACGTGTTTTATTAAAAAGAAGTTTTAATAGAAAAACTAAAAAGAAAAACCTAGTCTTCTTTCTACAATAGGATGTCATACTAATAATGTCCGTTTTTGTTTATCATATTGAAGTTAGTTAACATCACATTACAAAAAAAAAAATATATGCAAAACAGATGGTCATAGATTAAATAGTTGAAAAATAACAGCTCCTGATAAATAGAATATTTTTTAAGATCTTACTATAGGAATTATATCATTTGCGAAGTTTAAAAATGTACATATTAATTTGATGATTACATCATCACCCATGTATAGCACTTTTCTTATCTATTAAAAAAAAAAACCCCACTTTTTCCCCCCCTTATCTTTTTCAATTCCAAAATAGTTGATAGGGTTAATTATTTTTTGTCCTTAAACTTAAAAGTAAACCTTAGTTTGGTCCCTAATATAGTAATATTCATATTATATATACCTATATATATATATATATATATAGTTTGAGCAAGACAGATGGAGAACTTGTTTAAGATGCTACATCTTATAGATGTCTGATCATTGGTCACCTGTTTTACCTAATGGTAACACGATCAGATGTATTGCCAATTATTTGTCTGTAATTCCTTGAACAACCCAGTCCTATACGCTATTTGAATAGATATCGTGGTCAAGAAATACTTAAAAAACCAAACAAAAATGTTGGAATAAAATTTCGTCCAAACATCAAATGAACGTTCCTAAACTAATAAACAAAATTAAATGATAAAATAATTAAAAATATTTAGTAATAAAAACACAAGAGAGTCTTACGAACAATTTAGTAAAAAAGGAATTTGGTATGATTGTCTTTGGACTTTTTATTAGAAATTGTGTATGTTATTTCCTCTCAATTTGAGGAAATCCATAATAATTTGAGAATGGACTAGTTCAATTCTCTCTCTCTCTCTTTTTGGCTAAAGAATTTCAATTCTCTAATTAATTCAAGAGTTTATTTCCTCTTTAATACAATAAATTGATGATGTAAATTTGTCAACACTAAATGAATCAATTTACATTTAACTCTGGATGTTAAATGCCTTAAAGTAGTTATATTTATTTCTTGGTTTTCCTATCTTGAAAATAACTTTTGTGTATCGGCTCTTGGTGCTCCGGGTCTTGATGTTCCGAGTGCTCTAAAGTGCTTCAAGATCTGAATCCCTTAATTAAAAAAAATATATTTTTCTTTACACAGCTAAAATAACACCCAACCAAAAACAAAACAAAACAATAAAACTTCACTTATATTGTTGTCCTAATTCCGGTTGCTTCACCACCCTTCCGTAATTTTACAACAGAGCTATTTTCTTCACAGCACCAACCCTCCCCTCCCCTCCCTTCCTTTTCCAGCCCGGATTTTTTTTAATAATTATATTATGTTTTTAAAATTTTCCATATTTTTTCTGTTAGTGTTTTTTTTCCCCTTCCATTTTTCTTTAAATCTCATAATTTTAAATGGCCTAATTGTAATATTTTGTCTCTAATTAACCTCTATTAAAACAATTTTCCAAATATATCCTTACTTAAATTTTTTTTCTACATAGTCCCTTTAACTATTTTTTTTTCATAAATACTTTTCACTTGTTTTTGCTATTGAAGTAATATAATAATAATAATAATAATAATTATTATTATTATTATTATTATTTTGTGCAAATGTGTCATTACTTAAATCCCTTTCAACTCATATTTTCTCATATGTACCTTTTCTATTTTGTCCCATTGAAATCTCTCTCTCTCTCTCTCTAGGTTTTACTCTTTTCTTTTCTTTTATTTTCTTTTTTTAATTGAACTCTCGAGGGAATAATAGATCAAGAAAAAATAAATAAACTTAAAAAAAATTACTTCATGTATGAAAAAATTCGACAAACTGTATTACGTAGTATTAAGATTGGATGTTATTTTAAGAGTTTTAAACATTTTTCACAATTTTATTAGTTTATGCCCCCCTTGAATCAAAATCCTGTTCTACCACTTCACCATGATTTATGGGCAAAGATTCAGAAACTCATATTAAACAAAACCGTTAAGTTTGTCTCTTTTTTTTTTTTTTTTTTTTCGAGACCTTCTTATTCTACAAATAGAGTTCCTTTCCACAATTTATAGACAAAATTCATTAATATATAATCCACAAATTTCACAATTAAAATCTTGATTATCACCTAATTTCACTTCTTTTTTCTTTCCGCCCCCCATCCATCTCTCCCTTTCCCTTGGGTTTGTAGTCAGCAAGAAAAACCCAATTGTTTAAATGAAAAATGCGTGAGATTACAACTTAAAAGGTAAGCTTTGTCAATGGTCCTATATCATGGGATCCACCTTTTTTAGTGCGTATGAATACCATTGCCTAATATTATTTACTGTAGATATGAAAAAAGTGTGACACTACTTTTTAGTGACGATATTTATCATTGCTCAAACTCTTTATAGGGACAGTGGATCCATGAAAAAAGATTACTTGTTTTTGAAGTGAAGAAAATCTTTTCAGCAATGACATTGTTGTTGCTAAGAATATTGATAATTGGCGGAGACACAATGAAGGTAGTATGTTGTTCAAAATAAAGATTCTTGTACGTAGTGACAAAACTGTCATGTGATTGTCACATGCCAATTTTCATCTATTTTTTAGTAGATTCTTCATGGAAGGATCTTAATGAGATAATTTTGTAGATTGAGAACTAGTTGTGAAACGTTTGGAATGTCAAAGAGCAAACTAAGATTCACTCCTAAACTTGAGGACCAAAAACAGAAGATTATTTAACCCTTAACATTTTACTACTTAAAATGATAAAATTGGAGTTTTGAACTTTTTTCTTCTTCTAAATGTGTCAGATTCAGATCGAAGATACTAATTCTTTTCTTTAAATAAGGTTTTGTTATTTTCTATAAGAATTTTTTTTTTCCATCGGATATAGCACTTTTTTTCTAGCTAAGTTTGAACCTAAATAACATGTTTTACAGCCCTTTTGTTTAAAAAACGAACATTTAATTTCCAAACACTGCGTGCATATTTTTCCAAGTGAAATATATATATACTTAGGACATTCATTATTTCGAGTCGATTATTTTTCCTTTGAGTTGTGGTGTGCGGTGGAGTGGTTGTTTCACGTGGGGTGAGGATTTTGCAGTCGATGTTTTTTTATATGTTAATGGTTTGTTCTTGTGTTTTAGTTTTAATTTTGTGATAAATGAGGTAGTTCCCCCACCTCTGGTTTGTTTGTGTGTGTGTGTTTCGGTTGAGTTATTTTTTAGCGGTATATATCTACTGGTTCCGCTAGTGTTATGGCTTGGCGGAGTTTGTTACAGTCTTTGTGCTGCGAGTGCCTATCTCTCGATCGATCGGAATATTCCATCGATTATAGATGTTTTTTTTTTAAAAGAGCTTTGTACATGCTCGATTTTAAGATTGCCGAGGAATTCGAGGAATTTTCCTGTCACCGGGTCTCAACTTATGTCTTCCTCACTGAACTCCATCAGATTTTACAGGTCGACAGTAATGTCTCTTGTACCACAAGGTTATTTTATCTTTATTATTGGTATTTTGTATCCCGTTTTATTTTGAAAAATAATTTCCATTTCAAAAAAAAAAAAAAAAAAAAAAAACCTTCATTATTTGAAGTGTCCTTATATTTGTACAAGTGTATATATTAATTAAACAAATATCTATCAAATCCAATTCTACATCAATATTACAATGAACATACTAAATAATACTTAATCGAATTTATTATATATATATATATATATATGCATATACATATGTACTGAATACGATTGTCGTTTGCAAGTTGGCTACTTGGTTTTTTATAATTAAAAAAAGTATTGAAATAGACTATTCCAAATTGGCTACTTGGTTGGTCATACATGAAGTGGTCAACCCCAACTACTTACTAGTTTACTAAAGTAGTAGTAGTAGTACTAGTACTACATATACAGTCAATACTCAAGCCGGGAGAGATGAGAAAATGAAAGAAGAAAAGAAAGTATCGAGGGGCAATTCAGTCAACATATATGACACGAAGAAAAGAAAATAAAAGAAAAGAAAAATAATAAATAAATAACTATTGTAGCAGAGATTTGCATTCAAGTAAAAAAAAAAAAAAGGGGGGCAATAAAATCAAGTTGCTGCAGTGAACAAGGTAAAAGATTGGTACGACAACCGAGTTTGTTTAGTAATATTGCCTTCTGTATATCATTTTTTCATATAAATTTGAATGGATTCCGGAGACAACGGCTATTAATACTGGACAGTCCCACACATCATCTCCAAGTAGCATTATAAGAAAATATATATTTATATAACATTTATTTATATATGTACATAAACCAAAAAAGAAAGAGAAAAACACAGGCCCAAAAACAGATAAATTCGAAGAGAAGGTTTAGTGTGTGTACCAGTAGAAATTGGAGGTGCAAAGACCGAAGATTCAGAAAGCGAAAATTAGAAAAATTATAAGAAGGTTCCAGGAATCAAGGGTCGGGAACATGTGACTATACCCTTGAGACAAGGAAGTAGAACCAAAGTTTTCCTTACTACTTCTTCTTCTTCTTTTTTATTATAATTTTTTTTTTTTTTTTTTTTCATTTTCTCTCAGCTAAACCAATTTCCTTTTTTCAAGCTTACCAAAACCCACTTCCAATTCACACTCCTTGTATAGTATTAAAACCTCAACAAGATTTTCATGGCCTTCTTTTGGCTGGTTCTTGGTCTGCAGCTTCACTAGTACTGCAACTACAACTACTCTACAAGTATATATTATATTTCATATACATATATATATATATATATATTTAAATATATCTGATATATTTGGAATTCAAGTTTGGTGCAAATGCAAGGTAAAGAAGGTGAAAGAAGTGGTACAAGAGGGAAAGGGTCAAGTGGTGGAGGTAAATTAGTAGCAATTTTCTTCTTCTGGGTCATCTTAATTTTCTCTCACTTGATCAGTTTCTCATCGGCCGCCAAAGTACATGACAAGAACGGCCGTCTATATCCGCCGTCGCCGCCGAGGAAAGCGCGTTTTGTAGAGACAACAAAGACGACGACGACGTCGTTTCATGCGCCGATAAGCCCGGCGGCTAATCAGCCTGCAAACGACATCGATGGCGGCGATCCGGACAGTGATACACTATATGGAGACGACAAGAGAATAGTTCACACGGGTCCAAACCCTCTTCACAACTAGGTGAAGCAACCAAAAAAAACAAAAAAAAACAAAAAATGATTGTAAGATGATCTTTCAAGTTTATGATCATATTTTTATTTTATTTTATTATTTTATGTTTCGAATTAGAAATTAAAATATGATCAGATCGAGAGCATAGCTGTAGCCTTTTCAGAGAGGGGTTTAATTAATATTGGAGAGATGGTTGGGTATATGGGGCAGTGTAGCAATGGGGTGTGAGAATGACTGGGAAAGGGAATTAGAGGGGCAAAAAAGAGAAAAAAAGGGAAAATTATGGGGAGGCTAGTGTTAATGCTCTTGTTTCTTTTGCAGTAGTATTATTATTATTATTGTAATTTCTTGTTTGGCTGTGTACCAGCTTCTTCTTCTGTAGTTTCTGTTACAATTCAATACTGTGTTTGAATTAATTGCCGTGTAGTTATTCTTCTTCATCTACTACTCCTTTTCTTTTCTCCTTTTTTTTTTTTTTAGCATTGGTTTGGAAGCCCTAAAAAAGGGATCCAATACAGTGCTATATATATACATATACGTATACATATATAAAATTATCCTTGTGCCTGAATTTACAGTACTTTGCAGGCAAGAACGTAGAGTATATACCATCTATCTCAGAACAAGTGTGTAAAAGTACTTAGAAAAATAATAAAGGTCTCAGGGCTGATTAAATTAGGGCAGAGTTAGGGTTTTCTTTTCTTTTCTTTTTTCTAGCAAAAAAAAAAAAAAAGTAAAATTTTCCCTCTCCTTTTGAACTCTATGTAGAGTACACCTCCTTAAAAAAATAATAATAAAAAAAAAAAAAACGAAGTGATAAAACTGTTTCAGTTGATTGGAAAATGATCCACCAAGATTTTTAAAATGTGATAAAATCAACATTATGTTATTAATTTAATTACTCAAATATTTCTGTGGACAAATCATAATTTTTGCACAGTTGTTTCTTTTTTTTGATTAATTACTAGATGCAATTTGAGCTTTTATCTCTTTCATCAATGTTATTGATCAGTAGTATAGTAAGGAGACTATAATCAGATATATATATATATATATATATTTTTTTTTTTCTATTTTATATATATATTTTTTAACCCAATGCACTCCCATATGATATTGATAAGTGTGCTTTAACTAGAAATGGTGCTCATCATTCCCTAAAGGAGAAATAGAATGTCGATTAGTAGAATGTTCATGTAAAAGCATATCCATGACTAAGATATCAGGCCAAAATTGGTGTTAATCCTGATAACAAAAAAAGATATTGATGGATTTAACCCGTAAGAAGAATTTTTATCTTTTAAATACATGAGAATCCTAGACCTCGCACCATTGAAAAAGAAGAATTTTAATATATGTATATATATTCAAAAAGGATATGTATATAGACATTTTGTTCAAACTAAGGGTCTGTGTTGAGGTTGTAAACCACTTTTTTAAATTTAAAAAAAAAAAAAAAAAAAAAGTCCTTTTCACTCTTTGTTTTTCCAAATCTCTCTCTCTTAGAAAAAAAAAAAAAAAAAAAAAAAAAAAAAAAAAACACCTCAAATTTTAAAATTTCATAACTTTTTGTTATTCGAAGTCGAAATGAGATTTTTTTTTTTAAATTACATAAAATTTCAAAAGTAATGAAACAAGATTTATATTGTTATTTTTTTCTGAGCACATTTTCAGTTTTTTTTTTTTTTCATTTTTTTTTACTCTAAACAGTTCACTTTCATCAAACGTACATTTTTAAAATTCATCAAAATTTCGTCTAATTGTCCCCTCAAACGGCCTCTAAAAATATAAAATATTATAAATTGGTTCCAAACACAAGTTAAAACTAAAGTGTAAATTTAGAATAGGTGATATATTCGTCGGCCATCAGATCATGTATATTAATTATATCATGTCTGCAATTATATATTCTTATATAGTTGGAATTACTCAAATGATAAAGATATTTAGATCTGCTTCAGTTTTGTAGTCTATATAAATATATTTACAATGTCACAAATCTATAGTCGGACATGTCTTAGATTTACATTTAATATTCAATTTAGACTTTTGTAACATATTATTATTTATAATCATTAATGTAAAGGAAAAATATCAATCAAAAAGTATTATATTAATGAAATATATTAGTTATAATAACATCATCCAAATTAAAAATTACAAACACCCTTTTATAAAAGGGGTAAGACGGTAATAAAACCCCTTTTATATATCAATAGAGTTCATTTTTAAACCATTAAGATGTAATCAAATGACTGAGATGTAGCTCGTGTGTGATAGTTATAATGCATCTTACCTCATACTAATATAAACTAAAAAATTAAAAACTAATATATAATTTTTTTTTAAAAACCCCCCCAATCCGACGAAGCCCCCCGACACCCCCCGGCCGATGTCGGCAATTGGCAACGACGCCTTCTCCCCCCTCCGCACCGACAACCCAGATCTGGTGCCCCCCCCCCCTCACGTGCTGACAACCCATATCTGCCCGCCCCCCCCGGTGACGCCAGCGATCGGCGACGAAGCCCCCCCCCCCGTACTGAAGGACCCTGCCACCCCTTCTCCCCAAAGTCGAAGAGACCAACCCCCCCTCCCCCGCCCCAACGACCTAGATCTGGTCGGACCTTGGGTGAGGGGGAGACCTGGGTCGTTGGCGCTGGGGTGGGGAGAGGGCTTGTCAGCCGGTGGGGTGGTTCCTCGTCTTCAATTGGGGGGAGTTTTTTTTTAGTTTATTTTTTTATTTTTTGAAATTTATTAGAGAAAAAAAAAACCCTGCCCTGAACTCATATCCAAGCACCGCCCCACCCCAGCACCCCTCCACCCTAGCACGCTGGCAGTGACCAACCACTCGCGTTGTCACCGGCGACCACCACCTATGCTATTAGCCCCAATTTCTCTCTCTCTTTCTCTCCCCCAACCCCAACATGCTGGCCATCGCGCAACTTGCAAGGTCACCGACGAACACCCACCCCATCTGCCCCCCCTCCCCCTCTATCCCTCTACCCTAGCAGGCCGTCACACAACTCGAGCCATCACCAACTCATAGACGACCACCCACCCACTCCAGCGTCTTTCTCTCTCTCCGCCATAGCTCTGCGAGCTTATCATATCTCCTCTCTCTTTCTCTCTTCCCTCTCTTTCTCTTTATTCTTTGTTGTAGCTCCACATCCCCTTGCAAAGATGCCGACGATCGCGAGCTAAGACGGCAGTGTGGCTGCCTTTGCTGAGTTCGTCGGAGCTGAAGACGGTGGTGGCCGGTACCCATGGTCCACAGAGACGAGGGGCAAAGGGAAAAGGAGTCCAAAAATTCAAATTTTCTGTTTTTTTCAATTTGGGTAAAAATTTAGGAAGAGGATGATTGTTTGTACTCAAGTGCATGGTAAGATCTGGTGTACCTAATTTATGGTCATCCATTTCATTATTCCATCATTTCTAATCCTTAGATTAGACTCAAAAGAGATTTACTACATCCAATCCCTTTAAATAATATATAATGAAAATATCCATGCATATTATGGGCATCATTGGTACTCCAAAAAAGAAAGAAAATACTTAGCCGGACTTTAATTTTTTGTTTTCAAAGAGTTATATTTAGAAGTTATAAATTAAAAGATTTGTATTCTTTCAAATTCGGATTTCTTTTATGCTTATTTTGATCAAAGTCTAAGGTTTCTTTATATTTTTAGTCATTATGTATATTCATTGAACAAGTGATGAGCCAACGGTTCTTACTCAAGGAATTTCACGCTCTAAATTTTGGATAATTCAATCAATCAATCTATATTGATTGACTGCTTCTATTGTGTTGTTGCTAGCAAATACGACTATTTTTGTTTTGGATCTTCCAAATCATTCCCGCTGGAGGTCCGGACCCTTTTTTTTTTTTTTTTTTTTCTGATCTTTCGATAAAAAGATTCATTTTCTTCATAAAAAATAAAAAGGTAGAACCAATAAAGATTTATTTTTCAATTCATCCCTGAAGTTGAATACCTTCTTGAAAAAAGAATATGAAATTGAGGCATTATCCAAAAGGGTCATGACCAAAACCAGGGCCCCTAGATATAGGACAATAGGCATAGGGCATTGTTTTTGAGTCTATACAAGAATGTGTCGTAGTTAATTTTCACTGTTATGGAGATCCGACCATCTAATTAATATCCCATATGCCCATTAAATATTATAAAAATAGCCAATTCAATTTTGAATTGACCAAACCACCCACCCTCAAACTTTAACTTTCGTTTGGATCATATATTAGTGTTGAAATTTTTAAGTTGGAATTGGTCTATTTTTTAAAAATTAATTATAATTTTATTGATTTTTTTAAAAAAAATATAAAAATCTAGACGAGTAAAATATATTTTAGTTGGAATTGAATAGGTAAATCAAATAAAGCATGAGTTTTTGATCTAACCAAACATTTCTGACTACTGGTCCTAAATATATCTAGTCACTAGGATAAAGATCAACGATCATTAGTGAGCCACGTGGACAATGGGATTATAAATATTTTGGCTGGGTACTGTGGGACAGTTTTGATTGATTATTCCTAGAAGTCCCGTCTGTATTGTTGGACTTAAATGCACAAAAATAATTTTCTGGTCTTTTTTTATTTTTTATTTATTTATTTATATTTATTTCATCAAAGAAAGGAGTAAACATGCCTACTGTATATGGGCCAACGCGCTTAGTTTTTTTTTTTTTTTTTTTACACAACAAGCGCATATATAATTTTTCATCAAACAGAACGATCACAAGAGATTAGACTATGTGTGCGTATTGTGTATATAAAAAAAATGCGCTTATTTTATTTATTTATTTTTGTCAAAGGACACTATACCCTTACCCAGCATATAATATTAAAACGGTGCAGAAACTTTTATGCTTGAGGCGTACTAATTAATACCAATGCAGAGAATTGTGCTGCCCCTTTGGCCTCTTTCCATTTAGAAATTTTTCTGGCCCCTTTCTGTTCTCTGTCTTGCTACACTGTCTCATTCTCTCTCTCACACTAAATGAAGTACTGTGTGTTTTATGTATATTACTCTCAAATTTTTTATCAAATGTTATATATATGTGAATATAAATACAAATATAAATTGTAACATTATAAGTGCTTATTTCCTGTGTAAAAAAAAAAAAAAAAAAGGGACCTAAAAAGTGCTAACAGCTTATCATCCACGGTAACCAGGTTGACGTCTAAAGGTTTCTAGGATGCTTCTTGATATCTCTAGGTAGCACTTGAGAAAACCTACTTTCTAATGATATGTATGTAGGGACCAGGTTTGTAGGAAAATAATTAATTGTTTGATTCTATTACCGATTGATCGATATCAATAATCATTATCAATGTCAATTAAAGTGATAAATCATTGTACATAAGTGACTGATACCGTCGTAAAATATCAATGAGTAGAAAAAAAGGAAAAAGTTATCTCTCTTTCTCTTTATCTATCTTCTCTCTCATCTCTCTCTCGATCAGCTGCCCTCCTCGTGACGTTGTCACTTTTATAGTCCACTCCACCTAATTAATTTCTCTTAAGTTAAATAGTGCTGATAAACTCAATAAAACGATGTTGTCGCCTAAGTAGTATTCTCACAGGATCTAGTCTCTGTATTTTAATTCGTATGAACCGTGTGATCTTTATACTAAATTATATTGATACACTCCATAATTGTAATATATATACCTACGCTGAGGGACCCCTAAGTGGAATCTTTATATAGATAGTAAAATATAAAATCTTCCAAATTATCATAATAGCCCTTTCTACCTACAAAAGAATATATATATATATATATATATGGGTTTCCATGTGCAATTTGTGGAAGCATATAATGAGTATATTATATATTAATTGTTATCTCAATGTCTCACCTATGGACAAAACAAAGTCCAACCTTTCAAGGTGAGATCCATATAAAGAAGTTATGGAAACTTCCTCGGAATGAGTTGTGTCAGCTGAACCCAATAAAGGTACTTAAAAAAAAAAAAAATCCCCTAAAAATGGCTGGAGAAGAGAGCTGTCACTTATTTTAAACTAAGTTGTTGATTAGTTCAAAAAAAAAGTTGTTTCTTCTAAAGTAGGTTTTTGATTAGTTCAAAAGATTCCAGAAGAAAATTGTATCATGTTTTTCAAAGGAGATTTTTTTTTTTAACTATATATGGCTCAATATATTAGAGATTTGTAATTTCCCTATGAAATGAATGTTTTTCCTTTTCTTTTCATTTTTTTTTTGGGCTAGAAACCCATGAAATGAATGTTTGCCTTGAAGGCCATCATAGAGCACACACATTTATGTTTGAGTTAAAGAGGGGGCTTGATGAGACTGCAACTACCTCATCTCTCCATTTGTCAATTCCCATAAAACTCTAGTTTATTGCTTCCACCTACCTCAAAAGTTTTACCTATAAGCTCGATAGCTACCAATTTTTGTTTTTAGTATTTTCTTTATTTTTTTTTAACTAGATTTGAGCCGAATAAATGCTACTCGTTATTTAAGTTTAAGAACTAAATCGTCAATTTTACACAATTCAGAAAACAAATGTGCCGTGTCCTAAACACACCAATTATTTTCAACATGGAATTACTGTTAACATAAGACAAAATGTGATCGCTTGGCAAATTTAGTGCTCATATTTATAATCTTCTTAGCTGGCCAAAAAAATGGTCCTAAAAAAGTTTTTTTTTTTTTTTTTTTATAAATTAAAATTTCGTCTCATTGTCGTCAACCACCTCAAACACGTCGTATTAATATAGTCAATCAATGTAGGTCGTATTCATATATGATAAATATATATATAGTGTGTGTGTATATATATATATATGCATGTACAACTGGATGATCATAATCGATTATTAGGGGTATGGTCTTTCTTTTGTACGTATTCGGTTTCAAGAAATACACTGCCTGTGTACTACTGAACTCTCCTGAGTAAATATTTATGTGTAAATGGGAATGTTCCTTTGCTGATAACGATTAGATTTTAAAGTAGTAATTTTGAATGAACCTAGATTTCAATACCTAGGAGACGTTTCTCTCTGTATAGGGAAAAAATAAAAAATAAAAAATAAAAATTTCCAAGCTTAGATTCCCATATACCTATACCACATTGGGAACTGTGAAAGTTGGTTTAAGGCATAATTTGTAGATCATTATATGTTTGATTGGAAAAAAAATATTCAGACCCCTTTTCGGTCAAGTATCAAGAAATAATATTAGTTTATGTACTAGTATACAAAAGGGGAATTGAAAATTAAGGTGTGGAAGTCTTGGGAACCATGATTTGAGAGAAATATTGTTTTATTGGTTGACCAAAAGAAACAATGTATATTGGTTTTGCTATGAAAAACGTGTTTATTAAACTTTATGCACCTCACTTTCTGATTATGTCACATGGGGAAAAGTTCAAGGCATATTGGTCCTTACTCCTTTCCTTTCACTGCAGCATCACTAGAGGTTTAGAAAGAGAGTCTCCCCGCCTTGCAACGCAATGTCATTTCGGACGTTCGATGAGGGTTTAAAAAAGAATTGAAATATCGAAATTTTTTGTCAAGTCCCACTTAACAAAACACTTTAAATTTCAATGGATCAATGCATGATAAATTACTTGTATGGTACAATGAGACGCCGTTTTGGTTATTGTGACACCAAAAAGAACCCTATCTCTCTTGGAGGAGCTTCAAGAAATAGATCATTAGAATTTCTAAAGTCATGCACTAAAGTTGATCATATATAAATTTAGGAATATTTTATTATTAATTAACACGTTTTGTTGATCACAATGTCTTTTTTTATTTTTATTTTGTCCCCATATCTAATCTCTTACTCAAAAGTCATAACATCTTCAACCCCATACCTTTTCTGCCTTTTGGAATCTGAGGAAATGAATCCAACTCGATTCCAAGGTTTCCATTTCTTGTTTGTAGTATTTGTCCCCAACTCCCAAAAGTATTCTGCATTCCCAGAAAAATCAACAGGCCTTTTTGTTTAAACTTGAAACAGAAAGCCATAAATTTCTTAAACCTACAAAGATGAGGCGCCACATGATTTGCATTGAATTCTACAAATATATACATATAGGGGTGAACCCAGAAATATATTTTAGTGGGTCGTATACTAAAATTTTTTGTAAAGAGAGAAAAATTTTAATGGAAACTATGTGGGAAATTTTTAATTTTAGTGGGTTTATGTGATAATTTTTAATTTTAGTGGGACCAAAACAATAACAATACAAACATTTTTTTTAATAAAATTATAATAGTTATTTATTTTTAGTGTAGAGACTGTATGAGAATTTTTTATTTTAGAATGTTTTTTAGGCAAAATTAAAAACAAAAAAACAAAAAATTTCAGTGACTAGCACTGCTCTAACTCCGCCCTGCATATACATATATACATGTATATATCATGTCGGTGAGCAGTACATCAAAGTGACAATATTTGATCTACGATTTAGAGTTGAGACGTAAAAAGTAGTGCCTTAGCTGGATTGTTCATTATCAACCAATGATTAATGGACTAATGTCTTAAACATATAGAATTCACGTAAGACTGAAAAAAATATCATTTAGTGAGGTAGTTGGGTTACTCTCCTACTGGACGTAACGGACCCTACTTATAATGGGTTCTATGAGATAAGAGTCAATTAATTGTAAAGGAATCTTGTTCAAACCGACAGGATTGAATAAAACAGCACTCCGTAATACTTTAAGTTGGTCAAATTAAAGGGGATAGAGTGAAGGCTTTTTACATAGGATTTTCTAACCACAGTGTCATTATCGTCTGTGGTTGTAGTTGATTCAACAAGGAAAATACTGTAGTTGTTCTTACCTTAACATTCTCAAGGACAGCGCCATAAGTTTGCTATACATTTTGGCCGGTGATCTTTACCATGCAAACACAAAAAGCTTCATCAGTACAACTCGGGAAAGATATCAGTACAACCCGTTACAGAGAAAAAGAGAGATAGATAAAGAGAGATAGCGAGAACTTTTCTGTCCGGCGGTCAACAGTGTCACACGAAAAAAATTTCATATATATATATATATATATAACGTATGTATAGGCATTGAATGCTGGTAATGAAGTAAAGAAAGGTGGCTAAAGCGACCTGAATGGGCTGAAAAGTAAATTTATTATATTGCACCAAAAAGTCACTGATTAAAGCTGTATTAAAAAGGACAGACTCTGTTCAAACACCCAGAGAACTTTTGTAGCCAACAGGTCTATTAGCATAAGCCTTAGTAATTCATTTTGAGCCTCACAGTGTTTGAATTAATCAGGAATTAATTCAGGCAAAATGAGAATTTTCAATCTTGCAAAATGGAGAAATCTGATGAACACTTGCACAATCTTGGATCAGGTCTCTATTTATCCCAAAAGGGCAGTTCTAATTGTTCCCATTAGCCTAAAAGAGCGTCAAACCAGAGAGATTATTAGCATCTCTTGCTCCAGAAATTTTAACTTTTAGGAGCGTTGTATGATAAGATGATCCCTATTAGTAATGTAATGTTTTTAAACATTTATATCTTAATGAAATCACATAAAAAAAGGGGTAAACTAACAGAATATTTTAATAAAGATGTTAATAATTTAAGACAGTTTCATATCAGTAATGTTTTCTTTTTATACCATACTAAAGAATCCTCCTAACTTTATCTTAGGCAATCTATTGAGGATCTTTAACCTTCTTTTGACCAATTGTTCTCCAACCGATTGACCATGATCAGAACTTGGGCATCATAATATAGCCTCAATTGAAAAGATACCTCTATTTCCAAAACTAATATACCAGAAGTGTAATTCACATTTCGAGATGCCAACATGTTCCTTGTTAAGGGATAGGGCTTACCTGTAGGGCCTCTAGGGAATGTTTTTATTAGCGGTTGGGGAATTTTTTGGTAACACTTAGAGGATATGCTAACACAGATCATCTCATTCTCGAACTTTTTATAGCAAAAAAAAAAAAAAAAATTCTGAAGTATATATGGTCTTCGATTAGAGAGGAAAAGGGGGGAAAAATAAACTTTTTTTCACAACCTTTTTACTATGAGGTATAGTAGATCCGTAACTTGAGACTCCTTGTGCCCAAGAAGAAATACTTGACCTTTTGTGGCAGAAATCGTTGAATCTGGTTTGAGAAAGCAGCTCTAGCTCTAAAAGAAGAGCACTATTTATGTGCTTAAACCTTCAAAACAGTTCCATAACTCTCTTTCCAATAGACATATGCCTTGAAGTCACAAGACATTAAAGCATTAAAGCATATGGTACATTTGGAACTCAGGTTAAAAATTAAAAATTTTAACTCACTTTTTATCCTTTTCTGAAAAATCAACAAATATTTTAACTAGTTTTCGAAAAGTCAACCAAGTACAACAACCTAAAATTTCAACTCTAACCGATATTCCAAACACACCTTTAATGTTGTCAACTCTACCTCCAAACTTGATCTGACTCCATTAATTATTTGGTTTTCAATGAAAGGGTTGGCCAATTAGTATTACAGATCAGATCAAGCTATATTATTATCTATAGAGACAATATCTTCATAAGTAACCAAGTCTAGTATACCACGAGTCATTTCGTGGGGTAGTAATGCTACCCGTTCTCCTTAATATGATCTTGATCTCGACTCTCGACCCTAATTTCACCACAATGAACATGATGTATGAACAATTCACTTTGTAATGGATTCATTACCATGCGAGAATCTTAGCTTTCAATGATTATTTAATATGCTATTCTCTATCCCGTCACTTTTACTATATTAAAAAAGAAGAAAAGAAAACATGTTGAGTGTGGGAACATAGGATTGATAAGGGTAGTGCAAGTAACAAAATAAACCTGGTGAAACTATTCTCGCATCCAGTACAGAAGTACTCGTTTGTGATAAACCCAGACCAGTGAGCTCAATACCAAATCAGTTCAGTACTTCTCAAAGGACTCTGATTGACCATTATATATATATATATGGGGCTCACCTCACAAATCTTACACGGACCCCTTCAGCCCTCCGGGAGGACCCCCTGTACGGACAGCTGCCTTCCCGGGGGGGAGAATCATGATGAGATGAACCATTCAAATATTCAACGACTATATATATATATATATATATATATATGTATGTGTGTGTTTATTGATATAAATGTTGTAGTGATGTTAATGTAAGAATCTGGTGCAGTGAATAATGGGATATGCAGGCAGTGAAATTCTTTAAAACGTGGGGTACAATCTTGACCTACCACTTAAGGGCCAAAATTTAAGTTCATATTCAGATTGGTACAGTTTTTTTTTTTTTTTTTTTTCAACTGGAGAAGTCAAATTTGTGTCAGGAGATATATAGTTCTTGAGGGAGCAGCTTGATCTCGTCAGCAACTGTGCTTTCTCTTGAAGGAGAATTCAAAAATGACAAAAACGACAACCATATTGTCTGTCTGCTAGCTTTTGAGCTCTTTAAGTTCACAACCAGTTGAATATTTACAGCATAATGTCAACTAAAATTGAGTAATTTCGATTTGAATCTAAGAAGTTGGAGTGTAATGTTGAATGTTTAGCTCATTTATCCAAAACTCAACTTATTCTTAACATCAAATGCAGAATGTGAGCTGATATTAGGACTAGTTCAACAAATTGATGAACAATAAATACCTGGAACAAATGGGCCTAACAGACGCTAGTCAGAGAGCTTTCCCTCTTCTTTTAGGTGAGCCTAACATGGCTATGGACTATTGAGCATATTGCATTTTGGAAGCCCATATTTTTTTTTTATTGACAATTCAGAAGCCCAAATTGGTGATTTTGGACAGGTTGTTGAAGTTTTGAATAGGGTTGTTTATCGGATTATCTCTCAAAAAAAAAAAAAAAAAAATATATATATATATATAGTTATTAGTCCAATTATAATAGATTTCGTTTTTTTTAATCTCCAATTAGATTAGTATTAACAGAGGAAAAAATATCTTTAGTTACTGACTATGAAAATTAGTGAATTTCGTTCTGTCATCTACCAAAATTTTTTGTCATGGGATTAACCTGTTTCTTCTCTTTAGAGCAAACGAGTCTAATACCCGTGCGTTGCACGGTAGGGGAAAAAAAGTTAAAAGACTAAGTATAAAAATAAATAATTTACATTAAGAATAATTAATTAAGGAAGATAATATAATTACAATAAGTTTAAGGATTTAGTTTGTTTTTTTATATATTCAAATATATATTAAAATATCAAAAGTATATATACTAGTATGGATATATATTTATATTTATATATACATAAAGTTCTCAAACATAAAGTTTTTTCTGATACAATTGACTGTTGTTATTCATATTTAATTTTCTTTAATTTCTCCTCCGATCTGTCATAATAAAACATTTCTATATGTTAGTAAAGTGATGTTTATGGTTGATATATGAATTAAACTAAATTTTTCAATTTATTATGTAATTATGCATAAAAAAATATAATTACCTAGTTTCTTTTTGTTTCTTTGATGGATCACTTGGAGATTGAATCTGGACTTGCGATGGAGGAGGTTGATGCTGAGGACTAAAATAATAATATATTTAATTAACTAATAATTTATGATATATAAATATATATGTTCAATAAGGAAATTTAAAAATTGAAATAAAATACAGATAGCAATATACCTTGATTTTACTTCTTCGATAATAGGTTCGGTAAATGTAAGCTATTTCTTTGCTGTCTTTTTGCCTCTTAGCTGGGGTGTCTCTGGGTCAAAAGAGATTACGGATGGTGGAATTTCCTCAGAAGGCATAGTTGTCGGTGCAGGCAATAACATTGGTTGCACATCATCATTAAAGGTTCTTACAATGACTGCATCGATAAAAGCTCCTCTGAGACGAAATTGAATGACAAATATTTTTGATATGCCTTTCAGTTGGTTCAGGATATGAGAGATAACAGTTGGATCAGTGTATCATTCTTGGATCGTCAGTATAGAGCACGGTTTATTTATTAATAATTGCACAGTTTTTCCAAACATCACAATGATCATCCCTCTAGTACCGTCTTCGATTCGTACATTAATTTTGTACATGTTGAAAAGATATAATATTTATTTAATTTTTGATCACTTAGGTATTTATATATGTTTATTTTTTTTACAATAAAGATAAAGTAAATTACCAACTGATTGGCATTGTAGTTAGATGTCCATGATTGTCACACCACCATAACGTCCCTGATTGTTTTATTTGTCTGTAACACCTTGGACAGGCATTGTAGAACCAACGTTGGCAAATATCAAGTTCAGTAATGGTTGCCTTGACAGTGAATTTTGTCTCCTGTTGGATAAATTAAAATTAATAATATTGACTAAATTATATTTTATGTTTTATATTTAATAATTAAATATTTACTTGATTTTGATATGGATCTAGAGCTTGAAGTTCTATGATTTGTGGTTCGGTTGAGAGTTTTTTGTTCCTCTAATGGTAATGCCTTTTTTGTCGATCCAGCAATAAAATCAATTCATTGGATAGAATGGCTGAATTTATAGAAAATTAATATATAAAATGAAGTTAGTATTTTATTAAAATCAATAAGTTTAAATAATTAAGATAATTTATAAGCGTGTGTTGGGACACCAGTTCAAGTGGTGTTTTCGAAGTTCCATCCCAGCTAATGGTGTTTGGCTTTCTCGTTCATCTTCAGTGGCCATTCGACCCGTTATACAGTAACCTCAACGGGGTTTACTGTTCACGGAATCTTGCCTGCAAATCTGAAGCTTCAGTGCCTGGCTCCTGTGGCCGAATCTCACGCCTCTCCTCTCGGCGCCCATGTGTGGGTCGCAGTGGGTCTGTTGGCTGTGCCCCCATCCCATCGAGCATCTGCTGAGTAGCAGGAGCTCTGGTTTGTGGTCGTCCTTCTTCTTCCCCTCGCTGAGTTTAAAATTTTGAGGTATTGCCCTCGCCCACCCCGTCAAGCAGATGCGGCGCCGAGGGAGGGTTGGGAAATGCAGGCGAAACGTTGGCCGGATTACCCAGTATTTCCAAGTTCGAAAATCTGCTCACCGACCTGTCAATTCCTGTCCTAATCCGACATTCGATAGTGGGTACTCGTCCTCGGGCTCCAATTCGGTAACCCTAGTATAAAATCTTCCCCTAATTCGATAAATTTATGGTTGCATTCTCATATTTGTTTGTGTGGGTTGTCCGTGGGTGTATCGGGTATTTTAGTTTCCTTGTCTTGGGAGAGCTTCCTTTGTGTAGGTAGAGGAAAGTAAGTTAAACTTGGTACTTCAAAAGTTCAGAAAGTGTTTTTGTGGCTTTGGAAAATGGTTGCTGTTAAATTCAGTTGTTTCTTCTCGGTTCATACATGGGTTTGGTTCTGCTAATTTATTTCAGTTGCTCTCTTGTGTTTTTCACCTCATTAATTGAACTGGGTATTCTTGTTTTCTTCTCGTCTCTTCTTGTAAGGTGTGCTTTTCCTGGGTAGGTACTAGAAACCTCCTTTTTGGCCATTTACCTGTTTTGCTCCCCAATTAGCCACGATTTGCTCTTGTAAATGATGTTTGAAGTACTATAATCCCCATTTGCTGCCATTGTGATGTTTTGATCTCCATTTTGTCATTTTTGGCACTTGTTAATCCTGTTTGAGGTACTAGAATCCTCATTTTTGGCCATTGACCTGTTTTGACCCCTAATTAGCCACGGTTTGCATTTGTAACTTATGTTTGAGGTACTAGAATCCCCATTTGCTGCCATTGTGATGTTTTGATCTCCATTTTGTCATTTTTGGCACTTGTTAATCCTGTTTGAGGTACTAGAATCCTCATTTTTGGCCATTGACCTGTTTTGACCCCTAATTAGCCACGGTTTGCATTTGTTAATTATGTTTGAGGTACTAGAATCCCCATTTGCTGCCAATTGTGATGTTTTGATCTCCATTTTGTCACTTTTGGCACTTGTTAATCCTGTTTGAGGTACTAGAATCCTCATTTTTGGCCATTGACCTGTTTTGACCCCTAATTAGCCACGGTTTGCATTTGTAAATTATGCTTGAGATACTAGAATCCCCATTTGCTGCCATTGTGATGTTTTGATCTCCATTTTGTCATTTTGGCACTTGTTAATCCTGTTTGAGGTACTAGAATCCTCATTTTTGGCCATTGACCTGTTTTGACCCCTAATTAGCCACGGTTTGCATTTGTTAATTATGTTTGAGGTACTAGAATCCCCATTTGCTGCCATTGTGATGTTTTGATCTCCATTTTGTCACTTTTGGCACTTGTTAATCCTGTTTGAGGTACTAGAATCCTCATTTTTGGCCATTGACCTGTTTTGACCCTAATTAGCCACGGTTTGCATTTGTAACTTATGTTTGAGGTACTAGAATCCCCATTTGCTGCCATTGTGATGTTTTGATCTCCATTTTGTCATTTTTGGCACTTGTTAATCTGTTTGAGGTACTAGAATCCTCATTTTTGGCCATTGACCTGTTTTTGACCCCTAATTAGCCACGGTTTGCATTTGTTAATTATGTTTGAGGTACTAGAATCCCCATTTGCTGCCAATTGTGATGTTTTGATCTCCATTTTGTCACTTTTGGCACTTGTTAATCCTGTTTGAGGTACTAGAATCCTCATTTTGGCCATTGACCTGTTTTGACCCCTAATTAGCCACGGTTTGCATTTGTAAATTATGCTTGAGATACTAGAATCCCCATTTGCTGCCATTGTGATGTTTTGATCTCCATTTTGTCATTTTTGGCACTTGTTAATCCTGTTTGAGGTACTATAATCCTCATTTTTGGCCATTGACCTGTTTTGACCCCTAATTAGCCACAGTTTGCATTTTTAACTTATGTTTGAGGTACTAGAATCCCCATTTGCTGCCATTGTGATGTTTTGATCTCCATTTTTGTCATTTTGGCACTTGTTAATCCTGTTTGAGGTACTAGAATCCTCATTTTTGGCCATTGACCTGTTTTGACCCCTAATTAGCCACGGTTTGCATTTGTTAATTATGTTTGAGGTACTAGAATCCCCATTTGCTGCCATTGTGATGTTTTGATCTCCATTTTATCATTTTTGGCACTTGTTAATCCTGTTTGAGGTACTAGAATCCTCATTTTTGGCCATTGACCTGTTTTGACCCCTAATTAGCCACGGTTTGCATTTGTTAATTATGTTTGAGGTACTAGAATCCCCATTTGCTGCCATTGTGATGTTTTGATCTCCATTTTGTCACTTTTGGCACTTGTTAATCCTGTTTGAGGTACTAGAATCCTCATTTTTGGCCATTGACCTGTTTTGACCCCTAATTAGCCACGGTTTGCATTTGTAAATTATGCTTGAGATACTAGAATCCCCATTTGCTGCCATTGTGATGTTTTGATCTCCATTTTGTCATTTTTGGCACTTGTTAATCCTGTTTGAGGTACTAGAATCCTCATTTTTGGCCATTGACCTGTTTTGACACCTAATTAGCCACGGTTTGCATTTGTTAATTATGTTTGAGGTACTAGAATCCCCATTTGCTGCCATTGTGATGTTTTGATCTCCATTTTGTCACTTTTGGCACTTGTTAATCCTGTTTGAGGTACTAGAATCCTCATTTTTGGCCATTGACCTGTTTTGATCCCTAATTAGCCACGGTTTGCATTTGTAAATTATGTTTGAGGTACTAGAATCCCCATTGCTGCCATTGTGATGTTTTGATCTCCATTTTGTCATTTTTGGCACTTGTTAATCCTGTTTGAGGTACTAGAATCCTCATTTTTTGCCATTGACCTGTTTTGATCCCTATTTACACACGTTTGCACTTGTAAGGTGTTCTTTCACCTTTACACCTTATTGGCGATGATGTATACAACAATACATAAAATTGTATTATAGTCTGACTGGTGAGTCATTTACCCGATATGTGTTGTCAGTTACCGGTATATAAGCATATGTTGGTGTTAAGGGCTTAACTATGGGTTGTGCTAGTCATGAACAAGTAAAAACCCGAACCCATGGTTTATATGCCATGGTAGCCGATTCTGTATCGGGTATTTGACATGCCTCAGATTAAACGTGTTAATCAATTTATACTGAGCCAATTAATCGACCGTCAGACCGTCTTTTTAAAATTATTTTCCTATGTTTGGTTATCTCTTTCCTAAGGAGATGCCGCGCAAAGCATCGGGGGATCATTACTTTTGGGACGCCGCTAAAGAAAAAAAATTTCTGGAGCAACTTGATGAGTACCTGGCCTGCAGTGGCGGCAAACATCCCCCCAAAGCAACTCTTGAACTTTGGGCCGCCCAGTTTAATGCTGAGTTCGGTGGGGTAACAAGCACTTGGAAAGACATTATATCAAAAGAAAGAAAGGATGAAAAAAATATATAGGGGCTGGAAGGCGTTGCAAAAACAAACCGGTCTAGGCTACGATCCATCGACGGATCGTGTGACATGCTCTGACGAAGCGTGGCAAACTTTTATAGGGGTAACATGCGTAGTCTAATATAAGGTCCTACGTTATATTATTAATTAACGCGATGATCATACTTGTACTAAGCTAAAATTTCATTTGCAGGTTCATAGGGAGTGCAACCATCTACGCTACGAGGGGCTGCGCAACAGGGAGCTTTATTGTAACGTGTTCGAGAAAAATCACGCTGCCGGTGCATCGGGATATGGATCAGTAACCATGCCAGCTGATAGTACTCCGTACGGCGACGTTGAAGCTTCAATGGACTACTCTGAAACCCCGGGTCGACTTTGAAGAGTTCTAACGCCAAACACCGGTGCGCGCGGTTGTAGCAACTTACGTTCGGAGCCGATGCAGTCCGTCGCGGTTAAGGCAAGTTCCGGTAAGAGAAAACAAAGAGACGAAAACGGACGAGATGACATTCTTAGCAATGCAGGAAATAGTGAGTCATTTCCGTGACAGTCGCAATCGGGCCCAAGTAACGAAATCGCAAAGCCGACCGGACCACATGCTAGTGTGTATGAACATTATGACAGAGATGGGTATTCCACCAAATCAACGGTGTCAATGTGCACTACCTACCTGGACGCTCATCCACGCTCCAACGTACGTTCTATCAGCTGCCTGAGGTCGATAGGCCGAGAATTGTTTCATCCGTCGTTGACTCCTACCCCGGCCCCCACCGATTGATTTTCCTTGTCCGACTATATTTTTTTCCTTTATATCCACGGCTTATGAATATTTGAGACCTAATCTTGAGCTCATTATTAACTTTTATTTATTTATGTATTTCATGTGTGAGACATAGATGAGACGGATAATTTATTTTATTTTTATCTGATATTTTATGTTACACTGCTAATGCACTGCTAATGGTTTGTACCGGTAATGAGAAAAATACAAATTAATTTTTTATAGTTTGCTAACAATTTTCTTGTACCAGGTAAAAATTAAATTTTAGAGCGGATATAAAAATATTCTCAAAATGAACGAGTATAATTCCGCATCCGATGAGGAACAAGATGATGTGTACTTTAGATATTTGACTTATAATATCTGGTCTGTCTTTAGATTTTTGTTCTGGATTATATTTAAAGTTCTCCTGATTTCTGACCATTTAGGATTACATGTAAATGTTAGAAATATATCAAGATTTCCATAATGTCTACAAATCGCCATTGCATCTTGATAATCTGAATCATATATCTTGGACTTCCTGTGTAAGATGATGGTAAAATAATTCTTTTCCCTATTGCTTCTGCGTCTGTATCACCTCTTATTATAGCATCTTGGATACCTTTATAAATTCAAATCTTAAATTATTTTGATTTTGTCTAACATAATCTAAATGATCTTCTTCAGTAGAAGCATAACTATCTACAATATATTGTTGGAAAAGCCGTCCACCTCTAATAATGTATTTCCTTCATTTAATCGTTGTTGAAATTGAAAAGCTAAAATGATCTCATTGATATTCAATTTCTTCGTGGTTGTCTACCAACAAAATTTGGATTCCATTCTATATCAATTCTATATTCATCTACTCCATAAGAAAATAATAATGGATACTGCAATGCTATATAAGATGTATAAAGTTTATTGATTCTTTGTAATTCTCCAGTCTGACTATGAATAATAATTTCTCTAGCTTTCTCATATAAACCAAAATCTCCAACAATAAACCACATATATTTGTTGAAGTTGACAGATCATATTGTGTACTATCTCCTTGTCGTCTTCCAATTAATCTTAATTTCATTGATGGCATCTGATTGTTTTTATAAATATCTCTGACACTTTTAAAAGCCGAACTAATTTATTTGTTTCATCTAACATTATCATTAATTTTTGAATGATAATCTCATTTAAATTATTTAAATCATTATTATTTGAAAATGTTGCTATTCTATTTTGAATTTCATTTTCTGTATCATAAATATACAATTGTGCGAATTTTGGAGGATTATTATTAATTGAAAGTAAAGATCCAATTATAGGTGATGAATTTGTCCACTAATCATAAAAATATATGGTCCTGATGAATTATTAATATCTGATTGAATATTTGCTCTAAATGAAGTAAAAGCAAACATAAAATTATAAATTCTAATATTTTTCTGAAATTTACACTTAAAGGTCCTCCATAATAATCTAATAGTTCGTTTAAATTGGTGGCATTTTTTTTCCCTTAAAGGTATCATAATTTTTCCATTTTGACAACATAAAAAAAATTTGGTAGATATGTATTTTGTGTTTGTTCATTTTTCCAAAATAATGCTCCACAATATTGACATACACAATTACAATCTCCAATATCAACATATTTATCATTTAAATCTGAGTAAAAAAATTTTGTAAAAAAAAAAAAGTTAGTAAAAGGTTTTATTCAAATTTATAATCGTATAAAAAAAATTAAGATGAAGAAATTACTTTCTTGAATTGACGGTAAATTATAATCGTCCGAAGATGAATTTGATGTTCCTTCGCCAGTGTCATAACTTAAAGATAATTGAATAGATCTTGTTCGAAAATCAGTAATAATTTCTGTATTCGATTTTTTAAACTGATTGTTTTGAAATGTACAATTGTTGATGTGGATGCTTCATTATCATTTGTATAATTTCGTTTTTTCTCAAGTTTTGAATATTTTGAATCATTGGGATCTTTGTAGGTTTTTCTCTTTATACTTCTTAATTTTGTATTTTTTAATATAATATATAAAAGCAACAATATAAAATATTGTTAAAAGGTAATATCATACATATAAAAATAAGAGAGATAGAAAAAAAAAAGATCAAGAATTTTATTTACAAAAAAAAAAAAAAAAAAACCCAAGTAAATAGTAATAATCAAATAATTTAAATATTATTCTAAACTATAAAATAATTTAATCATAATTAAAACTAATTAAAAAGAATATTGTTATTATTTTATAATTGAGTTTGTTTAAATTTTGTTTAAATATATGTGATATCATTTTAGTAAAAATTATATTTATCACTTAAACAAATTTTTTAGATATGTTAATTTGTTTAAGTTTTCTCACTTTTAAATTTTTTCATTGAACATTTTGTCAAACATGTAATATTTTATTATTTACGTATTGTTTTACTTTACATATTTAAAAATAAATGAACAAAATATTACTTTTCATTTTATAATTAATTTTATTTAAGTGTTATTTTTAAAGGCTTATGTTGTATTATTATTTTTGTAAAATTAATGTTTATTAGTTCAATCAACAATATTTAACTTTGTTAACAATTGTAACCATTAATGTTTTATTCTTTTTCATTGTCCTCCCCATTTTCTCAGCCGCTGTCCGTACGGACGGCGCCAATTTTTATTAGTTGAATTTTATGTATTTTTAATACTAATTGATCAAAATGTTATGTGTCAATATATTTTTTTAATTTTTTTTATGACGATCTACATTTCGTAAAATAAAGAATAAATAATTATTCTTATTCATTATGATCAATTATGGGTATTTAAAAAAATAAAAATCTATACCAAATAATAAATTTAAGATGCAGTAATAAAGATATCTATTTATCAACATGTTATTTACTACCCTTTCTTTTTTTTCCACGTAATTTTTTATCTTCAAAAATACCTACATTGTCAAATAAAATAATAAATACATTAAGTTATCTTTATTTATTATTACCAATCAATTTGTCCAATTTAAATCCAAACAAAATAAAAATTTATAAAACATAAAAATTTATTCTTATACTACAGGATTACATGATAAAAGAAACTAAATCATACATCTAAGATTACAATAATTTACAATTGTAAAAACATTTAAATGCAGTAATTATTCCTATAAACTTAAATATTACAACAATGTAATGGATAGAAAAGAAAAAAAAATTCCTCGGGCAATAGAGACTTAAGAAAGGAAAAAATTATAAAACAAAAATTATAATAATAATGCAACATAGAAAAACAGAACTTTGAACCTTTAATTATATACACTAATCTAGATAAATAACATAATATATACATATATACTATAAAAAATATACATAAAATTTTATTAAATATTTTATGATATGCTCAGATCTCTTATATAGTTAAGAATATATGTTAAACAATAACTGAAATACATTTAACATCATCTCTCACAGCTACCAAGTGTAATGCTTGGGAATGTGTTTAAACAAAAAGGGGAGAGAAAAAAGGTTATAAATGTTCCCAACGAAAACAGAGAGGGAAGAACGGGAGAAAAACAGGGAAAAAAGGGTAACATTAAAAAGGGGGGGGGGGGGGGTGGAAGAAATATTACAGTAATATAAAAACAGTAACATATTACTACATATATGTTGTGAAAAAAAAAAAAAAGAAAACGAACACATTCCAAAAATCCACAGCAATAGTTAATATGGTCAAATAGTATATAACAGTTATTTAACATATGTCACCAATGATATCATAGTTATCATCATAGCATGGGAAAACTCTAATTCAGAAAATTTTTGTCAAGATCATCTACAACAGCACTAAAAAAAAAAAAAAAAAAGAAGAGAAAAGTAACACAACACTTTTAAATCTGTTTACAGTATCATTATCATAATAATAAACATGTTGAAATAGTTTAAAAGATACCAACAACCATTAAGAAGGAACAAAATAAAAACAACAGTCGATACTAATTAAGAGCTTTAATAAGAACAGTACCTGGAAAAAAAAACACTTTTGAAGAGAGATGAATGAAGGTTTAAACCAAAGGAGTTAAGAGAATATTACAGAAACATTAATGGTAAAGGGTGGTAATAAAGCAATAAATGAAGAAAGTTTATTTATAAGAGGAAGTCGGCTAAACAGCAGAATACCAATTTTTTTTTTTTTTTTAAAGTCGGTGTAAGAGGAAGGAAGAATTTTTTTACACACACAACAGATAAAAGATAAGAAATTTTTACCAATCAGATTCATTAATGAAAAAGCTGCAACTATAAAAAATTTCAGTCAAAACAATCATGAGACAGTAAACCACATATTTATAGCAAATAATACAATTACAACACAGAAAAGAAAATTTAGAAACATTAAATACAAAAGACAAATCACCTAATATGGTTACAGCTACAAAACTAAATAGTAAAAAGCTTAACAATCCATCCAAACCTAACTAAATAATACAATACAGTTAGTAAACATATATTTTACTTCACGGATTACACCCAACATATTAAAGAATGATGATAATAAAAAACCACACAAACACTAACTAATCAAAATCAACCATTAAAAAAAAAATCCTATTTATAACAAAATCAAACCACATAAAAAAAAAGTTAAAAAAAAAACCAACAAATAAAAATCAAATTGCAAAAAATAATCGAAGAGAAAGGAGAAAGGATAAACATGTAGAGTTAAAAAAATAAAAAATAGAGTTCGGAGAAGGAGAGGAGAGAAAACCCGAGAGAAAAATGAAGAGAAACAATGTACAATGAGTTAAAAAATAACAAAAAGAAAAAAAAGGAAAAAAAAACGTAAAATGCCAAAAATCAAAACCCAACACATCAAAAAAGGGAAAAAAAAATCTAGGGCTGGAATGCCAAAATCCGAAAAATAAGGATAGATAGAGAGAAAGAGGTATAGTAGACCGGTAGAAACATAGATAAAAAAAAAAAGTCAGATTATCAAACAATAGAAATCAACATCAACAACACAAAAAATTGGAAACCAAAAAAAAAATTATAGAGTTTTCTTACAAAACCAGAGAGATTAGGGGAAAAAAAACCGGATTACAGTAATGAAAAACAAAAACAACCTAAACAAATGTGAGAATCTAACATTCAAAACAGAAAACCCAACATAAAAAAAAAAAAAAATCTAGGATTTAAAAAGCGAAAAATCCAAAAAAATAAAGAAACAGAGAGAGAGACTGTAGAGAGAGAGAGAGAAAGAGTTAAAACATCAATAATAGAGATCACCATCAACATAAAAAATGAAAAAAAAAAGGTTCTGATAGAACCACAGAGAGAGAGGAAAAAAAAAAAACCAGATACAGTAATGAAAACAAAACAACATAACAAATGTGAAAATCTAAACATTCAACACAAAAACCCAACAATATCCCAAAAAAAAAAAAAAAAAAAAAAGGGAAATAAAATTTTAGGGTTTGAAGGCCAAAAATCCGGAAAATAAGAAGAAAGAGAGAGAGAGAGAGAGAGTTTAGAACATCAACATAAACATACACAATGGAAGAGAAATATGAGCGGCAAAAGCAAAAAAGAGGAGAGAAAATTAGGGTTTGAAAGCCAAAAATTTGAAGAATAAGAAAGAGAGAGAGAGAGCTAACATCATAGTAGAGAGAGAAAATGAGAGTACACAATTGGCGGCAGAGGCAAGAAAGAGAGGAGGACATTAGGTTTTGGAGGGCAAAAAGGTCCACCTATTGTGGAGAGGTGACCGGCAGGCTAAGCAATGAGGGCAAAATCGTCCTCACAGTGATGGAAGGACAAAACCATCCATTCACTGTGGGTAGCCCAATCGGCAGAGAAGGAAGGGATGACAGAACCGTCCTTCCACTGTAGCAACTGCATTTCCACATAGATGGAGTGGGCAAAACCGTTAGAACACTGTAAAAATAACATTGAAAAATCCCCTTTCCTTTAGTATATTAGTATAATATACTTAGTAGTTTTTATTTTTATTTTTTTGCCCTCTTTCATTGTGCTTCACTCAATAAAATTTGTTATCCGAGGCCTTTTTTTTTTTTTTTTTTTGGTTATAAATTATTTGAGGCATTTCCTTAAACAAAGTTCTGGATATGTCAGCATTTTCACATGCATATGAGCACCGTGCATGGTATTGTCAAACAATATATATTTTCGTTATCAAACAATAATTTTGTTTGATTCCTGCAATATCCCTGATTTATAACATTCAACCAACCAGATCTTTTGTTTCAAAATACATGTGTAGTTGATACACTTTTTTAGTTACCTAAAGACAATATTATAATGTTCAATATACGTTTTAATATATTTTATACTCGTTATAAACAAGTTAATTGATATTATAGAAAATAATCTCTCTTTTTGTGTTTGGTGAAAGGATCTGAGACATAATCTCTATTTCTTTGTGCCCATATTAGAGAAAATTCTCTCTTTCCCATCATGTACAAGAGAAGGAAAAGCATTGATCTCAACTTTCGTGTCATTTTTCGAGTTGACCATGTGCCATCTGCTTAGTGAAAACGCCACTTTAATATGTAAGCCACAATTACAGTACACAGATTAATTATAAGTTACTTCTTTGGGTTTACCTATACTTGTGAAAATTATGCCACTAATCTTATGTTTTTTGTTTTATATATTTTTTTAGATTTAATATGTTAAAAAATATGCGCTCACTCATGAGCATGGACAAAAATAACCAATATTTCTGAAATTTTGATTAAATTTAGGATTTTGGAAGGTACACGAGATATCTTTTTGATGTAATATTTTTTGGGCCAATATTTGTCAAAATATTGGCCAAATATTAGTAAATGACTATAAAAATTAGTGAATATCGTTTCAAATTTTGATTTTTTCGTAACTTTTGATGTAATATTTTTTCTATCAAAATATTGGCCAAATATTAGTATATGACTATGAAAATTAGTGAATATTGTTTCAAATTTCGATTTTTGGTAACTTTGTAATGTAATTTTTACAACGTTATGAAAATATTGCTAACGGAGAAAATTTCAAAAATTTTTGATCATGAATGTAAATTTATTTTTTTGATTTTATTTTTGTATAAATAATTGGTTTTTATCCTCTAGAGATATATCTTTCCACACAAAAAAAAAAAAAAAAAAAAAATTAATAATAAAAGATTTTCTTTAAAAACAGAAAAGAAACCAAGGAAAAAAAAAGTTCAAGGTTAAGAATGTTAATGTTTAATAAAGATCGTGTTTTTATGAGTTTACAATCTATGAATTCGAGATTCAATTATAATAGCTACTTCAATGATGATTTTGATCATGTTTATTACCCTCATAGAATTTTAAATTAACCTCATCCGAGCATACCATCATCTTCTCATGTAAAATAATTAGGAGAATTCCCAGTTTCCTATTCATGAAATTACAATAAGAAGATATCAAACTTTATATGTGACATATTCAATTATATTTAATACGATTCAAATAACATATCATGATACTGATATTGTGTGAATCAAACCACTTCTACTATCATGCTTGAACCTCCAAAAACTTTTTATTTTATTTTGTTCAATAATATATATGGTGTTACTTGTTTACATACATAGTATAAACATAAAATTATAAAACATGTATTTGCCCAAAAATATTATAAAATAATTAAACACAAATTTGTGTATTTTATTAAAATTTTGATATTTTCACACATATCGCAATTTTCTTTTTTTAAGTTTTCGTAAAATTAAAATACAAATATTTCCATCAATATTCATATTTTAGGGTTCGTTTGGTAAGTGAGTTTGAGTTGAGTTTTTGAAGTTGAAATAATAAATTTTGTTGACTTTTCAGAAAAGATAAAAAACTTTTTGAGAAAAAAAATAAAGACTTTTGAGAAAAAAGACAAAACTTGAATTTAGAAAATCAAGTTTGAGCTTGGTTTCCAAACAAACTCTTAATCTTTGTTCACGTGTTGAGTGTTCACATCAACATATGATCTTATGTTCCATTTGGGAATTTATTTCAAATTCAATTTTTGCTTGACTTTTTTTTTTTTTTCTTTTTTTCGTTTTTTCCCTCATTAAGCCTGAAAAAGACAGTTAGTTGAAGCTTGAAAGTTTTAGGTCGGCAAAGATGAACTGCTAGAGCCGTAGAGCGTAACGAGAACCACTGATTTTGTAACCTATAAATCCTCCGTAACGCGAGCACTAAATTCTAACGTAGCCACCTATTCCCCAAAGGGCATTCTAGTAACTACATGAATTGATCTTTTGTTGAATATTATTTCACCACGTGTCGAATTCTAAGATGCTTTCTTTCGAACAACGATCTGACTTCTGAGTCTAGTCTATTATTGAAAGAGAAAGAGAAAAGAGAAAGAGTGGAGAGAGAGAGAGAGAGAGAGCTCTGAGCTCGGCCATGGCTGCCAAACTAATGTTAGGAAAGTCATGGAACCCAACAAACACTTTCACCATCAAGCTTTACTCTTCCTGTACTTCCTCATCATTATGCAATCAATACGCCTTCTTTCCCTTCCACAGTACAGCTCCGAAACGTCACCGTTTCGGTGCTTCCTCTTCCTCTTCTTCTTCTTCTTATTCGTCATCGACCCGGGCTCCACATGCCAAACAGGGTCTTCGAAGGTCGGTGAAGCTGGATTGCCCTTGCTCGAGCTCGAAACCAAGCGCGATGTCGGGAGAGCCGATGGGAATGAGCTTCAAGTCGTTGTTTGGGAAGCGATCTCTGTGGCGGAGGATTTTCTTCGCCTCCAAGAAAGTTCGGAGCATCATTTTGCTCAATGTTATCACTCTTGTTTACGGTATTTCTTAGTAACCAAATGGATTGGTTTCTGTAATTTTTGTGCAAAAAATGAAACTTTAATTTTATTCCTGATTTTGTAGTGTTATTCTCATTTTTATGATTGGTGAGTTCTATAGTCTTGATTCATCTTTTGTTGATATATGTGTGTGTGTGTGTGTGTGTGTGTGTGTGTGTATATGTGTGTGTGTGTGTGTGTGTGTATGCAAGTTCTGGTGACACACAAATTGTTTGAAGTTTCTACAAAGTTATGCAATGTATTATAATAAGGCTATGTTTGGTGAAAGGGAAAGAACATTGGAAAGGAAGGAAAAGTGTACAATCAAGGTGAGGGAAATAGAGAGAAACTGGAGGACCTTTCTCTGAGGGTATGTTTGGTAGGAAGGGGAGAAAACAGGAAGGGAGGAGTGGTACACCATCTAACGAGGGAAATGAGGAATGAAGCAGTTGTCCTTTCGCTTATGTTGTTTGGTATGCAATCCTTCCAACAATCTCTCTAAATACTCTCTAATTTAGGAGAGATCAAAATTAGGGGGTTCTGAAGGATTTGGAGTCCCGTCCCAAATCCCTTCCCAATTCTTTTTTCTTCTACCAAACACACTCTTATTGTGTTCTGTATGGATTCCCTTCTCGAATCCTTCCATAATGAAAGAGATAAAGATTTGGGGGGTTCTCTGAAAGATTTGAAATCCTTCGCTCAATCCATTCCCTCCTCTTTTCTCTCCTACCGAACAACCATGGGTCCATTGACCCCCCATCTCTCTCCCTCTTTTCACTTTTTCCTCCAACCAAACAAGCTCTAAATTAAATTTCTTAATGGGAAGGAAAATGAGGAAAAAGAGCTTCGTCATTTCTATTGAGAATTGAATTTAGATCAAAAGGATATTGTTGAGGTTATCATTTAGCAAGTAGTCTTGTATTTTCCTTTTTGTTGGTTGGAGCACTAGGAGAGGTTCATCTTTAGGCCGCATTGTTCTTTAACTTGTACTTGGTTACCGTAGATTTGTGCATGGTTTGGTATATTTTGATGCGATGTTGTTCTTTGATTGCTGTAGCTTGTTGGTTATGAGCCTTTTTTTTTAATTTTTATTTTAATTATCATAAGCAATTCTTCTTATAATGCACTGAAAGTGAATGCTGCGATTCTTAAATTTTGGTAACCTCTTGTTTCAGCCAGTAGCATCCCCGTTGTTAAAGAGGTGGAAGCAATTGTCGACCCAGCATCTTTCACTGTTGTGCGATTTGCTTTAGCAGCCATTCCCTTTGTTCCCTTTGTATTGCGAGCACAAGATGATGTTGATACTCGTAATGCTGGGATTGAGTTGGGTTTCTGGGTTAGTCTGGGGTATCTGCTGCAGGCACTAGGATTGCTAACATCTGATGCTGGCCGCGCAACCTTTTTATCTATGCTCACAGTAAGTTTCTAAAAATAGTACAATGTAAATTAAAACAAACCCTTTTGCTCCGAGGGAGTACCTGAAGGTACAATTTTTGTATAATCTGGTTTAATTTATCAGGTAATTGTGGTTCCATTGCTTGATGGCATGTTAGGAGCGGTGGTTCCTACCCGTACTTGGTTTGGTGCCCTCATGTCTGTCTTAGGAGTAGCGATGCTGGAATGCAGTGGATCTCCCCCATGTGTGAGTGTCCTCTTATTCTTTGTGGATGTTTGACGAGCAAACAAATTGTGAATAAGCCTAATTCAAGCTTGATTTCACTGGTAAATAGCACAAGAATAGTTGGTGAAAGGTTAAAGAATACTCTCTCTCTCTTAGTCAATTTGATTGTAATCATTTTCAGGTCGGAGATCTTTTGAATTTTTTAAGTGCACTGTTTTTCGGTGTGCATATGCTAAGAACTGAACACATAGCAAGAAACACCAAAAAAGAGAAATTCTTACCTCTCCTTGGATATGAGGTCAGTGTGTTTTCGAATTTGTCCTATGAACTAATTGATTTTTTGAACCAGGCGTTCTTGTAAATTATTGATATGTAGCCTGAACGGTTCAAATTTTCTGATATTCTGTTCAGGTATGTGTTGTTGCTGTCTTTTCAACAATTTGGTATCTTGTTGGAGGTTTTTCAGGAGGCTTTCAAGAGTACAATCCATCAATGTGGACATGGGCAAAGTTTTGGGATTGGATGGTTTCCTTTCCATGGGTACCTGCGGTGTATACAGGCATTTTCTCATCTGGTTTATGCTTGTGGGGGGAGGTATACTTCTTATCTTTTTGGTCCCTTTACAACAAACAAAATTCAAAGACTTCAATTTTCACCCAAAAAAAAAAAAAAATTTGGACTTTTGAAGGAGCTTGTTTAGTCTACTTTCACTTGTTCAAGTCCACTTCACTATCCTTCTACAAGATTACTATTATTGTCGTTGTCACTATTTTGAACGTCTCAAGCAATTCTTCTTTCACAATATCTGTTAATGAAAATGCTCAAACCGAACAGATGGCTGCAATGCGGGATGTATCGGCTACAGAAACTGCAATAATTTACGCCTTGGAGCCAGTTTGGGGTGGTGGTTTTGCATGGTTTCTCCTTGGTGAAAGGTGGGGAACTGCTGGTTGGGTTGGGGCTGCACTTGTTCTAGGTAAACAATCTTTAGCTTAAGTTGAGTTGTTGCTTTTGTTTCTTCTTTAGGTCTAACAATTTTTGAGCTCCAGCGGAAGTTTTGCATCCATTATTAACTTTCTACTATTTATTCCGTGTATTGGGCACAAAATACATTTCAATAAGACATTTTACGTCAGTTTTGTGTGTGTAAACAAACGAACAAACATATTTGAGTACATGGTTGTATGCAAGCAAAAATTCCCATTAGAGACAGCTCTGTGATTGAAGTTCACTAGTTCTTGATAATATATCAGAATCGGTCGTTGGAAAATGAATAATATTAAAAATTTTAAAAAATAGAAGGCTTAAATTCAATGTTCCTTTGATGTTCACTTCTGTGTATTCTTGATAATATATCAGAATCGGTCGTTGGAAAATGAATAATATTAAAAATTTTAAAAAATAGATGGCTTAAATTCAATATTCCTTTGATGTTCACTTCTGTATATACTTTTTTTTTTCCCTCTAGGTGGAAGCTTAACAGTGCAGATATGTGGATCATCTCCTGAAGACTCTTGTGAAGATGACACTGGCGGTGCAAAGCTTGAGAACGGACGAGTTTCAAGCAATGAAAAGGGGCTTTCCGCTTCTCCGGTCATTATCAGTTCCAAGGATATTTCTGATCTGTTAAAGTAAGCGAACATCGCAAGTCTCTTTGTCCCTGTTTCTTGAAGAATTTTTTGGCTAATTCATGCGATGTATTATTGTAATTGATTATATATAGTTCTTATATCTGTATATTTGGATAACTACTGGGAGAACTTTAAAATCTCTCAGCTTTGCATATATACATCTTTACAACTAATCTGTATAGGAGTTAAAAAAAAAAAAAAAAATTGTAAAGTGAAGTTGAAAGAAATTGTGTGTATATTATTGCTATCGTAGTGTTGAAAGAGGAGAAAAAAGAATTGCGTTACTACTCTAAATAATTCCAAGACATCTTTTGAATCTTTTAATGTTGCAGTGATTATCAATTTTATTATTTGTTTATCTTTTCATATTTTCATTAAAACTATCAGGCCTCAGCGATGTTGGTGACAAACGTCACAAACAAATTTTTTTTCCCCTTAATTTCAAGACAAAGCAAACAGGAAGAAATTGGATAAAAGGGGTGTTTTTATAATGTGAATACTCGTGACGAATGCACATATATGATGTTTAATAATCAGAATTCAAAGAGTTTCAACTTAAAAATAAAAATAAGAAATAGAACAAGCCAAATGACATTGCAATTACTGCTTAGTGGAAGAACAAGATGTAGAGCGGGAATTGTTATAATTGGATATGTTGAAGATAAGTTGGAAAATGAGTTGATTCTAGTACTCAAAGTTTTTAAAAAAATTTTTGGGTGAAATTATGGAGTAAATAAATTTTTAGAGAAAATGTTAAAAATTTCTTAAAACTTTATTTTGGTACAAGATATTTCACAAGTGATTAAAAAAAAAAAAAAATCACTTTTGATCTTCAAAATACCATAGCTTTAAGTGCCGTTTAGAACAACTATTGGTGCTTTTAAGGGCTAGAAATGTTGAGTTCTTCTTTATACAAACTTTTAGCAGGTTCTCTGCCTCTCTCAAAAACAATCTGAATTCCCAAATAATTGTTTTCCAAGAGATTCAGTGTTGAATCTGCTTTGCTAGTACTAAATTGAAGGTGGTTTGGGAGTTGAAAACACAGCACCACCATACGAGAGTAGTCTACCACATGTCCTCAAGTTGTCCCACATGGGAAAGTGATAAAAAAGATCCTCATAAGAGTGCACCTATATAAATACATGTGATATATATTTAAATCACGCAGCCATGCGGTGAGCACAGAGCGAACTATTCTTTCGCCTTTTACTAAAGAATACCGTGTGCTCGCGGTAATTAGTGGCATACGCCAATTTTTGGAGGGGATTTTTCTCTTGGGAGAAGTTCCCCACAAATATTAGTCTCAAAATTGATTGTTCGTTCTTGGCTTCGGCTGTCATTCTAATGGGCTCTATAGCTCATGGGTGATTGCCATTGATAGCATTTTACTACGCCAAAAATACTCGAAAAAACCTTATTTATTTATTATTTTTTTAGGAGTAAATGGTGAAAATCAAAAAGGTAATTTTCGATCTCTTTTTAACATCCTTATCATTTTTTAATATTTTTGAGTAACTAAAAAATAGACAAATCAAACAAATCAAACTGGTAGAAGCCTAATAAGGCCCTAGAAAATCACTAAAAAATAAATTCATTGTGTTGAGTCAAGACTCTCTCTTTTGAAAATACCTTTCAAATATGATTTGTTAAAAAGCCTCCGACCAAAACTCATATAGTAAAAAATACGATAGGGGATTAAGAATAAATAATATTTTATTGCGATGGTGAGACCGCTAATAACAGGAGTGCAGCAATAAGCAACATCGTCTACCTGCAAAATCTAGAGCAGCAATAAGCAACATCGTCTGCCTGCAAATCTAGCAGCAATATCGTCTACCTGCAAAATCTAGAGTGCCGAAGACTATGTAAATCTTTTGACACTGCAACCAAAGCACTTGTTATATTTACTTACAATATTATCTGTTTCTTAAAACATTGTGTTTGTAAATTAGACACAAAAGATTCCTGAAGTATTTAAATTTTTTAAAATTTCAAGATATTATTCTCAATCTATATCAAACACTTCTGAGTACTAATTAACTAAAAAAAATAAACTTAATTAAAAAATAAGCAAAATCCTCAAAATCTTTTTTTTTAATAATGGAAAATCTTTTAAATAATCTTGGTATGTTAAATGTTTAAAGTTTATTTTGTTTAAATTTTTGGTTAATTAATGTTCAAACTAGCCAAAAAAAAAAAAAAAAGAACAAGAAACCATCAGTTTTGATATTCAAAATACCATAGCTTAAGGGGCCGTTTAAAAGTGCTTTTAAGGACTACTAGAAATGTTGAGTTCTTTATACCAACCTTTACCAGGTTCTCTATCTCTTGAAAAACCATCCCAAATAATTGTTTTCTTAGAGAGTTAGAGTTGAATCTGCTTTGCTAGTACTAAATTGAAGGTGGTTTGAGAGTTGAAGACACAGCACCACCACATGAGAGTTGTCTACAACAGGCCCTCGAGTTGTCCCACATGGGAAAGTGATTAAACGATCCTCATAAGACTGCACCTATATAAGTACATGTGCTATGTTTATTTAAACCATGCAGCCATGCGGTGAGCACAGAGCGAACTATTCTTTCGCCTTTTACTAAAGAATACCGTGTGCTCGTCGTAATTAGTGGCATACGCCAATTTTTGGAGGGGATATTTCTTTTTGGGAGAAGTCCCCCACAAATATTAGTCTCAAAAATTGATTGCCTGCACTTGTCATGGGCTTTTGTTTAAGTGGGCTCTATCTGCCCCAATAAGCCCTTTAGCCCATTTGATTAGCATTTCACTAAAATAATCTACATTGTACACTTTTAAAACTATTTAACTAAAAAACTAACTTTGAAAGGGTAATCTTGGTATTATAAACTTCTAAAGTTTATTTTACTCAAATTTTAGTTAATTAATGTTTTAAGTAGCGTTTAACATGGATTTGGATGCATATTTGGTATTTTATAAAAATTTAATCACTTCATGGGTCTTTTGTGTTTGATTTACTAACACAAGATGTTTTAGGTATAAATATCCAAAAAAATGACAAGTAGCATTTAGACTAATTAAAAGGGTGAAGCAAATTATCTAGTACTATCGAACGATTCCATCCAAGTTAAAATTTGTATTCTTAACTATAATATATTTAATTCTGTTAAAAAAATTTATATTAAATTATACTATACGAATATGAAATTTCAAAAATAAATATTTTTTCCTTCTTAATTTTAATTGATGTTTCAATGGTTACTATACACTCAATTATACTATATTAAATACCAGTTTGAAGTTAAAAAAAAAAAATTTAAATTTTACTGAGCATTCGGCAAATATCGACACCATTTGATTGAAATCCAATCCACATTTGATTGAAATATATGATATTGGATATCGTAAATAAATTGAATTAGATTGGATATATTGTTCAGAAATTCAATATATTATTTAATTAGATTGGTAGTTAAAGAAAAAAAATGTCATTTCAAAAAAAAAAAAAAAAAAAAGATTGGATTACACGCTCACATCTTTAGATGGTATTTGAAAGGGTGTATTATCATTTTTGTAAATATTAATATGAGGTGCGTACATAAAAAAAAAAAAAAAATGGTGCGCTAAAAATATCTTTTAAATCACTTTTATTCTTAAAAGTAATTTTATCTAAACGTAATCCAATGAGAAGATATTTATTAAAAAAATGATGTGAAAAGAAAAGATAGAGGGGTGACCATTAATAGACGTCCCCTTTTCTTATTTAGCTTTTAAAAGAAAATTTTCAAAATTTTTTCTTTAAGTTTAAGCCTCGTAATGGTGTCCCTGCACTTTAAAAGTAATATCCGTTCTTTGTGAATTTTAAACTTATAATAAATTTGCCCCCGTCTGTTAGTTTAAAGATAAAAATGGCCATGGGATATGCTGTGAAATGGGGAAGTTGAATAATTGATATGAAATAACTAATTGAATAAAGAATTCAAAAAATATAATATTAAAAAAAATGAAAAGAAGAATTAATCAATGAAATGTTCCCTGATTTTCTTTGAAAACTTGAGTAAAGAGTAGATCTTTTGGGATTTTAGAAAATTTGAAAGTGGAACCCCCTCCCTTTGGTGTAATTATTTGAGGCGGATGAAGGAAACTTTCACGTCCGATTTTGAAGGGGGAGATCCTATAAAAAATTTTCTTTTGCTAGATTTATAGTTAAAAAACCTACTTTCTTACGAGTACGAGGTTCATTCAAATATGAAATCCAATTTTGAAAATATAACATTCCACCTTTTTTTTTTTATATATATATATTTTATTTTTTTATTCAAGGTTTCAATGCATTTTGAAATCGAGAAATTTCTACTAGAACAGGTACTTTTTGAGAACATATATGATCTTTTATCGTATAATTTTATTAACCATTAACATAATAGAAAAACTCATCTATCTATAGATTACCATTACAAATAAATTTTTGGGATGAAAAATAAAAGGAAAAAATTTCAGTGGAGGCTACAACCCCCACTGGGCACACCACATGCCTCCGCCACTAATTGCCGCATTGACATAAACATTTGAGATGGTCTTATGTCTAAATTCCGTTTGAACTGTAACCTTGTTAGGTCTAATTTACATTTTGTAGTAGTAACGTATATGAAATTTCAAAAATAAATATTTTTTCCTTCTTAATTTTAATTGATTTTTAAATGGTTACTATACACTCAATTATACTATATTAAATACCAATTTGAAGTAAAAAAAAAAAATCTAAATTTTACTGAGCATTCGGCAAATATCGACACCATTTGATTGAAATCCAAACCACATTTGATTGAAATATATAATATTGGATATTGTAAATAAATTGAATTAGATTGGATATATTGTTCCGAAATCCAATAAATCATTTAATTGGATTGGTAGTTAAAGAAAAAGATAGCCATTTCAAAAAAAAAAAAAAAAAGAAAAAAGAAAAAAAAAGATACGATTACAAGCTCACATCTTTAAATGGTGTATTATCATTTTTGTAATTATTAATATGAGGTGCTTACTTAAAAAAAAAAAAAAAAAGGTGCGTAAAAAAAAAATCTTTTAAATCACTTTTGTTCTTAAAGTAATTTTTATCTAAACGTAATCCAACAATAAGATATTTATTAAAAAAATGATGTGAAAAGAAAAGATATAGGGGTGACCATTAATATACGTCCCCTTTTCTTATTTAGCTTCTAAAAGAAAATTTTCAAAATTTTTTCTTAAAGTTTAAGCCTCGTAATGGTGTCCCTTCACTTTAAAAGTAGGGTTAATTTCACTTTTAGCACCTGTAAAAATTTTATTATTAAAAATAATATTATTTTTTTTCCCTTCATTACTAGCACTTAATGTGGGGCCCAGCAGCATTTAATGTATATCAAATTACGGGTTTACCCTCATCTCCTTCAGCTCAAATATCTCTCTCCCTCGCATGGCTCAAAAATTTTTTATGCACAGACCAACATCTATAGTGTTTTAGAGAGAGAAAACTGAAATCTAGAGAGAGAAAGAGTTACCACCCACCGGAATCTTATTTTTTTTCACTTTTTCGCCTAGCCCCCCACCCATTTTGAAACCTAAATCTTCATATAATAGAGAGAAACTTCCATTTGGAGAGAGAAACTTCCATCGAAAGTTTTTTATTTATTTTAAATCTAACATTTTTAGCCATTTTTGAGTAAAGATCATTCCTGTTATGACCATCGAAAGTTTTTTTTTTTTTTTTTTTATGACCATCGAAACTTTCATTTAGAGAGAGAAACTTTCATCGAAAGTTTTTTTTTTTTAATCTAACATTTTTAGCCATTTTTGAGTAAATGTCATTCTTATTATGACCATCCGGTCATAATAGTTATGACCTATGTTAAAGTTTTTTTTTTATAAAAAAATCTAACAGTTTTGGCCATTTTTTAGTACAGGTCATAACAGTTATGACCGGGTAGTCATAATGGTTATGACCAGGTCATAATGGTTATGACCGGGTAGTCATAACAGTGTGGTCATAACGGTTATGACCGGGTGGTCATAATGGTTATGACCGGGTAGTCATAACAGTGTGGTCATAAGGGTTATGACCGGGTGGTCATAACAGTGTGGTCATAATGGTTATGACCGGGTGGTCATAACCCGGTCATAATGGTTATGACCGGGTGGTCATAATGGTTATGACTGGGTAGTCATAACAGTGTGGTCATAATGGTTATGACCGGGTGGTCATAACTGTTATGACCACACTGTTATGAATACCCGATCATAACCATTATGACCACACCGTTATGACTACCCGGTCATAACCATTATGACCACCCGGTCATAACTATTATGACCACACTGTTATGACTACCCGGTCATAATCATTATGACCAATTATGACCACCCGGTCATAATCATTATGACCATCCGGTCATAACTGTTATGACCTGTACTAAAAAATGGCAAAAAATATTAGATTATTTTTAAAAAAATTTTTTAACATAGATCATAACTATTATGACCGGATGGTCATAATAAGAATGACATTTACTCAAAAATGGCTAAAAATGTTAGATTTAAAAATAAAAAAAAAACTTTCGATGGAAGTTTCTCTCTCTAAATGGAAGTTTCGATGGTCATAAAAAAAAAAACTTTCGATGGTCATGACAAGAATGACCTTTACTCAAAAATGGCTAAAAATGTTAGATTTAAAAAAAAAAAAAAACTTTCGATGGAAGTTTCTCTCTCTAAATGGAAGTTTCTCTTTATTATATGAAGATTTGAGTTTCAAAATGGGTGGGGGGCTAGGCGAAAAAGTGAAAAAAAAATAAGATTCCGGTGGGTGGTAACTCTTTCTCTCTCTAGATTTCAGTTTTCTCTGTCTAAAACACTGTAGATGTTGGTCTGTGCATAAAATGTTTTTGAGCCATGCGAGGAAGAGAGATATTTGAGCTGAAGGAGATGATGGTAAACCCGTAATTTGATATACATTAAATGCTGCTGGGCCCCACATTAAGTGCTAGTAATGAAAGGAAAAAAAGTAATACTATTTTTAATAATAAAATTTTTACAGATGCTAAAAGTGAAATTAACCCATATGGCCATGCGATATGCTGTGAAATGGGGAAGTTGAATAATTGATATGAAGTAACTAATTGAATAAAGAATTCAAAAAATATAATATTAAAAAAATAAAAAGAAGAATTAATCAATGAAATGTTCCCTGATTTTCTTTCAAAACTTGAGTAAAGAGTAGATCTTTTGGGATTTTAGAAAATTTGGAAGTGGAACCCCCTCCCTTTGGTGTAATTATTTGAGGCAGATGAAGGAAACTTTCACGTCTGATTTTGAAGGGGGAGATCCTATAAAAAATTTTCTTTTGCTAGATTTATAGTTAAAAAACCTACTTTCTTACGAGTACGAGGTTCATTCAAATATGAAATCCAATTTTGAAAATATAGCATTCCACCTTTATATATATATATATTATTTTTTTATTCAAGGTTTCAATGCATTTTGAAATCGAGAAATTTCTACTAGAATAGGTACTTTTGAGAACATATATGATCTTTTATCGTATAATTTTATTAACTATTAACATAATAGAAAAACTCATCTATCTATAGATTACCATTACAAGTAAATCATAACCAAGTTCCGCTTGATTTGTTTTCTAGCAGTATATGTTTATGAGTTTCATTAGTATTATGGTTATGCAGAGTATGTCATAATATTTGTACTGCGAGTGATTATTTTTTGATCGATCAAAATATTTCATCGATTGTAGATATTTTTTAAAAAGAGCTTTGCACATGCTCGATTATAGAATTGCCAAGAAATTCAAAGAATTTTATCGTCATCGCGTCTCAGCTTATGTCCTCCTCACTATGCTTCATCAGATTTTATTGATGTAATTGATCTTAGTTGAGGGTTATGTCTATTGTATCACATGGTTGTTTCATCTTTGATATTAGTGTTTGTACCCAATTTTAATTTGAATGATAATTTTCCTTTAAAAAAAAAAAAAAAACCCAAGCAGTTTTTTATAATTACAACGAACAAAAACAAAAACTAATTTGCCCTGAAAATCAGTATTAGAAGCAAGATACGGGGAAAAAATCAAATTCAAATGAATAATTAAATAAGTGACATTTCAAGCATTGCTTTTCTTCAACCATTTCGCAAATATTTTTGTTTATTCATTTATTCTTTTAAAATTCTTTTCCGTGACTCTAAGAATTTTGGATTGATTAACGATTATTCTGTTGTTCTTCACTGTTTTCCACTGAACAAATAATATTAATGAACAATTTATTTACGTCTTTAAAGGCCCTTAGCTTAACTACTTTTCTTTTTTAATAAGAAAAAGCTTCAATAAAACAAAAGGTCATACAAAATTAAAATAATAAAAAAAAACCTTAAAATAAAGCGAACCCCCCACCCCCCCCCCAAAAAAAAAAAAAAAAGACAAATAAAACAAGAAAGAAGCAACAAAGGAGAAAATTCTTAGGATTTTCTCATTTTAAAACACTTTTCACAACGAGATTTAAGCTGGTAGGAGGGATTTTTTTATCAAGATTTTTGTCCAATCTTTTTCTCAAAATATCTAGATCTGCCAATTTCTTCTAATTACAACTCGAAGTGACCGACTCCCCGCTCTTTTTGAGCAAGAATTTAATTTTTTGTTGATTTTCATAACCTAATCCACTTCAAGGTTTCAATATTTAAAAGAATCTTCATACACCCAATCCGTTCAGGGATAGAGATGTGGTGTTTAGAGATACTGAGACTGATGGCAACGTCGACGCTGGAGCTGCCACGACGGGAGCCTACGTAATAATTCTTTCCCACTGAAGAGGCCGTGGACTTGGCACTCCATGGGAGTGCTAAACGGATGTGTTAATGTCAAATTTTGGGATTTGAGATGAAAAAATTTGACAAATACTAAACTTGGTGGCAAAGTATACAGCAAATGTTAAATTTGATATTTGATTGCTATTAGTGTCTTGAGTCTTGACTTCTTCATTTAATCATTTCTAAGTTATTTAATTACTAAGGTTTATTTTTACGAATTTCAAAACTTAATGATAATGATAAAAAGTAGATATAGCAACATTATATCTTGGAGCACAAAAGAACAAATATGCTATTTTCACACTTTTATATAACATATATAATGTTAGTATTGCTGTCAGTGGCGGAGCTAGATACATATATATAAGGTGTGTAGCAAAATTTTTTTTAAAGAAAAAATGTATAACATCAAAGTATAAATACTAAAGGGTAAAATTTTTGTGGGGACTATTAAAAAATTTTAAATTTTAGTGGGATAAAGCTTAAAAAACCCATAAAATTTTGGGTAGAATTAATTTTAGTGGAAGCTATTTGAAAATTTTTAATTTTTAGTTAAGTAAAAATTGAGAAACTATAAAAGTTTTGGGATAAAAAAATAGAAGGAAAAAATTTCATTGGGGGCTACAACCCCCACTAGGCACCACATGCCTCCGCCACTAATTGCCGCATTGACATAAACATTTGAGATGGTTTTAGGTCTAAAATTCCGTTTGAACTGTAACCTTGTTAGGGATTAGTAGAAGCTTCATGAACAGTGTGTGCCTAGTTAGGATTTTTCCTGCAGTTAGAAAAAGAGTGCCCAACTGCATTCCCATTGCTGCAAAAGTCTGGAAATTAAGTTCTCACATTAAACAGTTGGGAATAAGTTGTAACATTTCACAATAGGCATTGTTGTTTCAAATAGTTTGCTTTCTCGTATACATTTTTATTTTCTTTTTCCTTTTGAATGATCATACTTTTTTTATTCTTTATTTACAAAATAATAATAATAATAATAATAATACTAATAATAATAAATAAAGTTTCTTGCACTGAAGAATTTCAGCAAGAGTTGGTGAGATTTGATGACTCTATCGAGATTTGAGACAATCTTATTTAGAAAATGATGAAGAAAAAGAAAAAGAAAAAGAATAAAAAATTCTTTTGTTCATGATATTACATAGGATAAATTTTAATTTATGCCCCCTCTACTATGGTGTTTTTGGCACTTTATCCACTATAGATACTTTTAGCACATTACTCCCTATACTTATCTAAGTTTTGCAATATCAACCCTTTGTTCAGAGAGATTTTTGTCAGTTTCCACAAAACTATCAAGGCATTTTGATAGAATCAGCTTCAACTTATATGTTTATCTCATATCTCAAAATTTAGTTTTCTAGCCAACAAAAAAAAAAAAAAAAAAAAAGTTTAGTTGGAATACCATATTTAACAAAAAAATATATGTACATAGATTTTTTTTGAAGCCTTTCGGCTAATCATTCTTTTTCCATCTAAAAAAACAGAGTTTTTCCAAGTTTTCTGACAATATATTGGAAGAGAATTGATCGTTATTTAATTTTTGTAATTTTTTATGTCATTTTGTCATTTCCGAATCATACCACCGGTTATTTTTTAAGTTGTTGGGATGTCTGTCTTTCTCGAGTACTCCTTACAAATCTTGGATATTTGAGTTAGTTTAATTGGAGTGAGAGGGGGTAAATGAACAATCTTTTTATTTTTATTTTTTAGGGTTTAAATAATATGAGGAGATACCTTAACACTGAGGCTATCTTTTCGAAAATAATAATAATAATAATTATTATTATTATAATCTTGAAGATTGTTCTTGTGTTGGCATTACTTGTAGTGGGGGTTTCAAAAGTTCCTTGGAAAAGTACTCCTGGTAGCTAGGCATGAAATAATTGAAATTATAGAGGGGCAAAATGTGAATATGAATTCTTGGAATGCACCTATTATTACAAAATGTGAATATGGTATCAAGTGGTTTCTACGTTGTCAGTGTGTCCAATTTAGATTGATCGGATGTTCGTTCATGTCCTATAAATTTTAGATTCGAGTTACCCCTGTACTGTCACAAGGGGCCCAATAACCCTTTTTCTTTAATAGAAAAAAATGTGCTTTCCACTTTAGGAATTCGATCTACTTTAATAATACCAGCAGTTTACTTTTCATCAAACTTTTTGATCAGATAAGATTTAATTTTTCTATTAATTTTCTATTTAAGTGTCAACGTCAGGAATATTATGTATGATCGTATCGGGCTTGTTTCAATACTAATTTAACTCGTGCAATCTAATTGTTTAATTTATGAGTGGAAGTGTTGTTAATTTTTTTTTTAATTTTATCATTATTTTTGGTTGACAAGGAGATTTGACTTTTAAAGAAACCAACAAATTCTTATCATCATTATTTTGGTTGACAGGGAGAGTCGGCATTTGACTTTTAAAGAAACCAACAAAATTCTTAGGTATAATATTGTCGAATGGGAGAACTATATTAAGACGGGAAAGACATTTTATAGTCGACAAAAATATTTCTTTTGCTAAGATTTTATAGTAGACAATTAATCAATAAATTACCCAAAAAAAAAAAAAATCAATGAGTGATGTAGGATATGTCACTCTAATTGAATGATATATATATATATATATATATTGTTGACAAGTCTTGATTTGATTTTGGATTTGGATTTCACTGACTTCAGAAGTTACATCAGTATTGTCGACAGGTAGAGGCCACTCTTTTATTGAGTTATTAACTATTTTTTTAACCCTATTTCTTTTAGAAATAAATGCTCTTATATTGAGATCTAGGGGATTTTTCACTTGAAGATCTTTTATTTTGTATTATGAATAGAAATTATTGTTTTAGCCGTTGAATTTTCAATGATGTGGTTTATGACTAAAGCAGTTTTGTATTATATATATTCTAAATTTTTAATGTGTAAAGTTAATGCAACACTTGAAGAGCAGTCTCTATATCAATATTGTCAAATAGGAGATCCCTACTATAAAGTTCTCATATTTTAGATGTGCTAAGAAAGAATTATACCCGGGAATCTTAAATTCAAGTTGAATTTGACCATTTTTCTAGCTAGCTAGCTAGCTGATCATCAGTAGAGAATAACTGGTTTTGACTTACGAATTAACGAATGTAATGTAGCTCATGAAAAACATAATATAAGGAAACACTAATTAGGCGATATATATTAAGAATCAAAAAAAGAATTTCACTAAATTGGTAATTGCTGTACTTTCAAGCTAAGATACAAAGGGGAAATATGCCATATAGTATTTAGCTATAGCTTTTCTTTCATCCATGAACTTTAAAATTAGTTAAATTCAACAATTTAGGAGTTATATTATTAATTTGTTGACCCAGATAAGGTACAAATAAATTTGGCATTTAGAAGTAACATCCAAGTGTATGTTACATATTTCGTAAGAGTAACAACTAAAACCTCTATATGTGTTAAATCGAAATGCTAGACTACCATGCATTTTTTGAAAAGGCGCATCGAAATTATACTTTAGGTCACCCGGATGCAATTTTATGATATATTTTTTTAAAATGTTGAAATTATCTTTTATGTTTTTCTAATCAAATAAAACTCGCTTATGTGTTTCTCAAATAATACAGAAATTAATCCATCTGTAATGTCGGGTTTAATCGAAATTAATTATACAAAAGACTTTTTTCCCTATATAAAAGAAGTTGTGTACTTTATTTCGAGAAAACAACATTGTTGAACATCAGCAAAAAATAGAAGTTTTCAAAACAATGAGAGGTAATAATTCTTAAACGTTGCAAGAAAATTTGAATGCAGCAATTATTTATCTCTAGTACACCATTATTTGTTTTATGAAGGTTAATTGCCTCTTTTGGTATAATTAGTTTTGCCTAAATAATTATGAATTTAATATATTTATAAAAAGATGTGGATATCTCTTTTGTCTGATTAAAAAACTGTACACGAAAATCTTAGTATTTATGAAAACACAAGATAAATATTATATATATATATTTTGCATTTCAATCTGATATAAGAGATATTTTTTCTATTATTCCTATTATTTTTAGACTTGTGAGATCAGGGATTAAATTTATATCTTATAATAAAGTGCAGAATGAAATTATCAAAAACCTATATCATTTACTATTCCTTTTTTATTTTTTTATTTTAAGAAGAAGTAATTAGAGTTTGTACATAAAATAATTAAAGTAAACAACAAGTTCAAAAATTATTTAAAGAGTAAATCATAAAATTATTAGGTAATTATATGCTCGCTATTTATTTATTTTTTAATGTTGTAAAAATGCTATTTTTACGATTTCTTTATTTTGTGGATAAGGCCCCTTTGCCTTCTGATTTTATTTGTGACTCCAGTGAGCGAAAGGGGTGTTCAAATAATAAAGATGTCTTTTTACAGAGAGAGAGAGAGAGAGAGAGAGAGAGAGAGAGAGAGAACTCCAACCCACGAACTCTGAGTGTCCTTGAAGTTGGTGTGTGTGTCATCTTCCTCAGAGATTGCTGAGTATGAGATGATTATAATTTAATAAAGTATAAATCTATTATAATATGCTTTCAGCAAAAAAAAATAAAAAATAAAAAAACCTACTATAATATGCAACCGAACATTATCTTCAACATCATTATTAATCAGGTTGCTTTTCTTTTCAAGATTTATTTTTCATATATAATTGATGATGACTGGAATAAGTAAATGCACCAAGAAATCACGAATATGTTGACATCTTTTTAACACTCTTATAATTTAATTATCTTATAATTGTAGATTTGAATAGTATTATTGATAAAAAGAAACCTCCCTAATTTTCTTTTTTGAGGTACATAAAAACCCAAATCTAACCTGACATGTCCACCCTCACCCTCACCTAGCTCTACCTATATTCATCACCACCAACGGCAGTAGGTGGCCTGACTAGCGGTAAAAGTTTATCATGATTGAGTCTGTGGTGTAAGGTTTGAGGGCTGGGTTGTCCTCTCGAAGGTTTTAAATGTCAAAGTTTGTTCGTGTAAGTTGTACTCGATTTAACATGCCTAGTACCCACGTCCTACATATCCTCACAGTTAATATATTCAATTGAGTTTAAGTGATGCGTTTTTTGTCAAGGGATAGGGCCTAACATTAGGGCCTCTAGTGAACATCTCTATAAGCATCATAATGCATAGGGGATATGCTAACACCAATCATTCATTTCTCAGATATTTAACAAAATAATAATAATAAAAAATAAATAAATAAACCTTATATTCTCACCCTCACCGGCATCAAAATTTTCATGGACGGGTTGGTGTTTGGAGCTGACCAGTTGAACAAGTTTGTAAAATTACACAAGGTGTTTGGAAGCAATCGATGAAGCTGCTCAAGCCCACTGCGGAAACGTCGTTATTTACCAATTATATATTTGTTGATTTTACCGATCGTCTATGAACATTGCTTTCAATGTAGATTTCTAGGTGTTGAATAGAGGAAATTTTTTTTTCTTATTTATTGAGGAGCGTCTTTCTTTCCAGTTTTAAAATATATTTTTTTGTAGCTATTTTAATTTTTGAAGTAATGTTTATTTTTTGGTTAATTTATTTTGGTGGGTCTTTCTTTTCAGTTTTAAAATATATTTTTTGTAGCTATTTTAATTTTTGAAGTAATGTTTATTTTTTGGTTAATTTATTTTTTGTGGGTCTTTCTTTTCAGTTTTAAAATATATTTTATGTAGCTATTTTAATTTTTGAAGTAATGTTTAAGATATGATTTAGCCATTTATATTAATTATTAAAGATAATGTTGGTATTTTAAAAAATTGGCGGGTCAAAGGATTTTTTTTCTCAATTAAAAAAAAAAAAAAGATTCAGAGTCAGTTTGGTTCATATGTTTACTTTAGAAATGAAAAATTTTCTTATTTTAAAATAAAAAGTCGCTTACAAAAAAAAAAAAAAAAAAAGAAAAAGGAATGACGTTTGGATGTGTAATTTTTATCGTAGTTCTAAAAAATGTGAAATTACTGAAATGGTATTTGGATAGATATTAGAAAAAATCATTTGAAAATTAGTTTTTTTTTTTTAACAAACATAATATAGTCTTATCATATTTTAATAGGGTATGGATATAGATTTATTTCTCTTTTAATTATGAACATGTTAAAAAAAATGTTTTTTTTAATATAAAAAAGAATCGTTTTAATTAGAGATGAAATGAAGAAGTTAAGAAATTTTAAAACTTAAAGCGAATAAAAGAAATTTTTTAATATGAAAATGTTACTATACAAAATCGATTTGAAATGAAAATGAGTATAAATAGTTGATTTTTACAAAAGGAGATTTTCTTTTTTTTTTCCCTCTCATATATAATAAGACGAACTTTTAGGTCCACTTGATAAACACAATTTTCATTTAATTCCTAAAATGAGATGGGTCAAACATGCAAAACAAACGGCCCTAAATTGTGCATTATCAAAAAAAAAAAAAAAAAAAAAAGAAGAATTATGCTTCCCCCCCCCCCCCCCCCCCAAAAAAAAAAAAGAAAAAAAAAAAGTATGCAATTTGACGCCATGGAAGAGCTCATTAATGGGAAAGACTTACGTGAGCAATATCCTTACTCATTCCTAACTTGATCAGTTATAGACTAAAGAAGTTAATAAATTTTTAAAAAAATATATATATATATATATTTGGTACCCCACAATTTGTATGTGTGTGTGTGTGTGTGCGTGTATATATTTGACGGGAGGAGAGCGCAAAGATACATTCATCAACTAATATCTCTACTTTAAAGAGTTGCTACAATAACTTCTAATAGCAAAATGGCGAATCTGAAGGGTAGGGTGGAGACTGAAGTTGAACTGAAGGCGAGTCCTGAGCAGTTTTATAACATGTGGCGGAGAACAGCCCACCACCTTCCGAACGCCGCCGGCCACCATATCAAAGCAGTTGAGGTGCATGAAGGCGACTGGGATACTCATGGTGCTGTTAAATTTTGGAATTATACATTAGGTAAGGTCAATCAAATGTAAGCTTATTTTTGTACATGCACGTACAAATTTCCCTAGGCATAATTTTACATTTCTATTTTCTCATATATATATATATATTCATAATTTATGTTTTTGTTGTAATATATAAATTAAACTCTTTATTTCAATATATATATATATATAATTTCTCATAGAAAAAAAAAAAAAAAGTTCCATACATATATATTTTCCCCTTTAGTATGCTTAAAAATATGTGGTGTTAACTTTTAATCATTATAACAAGTATAAGATAAATTTTGTTGGCGAATCCTTGCTAGATGGAAAAGAAGAGACTTTTAAGGAGAGGTTGGAGTTTGACGACGCAACGAAAACAATAAAACTTGTTGGATTGGAGGGAGATGTGTTCAAGTACTACAAGACCTTTACACCGATCTATGAGCTTGCTCCAAAGGGTCAAGGAAGCGTGGCGAAAGCTACAATCGAGTATGAGAAATTGAGTGAGGATGTTCCTGCACCTGACCGGTACCTCGGTATGGCGGTTAAGATCGCTCAAGATATCGATGCTCACCATTCCAAGGCCTGATCTCTCCAGAAAAGAAACTCATGCGTGAAGACTGAAGTATCAGACTACTAGTTGTGTTCTTATACATGTTTCATATCTATATGTGTGTGTTTCTATATAATATATATATATATATATATATCTCTGTGTGTGTGTGTGTGTGTGTGTGTGTGTGTGTGTGTAAGTTTAAATGGATTGAAAATTTAATGCCTGTACTTCGTGGTGTGATATGTGCCATATGCTTAAAGGCCAAAGACGTTTCTCTATGTTGGAATGGAGTTTAGATCTTGAGAGATCTAGGCCAGCTCTATCTATTAAAGTTTTCTACAAATGAAAAAAATAAAAATGCGTTTATGAAAAGTACTGTTGGTGGTTATACCAATATCTTTTTGAACTATTAAAAGTGACAATACATACATGTATAATACTCCGTTGAACTTTAACAATGCTTGATAAGAAATTTGACTTTGATTGAACTTGAACATTACCCTTAAAGTGTTGAGGATGGCCATTCTCCTAATTCTGTCCTATATTGTTGCTAGAATCAGCTCCATTGGTTAATGATGGGATTTATGGATATTCAATCTGCTCCATTCATATAGTTTCATACATATAAATCTTAAAACTGTAAAAAATTTATCCAAAAGTAACAAATTAATGGTCATTTACCAAACCTAAACAAGAAATCATCCATAAAACTGAAAATGAAAAGCGACATAACACGAAAAAAAAAAATCATATAAAGTTCCAAATTAAGTGATTGCTTTCAGGAAAATATCGCTAAATGTGAGGATTAATTTAACACTAGTACAGGTTTTCAAATACTTTAATTAAAATTTTCATCTAATTTTTATGTACTTTCGTTGTGTGGTGGGAAGTGCTAAGATCGAGGGCCTATTAATGCATGGTTTCAACAAATTATTTTCACGATTTTTTTTTTTTTTAAATTTAGGCTTGCTAATTAAAAAATTCGAGAGGTTGAGAGTTGGGTGATGACTTATAAAAAAAAAAAAAAAAAAGATAGCAATAATTTGAGAAAAAAAAAATAAATAATCCCATATTGATCAATTATATTGTCGGTTCTTGTATTAAATGATGGAAAAAATAATTTTTTTTTCTAAAACTATTTAATGTCATAATCTCACACTTAGGGATTTGGGAAATCATGGCAGGAATTGTAAAATGTGTTGAGGGAATAGAATTAGAATATTATTTTTGCTTTTTTTTTTTCTTTTTTTTTTCCCCAATCAAAGACAAAATAAAAAATAATGAAAAAAAGGGCTAGAAAAATTAGCATTAGAGCTGTATATCTTTCACTTATTAAAGTTCTCATCTCAAACTAGACCCCACTCATCAGTTTTTAATATAAGATAAATTTTTAACCTTTAAAAAAAAAAAAAAAGTCGTGAGGACAAAAACTAAAGAGGCCAAAAATGCTTACAAATTAAACAAATACTTAAAAGAAAAAGCATAAACTGGTTCAGGCTGCGGAGATAGATGTGCACTTCCTCTTAAAAAAGGCCCAAAAAAAAAATCTTCATTAAAATCCTTGAATTATCCGAATGAGAAAATCCATCCAAGGAAAAAAAAAAAAAAAAAAAAAAGGTACATGTGCTCTCCAAGAAACATCAACTGAAAGTGAACCAAATTCCTATTGATATCGTTGGTGGCGTTGACAAAAATCCGTCGCTACAAGTCACTATTAGCTATATAATCTAGTTGTTTCCATAATTTCGATCACAAAGAGTATATGCCCCTTTTTTTTTTTTTTTCCCCTCCGGAAACAATAATTATAGCATTTCGTAAATTTTCAAGTTAAGACGGTTTAATATAATTAAGAAATATCTTCATGTCTTTTTGAAAGTAGATAATTATCAATATTTAGAGAAAATATCTAAATAATCACTTTTTATTTTTTTTCATCTATTTACCAACATGACATAAATTCTTTACTTTTAACCAACGTGACACAATATTTTAGTTAATTTTAGTTTTTTTCAAATGACAACTACAGAAAAAGTGACCGATTGATATGCAGTGTGAGGATCATAGAGGTGGTAGTTTTTCATTTACCATATTAATGAAGCAAAGAGAACCGTTTCCACTGGTTTCCGGTTTTGACGTTTAATGGGCTTCATCTTTTGTTGGTTGCCTTTGGCTGGTTTTCAAGACAAGCGTAAAAACTTTTTTTTTTTTTCTGTTTTTTTCCTCTTATGAAATTTTCACTCTAAGTTTTATTTGCAAGGTACTTAATGAGGTCTTTTTCAGAGGTTGATTTTCAAAGGTGTGATTTTATTAGTTGCTCATTGGCGTCAGTCTTTGCCTGTATTTCTTGGGGTTCTCTAATTTCTTAATAGTTGGTTCATGTCGGTTTGGATTAGCTTGTTTTGGTTGTTTTTCCATTTTCTGACGTATTCCTTTTTATTTTTATTTAATAACATTGAGGTGTGCGCTTGGTACAGGGGGTTGCTCCTTTTTAATTAATTGCTCTCTCACAATTAATATATGTAGAGATATTAAAATGTTGCTTCTCAAAATAGGAAAATGATGAATTATTAATCTTAAATAAAACAGTTGAGAGGGATATCCTTCTAGATAGTAAACTATTTATGGCATGATAATTTCAACGGAAGAAAGATAGCAATCATTGCTACTGAAAAAATTAAAATATTGCAGAAGTTATATATGTAGGCCAATGCTGTTTCTTGTGCTATATATATCTGATGTCATAATCTTACTGTATAGGATTTTGAAGATCTCGAAAATAATATAAATACAGATGAACATAATTGCTATGTTTTTAATTTGGATTTTTATTCCATTTTTATATGTAATATGCACATGACAAATTCTAGAGTCTTCCAGTTGTTAAGTTTTTTATTTGGATTTTGAACGTTTTGAAAATTATGTAAAGATACAGTTGAAATTAATTATTGTTTTTAATTTGGATATTTATTCCAGTTTTGTCTACAATACATGGTATATAGATGACCGATTTTAGTTTTCCAATTGGCAATGACGTGAAGAAAAGCCAAATTAATATATATATATATATATATAATATTCACTAATCTTGCATGTTCATAAGAAAAATAAACCAAAATTTTGCTTGTTCATAACAGAAATAAACATCAATCTTGCTTGTTCTCACTACAAAATCTTTACCTAGTCCGAACTTTTTAGCCACAACAAAGATTATGATGTGACTATTATTTCATTTGGTCACAACTTATAAGTTCTGATAGTCTTTTAGTCACAAAGAAACTTATAGAGGTTTTAAGAAATTACAGAGGTTTCTTTAAAGGAAGTTTTGCTATATATATGCCTCCGTGTTACGTTTTGCTTGAAGAGGAGAACTGTTAACATTGATTAGAGAGTGATCTTAGCGTTTCAAAATTGATGGACAAATCTTTGGATTGAATCATAATAAAGTTCCATGAGTGATGGCTCTTTTTAAAATCAAGTCTGTGGATTTATCAGTTCTTATATTTACAGAGAAGGTAATCGTGTTGCAACAAACTTGTCCCCCATATGCAACATAGATTCAGGATTTTGTCTAGAGGAATCATGTTCCAAAAAAAATTTTCAACAACCTTGTAGACTAAGATATGTTAGGCCTTCCTACTTATAGTTTTAATACTTATTTTTAGGATGAGAAAAAGCCTTGCTAACTTTTTGAGCGATTTATTTTTTGGCGGTGTTTGCAGTAGGTTTTTTTTTTTTTAGTTCTTATTTTCCTCGGATGGCCTTTGGCTTGAGATCATGCACTATTTTTCTTCGCACTATTTTTTTTTTCGTTCAAAAGGTTTTAAAATGAGGTACTTTTCTTCCGAAAAGATTAGATCTTGTAAAGTATTTTCGTCCTAAGAAGTTATTTTCTTTTATTTTGGTTGTTTTTGCAGCCAAAGTTGATTTAGGTAAAATCTAGTTATTAACAGAAATTTGATGAACAAAACCTTAAACATAATTTGAATTTAAATCCAGACCCAACCTAAAACCAAAATCCAAAGAACAAAATCCTCAATGATCAAACCTACAAACCCAACCATTAAAAGTTGAATTACCATTTATGAAACGGTCCTTAAATCTCGACATTTAGCGGAAGTTTTCATAAAAAGCAATCATATATAGAGTTCCAAATTAAATGACTGTTTTCAGGAAATTATCGCTAAATGTGAGGATTTAACACTAGTACTAGTTTTCAAAAACGATAATTAATCTTTCCTCTAATATTTATGTACTTCTTGTTGTGTGGTGGAAAGTGCTAAGATCAAGAGAGCGCCTAATGCATGGTTTCAACAAATAATTATTTTCACAATATATATACACTTGCTAATTATAAAATGTGAGAGGTTGAGAGTTGGTGATGACTTGTAAAAAAAGATAGCAATACTCTGATATAGAAAAAAATTAAATAATCCCAAATTGCAAATATATAGTACGTTTATCAATTAATTAATGTCGGTCCTTGTATTATATGATGTCAAAATATTTTTTTTTCCAAAACTATATTTTAATTAATGTCATAATCTCTCACTTTGGGATTTGGGAGATCATGGCATTTGGGAAATCTTTTGTAGGAGTGGAAGAAAAAAAAAAAAATTTGTTGTTTTTTTTTTTTTTTTCTAATAAAAAAAACAAAACAAAAAAAGAGCTGGAAAAACTAGCACTATAGAACTATCTTTCATCTATTAGAGTTCTCATCTCAAACTAGTTCCCACTCAGTTCATTAAATATAAGAGAAATTATTAAACAAAATATAATTAAAAAAACTAGTACTCTTGAGGACAAAAGTAAAGAGGCCAAAAGAATAAAAAAAAAGAAGTATATATGTTCAAGGCTACCGAGATCTATAGATGAGCACTTCCTCTCAAAAAGGCAAAAAATCTTAATTAAAACCTCGAATCCCAGTTGAGAAAATCCATCCCAAAAAAAAAAAAAAAACAAAAAAAAAACAAAAAAGAGTACATGCTCGATTGCTCTCCAAGAAAGAGTACAACTAAAAGTGAATCAAACTCTTATTGATATCTTTAGTAGCGATGAAAATCCGTAACAACAAGTCAGTACTATTAACCATATAATTGCACTTATTTTTTTATAAAACAATTTCTATCTGTTTCCATTTCGATCACGAAAAGTATAGACCTTTATCATTCTTTCCGGAAACAATATTTATAACATTTTGTAAGTAGTCAACTTTTGAGGTATTGATATTATTATATCTTTATATCTTTTTGAGCAAGTAGATAATCAATATATATCAAACTATCAAATTTAGAAGCTTTCTCGTGACTCATTAGATTTGATTTTGGACTATTAAATTTGTAATTGACTTGGACATGTTTCCCGGTCAGTAATCGGCTCATTGATCTGAGTTTATCAAATGGTTACAGCTTTGAAACAATTCAAAAATATAATATGCGCACATGCCTTCTTTTTTTTTTTTAAATTATTATTTTTTATTTTTAAGAACGGAGTGTATGTGCACTCATTGTAATTTCCTATAGTTTTATCATCAATTGAATATCTTAGTTTTGGGTCTACAAGTGTTACTATCATAACAAAAATGAGGCAACTTATTAAAAAATTATTAGATAATTATATTACTAATGATATTGATCACGGCGGTCACTTAGCCGCTAAAAGATCTTAAGCCCCATCCATGACGTATATAATGACGAGACTTGATTAATTTACTACATATTTCAGACGTTTCTTGAAATCGCTCAAGGAGTTGGTAAACCTGTGTGTGTTGGCGTTCACATTATTGGTGATACTTAATAGTACTTATGATCATTATGCTCGAGTTCTAATGGATAGAGATCTTTTTGAACATGTAACTGATAAACTTTTGTTTGATTGTAAAGGGTTCTCGTTTTTCGTCCCCGTGGAATATGAAAATTTTCTAAACTTTTGCCCTAACTGTTCTTCATCAATTGGCCATTAGCTCAGTGTAAATATAATTGTCTGCACTAACAAGATGGGGGATAAAAGTGATAGAAGCAATGGAAAGGAAAAAATTGAAAGGAAACAGTACTAAATATGAAGAAAGTTTATGTTCATATAAATGAACCATTTCAACTCCTCAGAAGCACATTAACACTAGTAGGGTTTCAACAAATACTTCTTTATCTCGACCGTTCTAAACACTCAGCTATCCCTCGGAATATGAATGGTGTCTCAACTGGGCGATGAGTTTTCATATAAAAATAAGTAAATATTATTTTTTTAATTTTAATATGATAATTAATGTTTTAAACACCTACTAATAAGAGAAAGATAACTCATATATTGTATATATTTTGTATACAAGAAAATTAGAATTAAAAATAGTATCCTTAACATTTACATATGTATACGTACACATATGTATGTATATTCCTCAAAATGATACGTATTCTCAATAAGTTGTGAAGAAAGACGGCAGTTTGAGTCCCTTAGATTTACCATCAATGAATGCCATTGAATGCTTATTACCAAGAAAAACAAAAAAGAAACAAAACATAGAGATGCCAAACAGACAGTTCATTGATTTTGAGTTCATTAGTACTTCGTGCCGTACTCGTGCTAATATATTTAATAAACATGTTGTACTTTGTCATGCTCACTTTTAATTTATAGTATCAAACCTGACCCATGACCATTTGTAATCTGCTGTGATCTTAACGTGCTTGTACCTTAATTGTACCCAACAACAAAGTTTTAATCACAAAAGAAGAATAATTTTGAATATAATAGAAAACTTTGATTTTTAACAAAAAAAAAAAAAAAAAAAAAACTATTTTACAAGAGAAACTATAACATTGAAAGCCTTATCAAGTAAAAACGCAAAAAAGATGATATCTTTCATAAGAAAAAGAAAAAATACACCATAAGTCTTATTTGAAAACTTTATATTAAAAAAAAAAATACACCATAATAAGTCTTATATGAAGATTATTAATAGCTTCATAGAAAAAGAATAAAGTTGCCGTGCCATATCAGTACCCCTTATCGTACTCGTGCTCGTGTCGTGCCCTTAACGTGCCAGTCCCCATGCCCTTAGCGTGCCCATGTCCTTAGCTTGCTTCATGTTAATAAATAGCGTCAAGCACGGCCCATGTAATTAAACGTGTCAGGTTGAGCCCATGTAATAATCGTGTCGTATCATGTCGTGCCCCTGCCCGTGTCGACCCACTAAAACAAATTTTTAATAATATGTTGAAACAAATTTTTAGATTCTCCTGGGGATTGGGGGTGGAGCCCCCAAAAGGTCTACAATAATTGAGAGTTGTTTTATTAAGAATATTTTAGGGATCATTTCACATGTAATTTCGGTTGCCCTAATTTTTTTCTTTCTAAATAGGGGGTGCTGTCAATAGGGATTATTATGAAAGAGGGTAGAGAAAAAACGTAGAGAGTGTAAGGATGTGAATTTCTCGTCTAAATTAATTTCTTAATTATCATAGTGAATGACTGCAGCGGTTAAAACAAGAAGTAGTCTCATATATATTGAGGCAAATCTATATAAAAATTTGGGTAAAATTTGGGTGTTTGTGATTGTTTATTTTCTTTTACAATTTTATTGCTTTCAGTGATATAGCATTAGGATATTAATTATTAACAATTGGTATCTTTAATTTTGATTGAGAACTTTGATTGTGGCAATTTTTAAACACTTATTAAAAAATGACACCTCACATACCATGTAGGTTAATTGGTACCAACTCAAATGGTAATGAGTTGTCATCTTTTAACTGATAGATACTAATATTTAATTTTAACTAATGTGGTAATCTTAAAATACTTATCAATAAAAGAATGATAACTCACCATTAGGATTTCTTAATTATGCAAAACAAACCCTAATTTTTGCTTAAATAATACCCAAGATCTTAGAACAAGATGATTTTTACAATTTCAAAATTCAAGAGAATACATAACTTGATCCATGATGATTTCCTTAAAAGAGAAATTGATCGTAAAATAGAACTCTTAACAAGTTGGGTTTCTTGATGGAGAGGAAAATGTCTATATATGGATAGAGAAACGACAAGTTTCAAATTCACAATGTTCAATCAAAGTGTGCAGTTATTAAAAAATATCTCTCTCTTGACCAATTAAATTTTAGCACATAATAAATATTAAACCAAATTATCTTTTAAATTAAACGAAAGATAACCACTTGAAATTAGATCACATGTATGCCATTATAAAAAAATAAAAAATAAAAAATAAAATCTAAACTTGCATGCCATGTAGTTTAATAATCAAAAGTTAAAACTAAAATTGGCATCTTAATTAGCATTAATCAAAAAGTAATATTTCGAAGACACAAACATAAGGGGGTTTATTTTGTGTTGCAATTAGGGATCTAGCTATTAGTGTCCAGGGGGGCTCAAGTGTCCTCAACTTTTTCTTATTTGTACTTTTGGAAGTGTATTTGTTTTAATTTTACATATTAGCCGCTCTTAATTATTATTTTTTTAAATGAAAGCCCCTCTAAAAACTTACAAACTTCATTTTTCATCCGAAAAATTAAACAAAATCAAAGTCCAACTAATATCCTTAAACACTTAACAAGATCTTTTTCCCTTTAATAGCTTGCGATATTTATTAAGTAAGTCTATTTGTTTTTTCTCTCTCACTTAGTGTTTTATAATTATTTATTTTGACCTAAATATTTGTTGTAATTATTAACCTCCTTCACCAAAATTTTTTGACTTCGTCACTGACTGCAATCCTGTGTTCTAATTAAAGAGGTAGGAATCAAATTGTTGGAATTGCAGTAAAAACATGATCTATGAAGATTCAAGAAATTATCATAAATTATTGACTGTAAGAGAACTCGTGTCACTTATAAACCACTTAAGTTTCTGATCACTACCCGCCGATAGGTAATAATTAATTGCTAATTGGAAGTTGTTAGTTAGCGAGTGTCATTATGGATCCACTTTGATCCTCCTTCTAAAACCTTGTAATCCATATGCCCCGTGAAAAAATATGTATGTATTACTCCTTTGTACACATATAAATAAATAAATTAAAAAGGAAATTCATGTCATTAATTTGATTTTATCCCAATCACCAATTTCTCTGTGACTTTATTTAATTTTCTTCGGGCTTTGCAAGATATAGTCTGAATATATGGTTGCAGCATCGTGCTGGAATCGTACATGCTACCATATCCCATACCAAAAGCGTCCATTTCTAGTAAATGAGCTGGCCAAGTAATTAATAAGATCTCACCAGTAAAGCATTTAATGAGATTCTCATTAATTTCGTCGGTATCATCACTACTCTTGAAGCTAGTTTTCTAAAGTTCACTTCATAGCATAACCATCGCCACCCCACCCCCCCCACCACCACCCCCCCCCCCCCCCCCCCCCCCCCCCCCCCCCCAAAACCAAAAAAAAAAAAAAAAAAAAAAGGCCAAAAACAAAACAACAAACAAAAAAAGAAAAAGAAATAGTTTTCTAGTTAATAATATACAAAACTTTTTTTAGTCTATTTAAACAAACTAATCCTGGCAAGAATTAACCTACACTTTTTAAATTTTAAATTTTTTTAATTTAGAAATTGGGTGATTCAAATATCAAATTTTGTGTGAATCAAGCATTAAAAATACCGTTAAATTAAATCTGCAATCACTCAAATTTTATAGAATTTGATATATACATAGGTTGATTAGTGCGAGAGGTTGAGAGTTGGTATTTCTCTTGTTTTTTCCAGATAAGTTGAGAGTGGGTGATTACTTCTAACAAAAAGATATGAATTAATGTGACTGAAAAATAAATTAATCCGAAATCACAAATGTATAGAACATTGAACAATATTTGTTGTCGATTCTCAAAATATTTTATGCCATTATTTTTTAATTTTTCCGGTTCTATATGTCGTTTTTTTTTTTTTCTTAATTATGTATGTATATAGAAATAGATAGATATATATACGAATATGTTATTTGTTGTTCTTTTATTTCCCCCCCCCCCCCCCTCAATTTTCGTGCAAAATTGTAATTTTAAACTAATATATATATATATATATATATGAAAATGTTATGTTGTTTGTCTTTTTTTGAACCTTTTTTTTCTTGTAAAATTTTCAATTTAACCTACAATAGAACACCAAAATAAACAAAAAAAAAAAAAAAAAAAAAGAAAAAAGATGGGTGTGAAAAGAAATTTGAAGTGGTAGAGTACTTTTTATTTTTAATAATTAAGAGTAATTTTAAAAATGAAAGGGGTATGAATTAAGTAAATTAAATCATTTTGAATTTAAAAACAGGATGTGTTTAGAAGGGATCGATGTGTGAAAAATTATATTTACTGTCAATATTGGTGTGTCAATAGAATCACTCCATTTAAAAATATCAAAGTATTTTGCCAATAGTATTTAATATTAAGTTTACTACATCTCGGATCTGGAAGATCTCTGCCATATACAAAATCTAGGTGGGACATGGAAAATCTTGAGTCGGATTAAAAAAAATATTTATACTTTTTTCAGATGGAAAATTATTGTCCTCAATTTGGATCTGTCCACTCCGCATTTATTGCCGAAATTATTCGAGTCCACCTAATGGTGACGACTTCAAAACAAACCAAAAATAGGATGCAGCTTTTGGGAGAGAAAAAACAAAAAGTAGCGCATTTCATGTTTATTTCCTATTTTTTAACAACGAAAGGAGTTCTTGCTTTCCGGTTCTGGAAGAAAATTATATAAGCATGTGCTGTATTTTAGATTTGTTGAGAGGATCTTTGATTTTGAACCTCATCAAATGTATATTCAAATCTTTATTACAGAGAAGCACCCTACTTTTTTTTTTTTTTTTAAATGAATTTGGCACCCTTCAATTGTAACTTTTTATAAAAGAGTCCAGATCTACTGTCTAATTTTTCTATCCCAAATGCTATCATCTTAATAGGTTTTTGACAAGTCATCAATTTGTTCAAGAATTTTTAATATTTAGCATTTTTTATGTAACTAAATTCTAAAATTTAGATGATGTAGCATGACACTATTATAGAGACAATCAATGAGACAATAAATCCGGGATAACAGATCTCGATTCCCTAACAAGAGAGAAAAAAAAAAAAAAAAAGGAAAAGAAAAAGGAAGAAATTTTATAAATTAAAAAAAGGTAAAATTTAATTTAAGAAAATTCTGTCTTTAAGGGCATTTTCGTTGTATTAGTCAAAATTAAATATGGAGCTCTTCGTGATATAAACTCTTTACACACAAAACTGTCCTTTACATGATATATAAATTAATGAGGTAAAAAATATATGTTATACTTTCTGAAAAATGAAAATAAAAAGTACAATTTATATTACCAAAAATAAAATGTGAGGCAAATTATTACTACAAATTGTAGATGGCATAAGGTTATTGAACCACTAAGGTTATGTTTCGGTTGGAGGGATGAAGAATATGAAAGATGAAGAGGATTGTGAGAATCCTTCATGTTTGTTTGATAAAAGAAGGGAAGAGAGTTAAAATGATAGTTGATAGTTGTATATCAAATTACTATATTGTCCTTTTGAAAAATATTTTAATAATTTAAAACGAGTGTATAATAGTCTTTTCAAGCTCAAAAAGGGATATGGAGAGCTTGTATCCTTGCACTAATGGAAGGATGCAAAATGATGGACCTGGAGGGTCCTTCCTTCCATTCTTCTCTCCAACCAAACCATGGAAAGGGGCTCTCCCTCTATCCCTTCCCCTCTGTCCATCTCTCCCTCCATCTCTAGGCTTTGTTTGGTTTGAGGGATGGAAAGGAGGAATGAAGATGAGGTTTGGAAGGATGGGGAATGTAAGCATGGAGAGATTATATAAATCCCTGATATTGTTTGGTAAGATGGATGTAGAGTTGAAAGGATGAATGATAATTTTTTTAGACAATTACTAGATTGTCCCTTTTATTATATGTTCACAATTTTTGTTGGATATTTGAATCGACTTTTTCACTTAAATTTGGAAGGATTTGTTGAATCCTCCCATTTATGGAAGGATCCAAATTGGTGGGCCCAAACGGAAAGTCTCTCCCTCCATCACTCCTCTCCCTCCACTTCTCCCTCCAACCAAACAAAGGATTTCTCATCTCCCCCGACCACTCTCCTTCCACCCCTCTCCATCCATCCATCTCTCCCTCCAACCAAACATATTCTAAGGGATCTGAAACCCTCAGTTTATGATGTAAATTTATTTGTTTGATTATTTATTGAATTTGAGCAAATTATTCCTACTGATATGGTTTTATATTTTTCATACTCTGCTTACTTGAAACTTTTACTTAACAAAAATATCGAGTAATACAATTCATTCAACAAACATAATCAAGTAATAATTCTACACTATCTACTTCAAGTTACAATCTCTAGCTCAAATCACCACAGTCCTACGTTATAACATTGGATAAATTTTGATTAATTGTATCATAAAAGTTATTCTACAAATATCATAGGGTCGAATTTTTTTTTTCTGGATAAAAAATCATATAGTATAGGTGATATGTCATGTAACCCTTTTGGGAATCTTAATAGAATGATACCTGATGGCATGTATTATACATTTTTGAACATCATGTCGCATTATAATCATCTTAAAAATCAAACAACGTGTGAATATAACAGAATTAAACAAATAACACTTTAACAGGTTAAAATTGTAAAATACCTTGAGGTTTATTTTTGGTATACTACTCAATTTTTTTCCAAATTAATTAAAGAAACACAAACCTGAAAAAATTCCCTTAAAAACTATATTACAATAAAGAAATACTTATCCGAAAGGCATTTTTTAAAAAATGAATATCCTACTAGAGGATATCTTTCGTTAAGATAGTACTCGAGATTCTACTAAATAATTTGGAGCAGTTATTATTATTATTATTATTATTATTGTTTCATAGGTAAGAGAAAAATGTCAACTTTATCCACTATCGTCATTCAGGCAAATTGACAAATAATGCAATATTTTTTTTTCTTTTAGGTGGAAATGACAAATCATGCGATCAATAAAAAGAAAAATATTCCTCTAAATAAAACAAAATTTTAGAATTATCATTATACTCATTTCAAAAAAAAAAAAAAAAAAAAAAAAAAAAGTAAACATTATCTGCAACCATATAAGTATTGTTATATTATTAATTTAGCACGGCACACTTGCATATTTAAGGAGGGTTCGAGGTTGTGATCTACAGCAACCTTGCCTTACACAAATATCTTAAGATAAAGAGAAAATCTTCCGAAAACTAATAATTTCACCTACACTGCACAAACATGTCGAATCTAAAGGGTAAGGCGGAGACTGTAATTGAAATCGAGGCAAGTCCTGAGCAGTACTACAACATTTGGAAACAAGCACACCACATTCCGAACGTTGCCGGCGACCATATTCAGGGTGTTGATGTGCATGAGGGTGACTGGCACAGTCATGGAGGCGTGAAGAGTTGGAAGTATACAGTTGGTAAGGCCAACACCCGTTATAACCATATATAATTGATATTTATATAGCATCAGTGCTTTGACTAAAAATATTACTATGTCCTTTTTTTCTTCGTTTGTTGGTTGTTTTTTTTTTTTTAATCGGGTTATGACTATAGGGTATTTTGTATTTGAGGTCGATTTGTATTCAAGATATGAGTTTCAGCTTGATTTTATTTAGTCTGGTCTTCGAATTCTTTAGCAAGATTTTTGTTTCTTATTTTGCTTGCCTTTGCTTAAGCTGTTTTGATCTATCTTTTGTTTATTTGGCTTCATTGTAATTTTTCTGTTTCCTTAGTAATAAATGGGATGGGTGAGAGGGATGTACTGATCTGATTGGATATCTTGGTATACCTACTAGATTTATCATATACCATTATTTACTTAAAAATTTAGTGCTTTGCATTAGTACAAAAATTGGTTTTAGTGCATGTTTATTGGGCTATTTCTTTGTCTATTGTTTGGTATGTGTAGTAATAAAATTTAATGAAACATTGCATCAGAGAAAGAACAAAACAAGTACTTGTAACGAATAAATTGTTTCTCAAGTAGTTTTTGATTTTTTAAAAAAAAAATCAAATCCTATAAAATTTGAGGATATATATATATATATATATATATCTTGATGTGAGATTCGTTTTTCATGATGGGTAGCAAACTAAATTGAGATGTATAGGATACTTTGAAGTCTGTTGACCTCTCTCTCTTTATACAAAATACATGTACTTATCAAATCCTTAAAAAATTTAGATTGTCTAATTTTTTTCATTCTAATAACATTATGCACTAGTGAGTAGAAGATGTTTCTGTCATGCACACAAATCCTTTAATTACGCTATTTTTTTTTTATCACGCAGTATGCTATTTCAATATTAACACAGCTTGTCATTACAATTTATCTAGCGGATCAAACGTGATCACTAACAGTGTAATTTCTTATGATGATTTTGTTGTAAAACTCCTTAGACGGGATCAGCGGGGTGTTCAAGGAGAAGGTGGAATTTGATGACGAAAACAAGGCGGTAATTCTTAACGGACTGGAAGGAGATGTGTTCAAGGAGTACAAGAGCTACAAGCCAGTGTATCATGTTCTTCCCAATCCCAAGGGCAAGGGAAGCTTGGTGAAACTGAGCATTGAATATGAGAAGCTGCATGAGGGTGTTTCACCTCCAGACATCTACGTTAAGTTGATGGTTAACATCAGCAAAGATCTTGATGTCCACTTGAACAAGGCATAGAACACTATAATCTATGTGGTCATGACATTTAGGGACCTACCCTCAATGTCACTTCACTATCTGCTACTAGTACTTAATTATGGTGTGTCCAGCTGTTATGAAATATATGCTACTTGTGTGATGTATAATTAAGAGAGCCTAATCAGTTGTTTAATTAATCGTGATGAGAATCACGCAATAATTAAGCTCTCCTGGATGGTTTGTTTAAGATATTATTAAGTTAATGTGAATAAAATCCTTGTGGGTGTGAACCTGTTGCAATTTATATATATGGCCTTGATTCTGAAACAAGTATAAATGAAATCTCTTTTTTTTTTTTTTTTTTCTCTTTTAAAGTGGAATAGGCCTATGTAAAACATTATCAGGTTTTGAATCTTGAAGCTTTTATCCAAATCTCTCCCCTCTCTCCAGTTAAGGTAGCCCCAATCGGATAATTTTAGGTGAAATCTTATTTTGATTGTATTTGTTGAATACTGATGTGGAAGGACTTGCTCTCGAATTGAAGATCATGTGGAGTGAAAGTGAAGAAGTTATGAAGACAATTTGAATCCATAGTTACATCTTATTGAAATTGGCATATTTTTTTAATTTAAATGAGCATATCTAAAAGGCAAGTCTAATCAAATATACTAAATGAGAAAACGATTTCGGATGCCAAATCCTAATAGAAATCTAGAAACCAAGAGCAACAAGAATTCTCATATAAATAAGACTCATTCAACTCATGCCCTAAATACGACTTCTTCAGCTGTTATAATTACTTCCAGGAATTCTCACTCTTAAATAAACCCTAGCTCTTAAATATCATTATCAAGTATCTTTTGTACTATTCTCTTTATAATAGTGAAACACTGCAAACAATGCAGTGCACATAGCTATCATAAAATTTTTGGCATGCTCTCACCTTTTTCTTTATCATTTGCACTTAACTTTCTCGTTTATCTGTTTGATCAAATCTAGGTGATCTAATCACGTTCCAATTGATCTTAAATTGGTCAATGGTCCCAAATACGACACATACTAAAACAAATTTGTACTCGATTGAATTTAGTAGCCAAAAAAAAAAAAAAAGAAAAAAAGAAAAAAAAAACGAGAAAAGAGAAATTAATGAGGTCTTATCCAATAACAACACGTATACCAAGAAGATATCCATTTCTAGTAAATGAGCTGGCCTGGGAATTAGTAAGGTCTTATTTAAAAAGTAGTTGAATAAGTTTCTTACTCATTGCGTCGGTGTCATCACTACTCTTGTAGCAAGTTTTCTAATGTTTTATTTATTTATTTATTTTTTTATTGAGGAAAATTTTTCTAAAGTTCATTTCATAGCATTACCAAAAAAAAAAAAAAAAATGAAAGAAATAATATTGTAGTTAATCTTATAAAGTATCAACTAGATGCTCACCAAATTACTTGGAAAAAAAAAATAAAAGGAATTTAAAAATATAACCCTGACAAAACTAGAAGTGACAAGAATTGACGTTCCCATTTTTTAATGCTATTTTTTTTAAAAAAAAATTGGAAGTGAGGCGGTTTGCTAAATTTTGTATAAAATTAAGTGTAAAAATACTGTTAAGGTGTGGTTGTATGCATAACTCAGTATTAATACCACACCTGACACCACCGATCAAGCTATAGAGTTTGAATGCCCCTACCTCCAAGTTCGAAACAAAAAAATAAATTTGTTAAGTTAAATCTGCAATCACTCAAATCTTATAAATTTTGTGGTTACAAGCATATTCTAGTGGTGATTTCATACTTGAATACATTATAAGGTGAAGAATTCGAATCTTTCATGCTCAAGTCAAAAAAAAAAATCTACATATATATATATATATATTAGTATGTAAGCATCCCATGCGTATTCCTTCTCTATTAACTAACATATTACTAATTTTTTAAATGGGTCAAAGATTAAATTTTAGATTTATGACTCCTAAGCCCCAAACCCTTCCTTTCCTCACCATTGGGCTAGCCCCAATGGCTTAAAAATCTACATATGTTGATTAGTGTGAGAGGTTGAGAGTTGGTATTTTTTTTTCCTAATAATTGTTGACAGTAAATGATTACTTGTAACAGAAAGATATGAATTAAATGTGACTGGTAAATATATTAATCCCAAATGTATACAACACTGATCAATATTTGTTGTCGATTCTCGAAATACTTTATGTCAAGGTTTTTTTTTTTTTTTTTCACTAAAGGATCCATGCACTCTCTTTTTTCCTGTTTCACATTTTCTCATTAGATTTTACTGGAATTGGGTTATAACGAGGTCTTATCTAATTCTTAGAAGAGTACAAATAATCTATTGCTTTATGTTTATTTCTAGTGCTCTGTTTTGAGCTTTTTGCTTATAGTTTTCGTTTAGTACGCTTACTATTATATTTTATGTTGATTTTAATTATTAATAAAATTAAAATGGAGGTTTCGTGTAGGGAAAAGAAGATATGCTAATCTAATTGGAACGTCATTTCTTCTTCTTCTTATCTTTTTTTTTTTTTTTTAATATATAAATTTATTAGTAACATGAATTAATAAATGTATCAAGATATCTTGATTTAATTCGATAGCTCTATAACATGCTAATTATTTATCCATCCCAACTATATTATTTAATGCTAGTTGTTTGCCAAAATGTCATTTTGCCAATAGTATTTAATGTTATATTTACTGTCACAATCTTACTACATGTTGGATTTGGAAAATCTCTACAATAATGAAAATCTTAGGTGGGACATGAAAAATCTTGAGTCGGATTAAAAAATATATATTTATACTTTTTTTAGTTGGAAATTAAATTTGTCCTCAATTAGGATAACTGTCCAGTCCGTACTTATTGCCAAAATAATTCGACTCCACCAAAATGGCGACGACTTCAAAACAAACCAAAAATATGATGCAGCTTTGGAAAAAATATGCGCTTTTATGTTTATTTCCTATTTTGTAACAATATAGAAGTTCTTGCTTTTGGGTTTCGGAAGGGGTGTTCATATATGTATGGAAAATTATATAAAAATGTGCTGTATTTTAAATTAGTTAAGAGGATCATTGATTTAATTCGAACCTCATCAAATGTATATTGAAATCCTTATTTACAGATAGGCACCCTTCAATTTTTTCATTTAAAATACTTTGACACACTTCCAAATATATATATATATATATATATTTAAAAAATATATATATATATATATTTTTTTTTTTGAGTAAGATACCCTTCAATTTTGACTCCCTACAAAGAGGTGGAAAAAAAAGGAAAAGAAAAGAAAGAAATTTAACAAATTAAAAGAAACCCAAAAACATTTATATATATATATATATATATATATTTTACTAAAACACTTTTTTTTAGGGGAAAAACACCTCTTTTTTGTTTGTTTGTTTTTTTGTTTTTTGTTTTTGTTTTTTTGAAGGGGACCTCTTCTTTGTTTTTGCATTGTTCAAAATTGAATTTAAGAAAATTCTTGTTGTCTTTAAGAGCATTTTCATCATTATATTAGTCAAAATTAAATAAGGACTTCTTCATGATATAAATTTGAAACACACTAAAAATGTCATATATATAAATTAATGAGGTAAAAAATATATAATACTTTCTGAATAAAATAAAAATATATGGTACATTTTTATTTATAATTTGAGCAAAAATATTAATGTAAATTCGATTTGATATAAGTATTGGCAGAAATATTCTTATTGATTTGGGTTTTATTTTATTATTTTTTTATACTCTACTTACTTAAGACTTTTCCTTGCAAAATACCGAGTAACACGATTTACTTCATTAGTTCAACATAATCAAGTGATAATTCTACAAGATCAACCTCAAATTGTTATCACGATCATGAGCTCAAATCACCACTCTCCTAAGTTATATCATAAAAGTTTTTCCACTATTATAATGGGATGGAACAAAAATTAATTTTTAATCAAAAAATAACATAATGTAGGTGATATGTCATGCGACCCTGTTTGGGAGTATTTATAGCATGATACCTGAATTCATATATTTTACATTTTTTTAACATTATGCCACATTAAAAATCAAATAGTTTGTGTATATAACTAAAACAAATAATATTTTAACAGCTCAAAATTGTAAAATACCATGAGGTTTTCTTATTTGGTATCCTACTAAAAGATTTTCCAAATTAATAAAAGATATACAAACTTGACAAAATTCCGTTCAAAACTCAACTATTACAATAAAGAAAGCCTTATCCGAAAGGGATTTTAAAAAAAAAAAAATTCATGCTTGAGGATATCTTTCGTTAAGATAGTATAACTGGAGATTTTACGAAATAATTTGGAGTAATTATTTATTTCTGTTTCATAAGTAAGAGAAAATGCCAACTTTATCCACTGTCAAATCATGAGATATTTTATTTTTTTCTTTTTCTTTTTTTTTTTTTAAGAAAAACTTCCTTAATCATCTGATTAAAGAAAGTTATTTTACTAAGCACGGTAACAAAGAAAACCCATATTTGGTTCACGAAGTTCTGTTGCACATAGTATGTTTGTCTATACGAATTAAATTCAACGCGTTCATAAGGGAAAAAAAGAAAAAGAAAAAGAAAAATTGCACAAAAGAAAAAAGAGTAAAGAAAAGAAAATTATTTGTGATTTCACATGTGAAACCTAAAGGATGGCTATCAAGGGTTTCTTAGAATGTAATATTTGTTTGGCTAGTTTGTGTCTGATTTTTTTTTTTTTTTTGTAAGTTTACGTCTGATCTTGTTTGAGGAAGATTTTGCTATGCTTTTAGAACTTCCTAAAAACGGAGCAAAACTTGTAGGTTTTTAATAGTTGTGTTGAATAAATAAGAGACTTATTATATCTCCAGTGAAAAGGATTACTATATACTTCTTGTTTACTAACCAAGAATGAGAAATAAGAGTATCTTTTTTTTTTTTTTGGGTGTAGTGGGAGTGATATTGGTGTCTCACCCAAAGTTGAGATCGAAGAATAATAAAATCTGTAATCCCATGTCCACTTCCAAATTTGAACTCATATATATTATCCCGATATTATGTATAATACTAAATTATATATGTAACTTTTGGTTACTTTCAAAATGTTATTTTTAAAGATACCAAGAAGAATACAATAGCACCTATAATAAGTATCGTTTCCTGGTGTTTAAAAACCCTATAATCTTGATTTAAGATTTAAATATATATATATATATATATATATATAAAAGAAAAAGTTCTTACAATCTGGAACAAAGAAAAAGAAAAGCGGCCTAAGAAAATTAAAAAGAAAAATGAATAAGCAATTTATGAGAAAACATATTATTTCTTCATGTTAAAACCCTCTCCAATTCAAACTATAAGTTTATAAGGTCGGTTTTATAGAGTTTGATTTTGCGTGCAGTCTTTTGTCCAATTTGTTCCTCATTTGGTTGATGATAGTTTATAATCCTAAAAACCCAAAACTGCAATCTCTATCTCTTTTCTAATTAGTAAGAGTCTGATTGTTAATGGTAGAGTATTCTCGTTAATTAAGGTTTTGAATTTCAGAAATATATCTATATATTGTCATTGTCTTTTATCTGTCCAAGACTACAACTTGTTTTGCTATCTCCTGTGTAGCATTTCTGGTCTTCATAGAATACGCTTGATCTCTCTGCTTGCGAGATGCAAAGGGAGTGAAAGCTCCAATTTTTCGAAACTGATGTACTTGAATTCTTTGAATAATTCACAATAAAATTTAATGATTTAGAAATGTGTGTATAAATATAAATAAATATATAAATGAAAAATGTGAGAAAAATAACATTATTAGTAAATCTTAGAATATCTGAACAATTAGATATTTGCCTCCCAGAACTTTTTTACTCATCCTCTAGTAAACTTACCACTCAAATTTATTTTTTAAAAATTACAAAGTTCATAAAGAAAATAATAAAGAGATCAGAAAATAAAGTATAAGCAATAAAACCAAAAAACACTCCGTACCCTTAATCAAAAGCAAAGGTGACAATAAAATAATAACTTATATATGAATATTTGAAGGACAATCATTCATTTATGTTCCCCTCTTAGTTTCATTGAAACATGTTCAATGCACGTGCCAAATAATTAAATAGAATTGTCGTCATCAAACACATCAATACATGTCCATTAAGCGTTTACATAATGCTCCAGATGTTAACAATTGGATGATTGTTTAAAAAAAAAAAAAAAAAAAAGACATTGTTGCTTGGGATTATATACAAATTTTCAAAGCATAATAATAATAATGATAACATTACAAATAGCATTATACGTGAAAGCAAAAACCTTTATTCTACTTAAAATGTTAAGCTGCATACATGTATATCTCAGAGGAAGTTTCTGTATTGTGGCACTTTAATAATAATAATAATAATTGTTTAGTATACTAGACGATTCATTATTAACCATTTCTAAAGGGTTATAGTGTACTGACTCTTCTATATAAAAGGGTAACAACTGCAAAGCATTCTCACAATACAGCTTTCCTCTTCTCATCTTTCTCTGTACTTATCATATAGTATCCAGTTAAAGAAAAAGAAAATGTCGTCTCTCTTTGGTAAGTTAGAGACAGATGTCGAAATCAAAGCTTCTTCTAAACAGTTCCATGACATGTTCAGGCACAAACCTCACCATATAAACAAAGCAGCAGGCGACAAAATTCAGGGTTGTGAGCTACATGAAGGTGAATGGGGGACTGTGGGCTCCATCATCTGCTGGAACTACTTCCATGGTAATTAATGTTATACATATACATATATATATATATACACACACATAAAATACACACACACACACACATATATATATATTAAAGAATCTCATAATTTCATCTCATGATACATATTAGAAAGGCTTTTATGATAACGGATAATATTTTCTGTTCAGTGATTTTTTTCTTATTTTGCTTGTTTTTCTAGTTTAGATTATTAGTTCCTTTATTTTAAAACTTTCAAGAATTTTTTCTTTGCTTATCAAAAAAATATATTTATGCGTGTGAAATAAATCGCAACTTTTGTGTCTTCAATGGACAAAAATCTCTATTTTCATCCCATAATACATATATATTAAAGTGTCTTTTATGATAGGAAGTATATATATATATAAATATATATATATATATATTAACGATTTCTCATCAGTTACTTTTTTCTTATTTTTCTTGTTTTTCTAGTTTAATTTAGTTCCTTTTTAAAGATTTGTAAGATCTTTTCTTTAGGGTTTTTTTTTTTTTTTTTTTTTTTTGATATATTGTTCATTTGAAAAATCGTAACTTTCTATCTTATGGTCAATTAAATCTCATATTTTCATCCAAGATACATATATAAAGGAGTCTTTATATTATGGAAGATTAACTTTTATTTATTTTTTTTTGGTTTAGAAAAAAAATCACAAAAATTTCGATGGGAACCCTGAATAGCAATAGTATATTAAGTACTTGATGTAAGTGAAATTTTTTTATTAGATGGGAAGCCTAGAGTGGCAAAGGAAGTAGTTGAAGCCATAGATGAGGGGAAGAATCTAATAACGTTCAGAGTGATTGAAGGAGACCTTCTGCAGCACTACAAGAGTTTCAAACTGACTGTCCAAGCCAGTCCCAAACCTCGCGGTGAGCAGGGCTGCGTTGTTCACTGGACCCTCGAGTTTGAAAAGCTGCATCCTGGAATTGTAAACCCCCATACACTTCTCCAGCTTGTTGCTGATATCTCCAAAGATCTCGAAACCCACCTCCTCCAGGCTTGAGGAGAAAATGGTTCCCGTACTATGGTTGCTTGGAAGGCTTTTAAATGTGTGTGTGTATTAAATAAATAAATGAGGTAATTTTATATATCTCAACAAGTATATGTGTAAATAAATAAATATGCATATGCTTGTTCGTATCGTTTGTCACCTCACCTAAATATGTGTTCATCATGAGGAAGTTGCTGTATTTCCAAGTTTGGTTTGCATTATAATATATGGACGTGATTTGTAAGTTTGTGGTCTTGGATTTCTCCAATGTTTTTATGAACATGTTCGGGAAGGATCTCAATCATATATATATAAAGTTAACTCATATATCTATCTATCTCTCTCTGTCTACGTATTTTGATTTAATTTTTTTTTTCTACTTCTATTAGTAATTTTTAGTAATTTAGTAATTACCCGGTATGACGTTCCTGGAGTACAGAACCTATTCAATATCTCTAGTCCTATTTGAAGAGGTGTATTACTCTGATTCTATTGTTACGTTGTTTTCTCGATTTGATGAGAGTGAATTCTCTTTTTGTTTCTTCAACATGATCCTCCAAAAAAAGTCTCAAGACAATAATATTAACTTCAATGAAAGCATTATGCACAGCTTGAGACAACGTATTCATCAGAGAATGATGTTGATAACTCCTTGCCTCACGTCATAAATTATTTTCTCTGAGAAATAAACTTTTAGACCCGACATGCTCTCGTAATTGTCCTATTTTCCTACCCACACCTAATCGCTCTCAGTAGCCAAAATATTTAAAGTACTGTCTAATAGAAAATTAAATAAGAAAATAATAAGAGAAATAAGAGAAAAAGAAAATAACACAAAGATATTAACGTAGATGTGCTTCCACGGATTAAGAACAATGAATTCATTAGTAAAGAGCATTATGAATGGGCTCTCATATAAGTACAAGTTACAATGTATATAATCGGTTAAGTTTCCTAATACTTACAAAACTACTAAAATCAAGACTTATTCTAAATTACAATAAATACAAATAAATCTAAAGTTCCTATTAAGATAATTACATACAAAACTTTAACTTTCCTTAATGTTAATACTAACTTTCTTAATATACTCCAGCAAGATGGAGATCCAATCTTGAACCATAATAAAAGAAACTTGAATACATAATTTTTTCTTTTTTTTTTTTGGGCAATTTTCTCTCTTATTTTTCCTCTTTTTTTTTTTTTTTTTTTTTTGAACTTCGAAAAAAAAATAAAAGATTTTGGGGCGCAAAAGCGCAAAGAAGGGACGATAGGTATTAAGAGAGAGAGAGAGGACACTTATGCGCTGGAGGACGGCAATCGTCAGAAGAGGAGGGAAAAGACAACGGGCACTTTGGTGTAGGGACGACAATCATTAGAAGAAGAGGGAGAAGACAACGGGCACTTGGGTGCAAAGAGAAATGGCACATGGGTGCTAGGACGTCAATCATCAGAACGGGACACAATGGCGTAGGGACGACAATATCGTCAAAAGAGCGCGCATAGCGCAGGGATTAAATGATTAGTGATTCGTTTAAGTATAATTGTTATGATAAAATATTAATTAAATAAATAAAATTAAAGGGATGATGATTGTTTTTTTTTTTTTTTTTTTTGGGTTTTTGGGGGGGGGGGGAGTGGTGAGATTACGGGAAGCAAGAAGGAGTGTTTGAGGTATTGAGGTCTAAGATCTTAAGCTCTGATATCATATAGAGAATTAAATAAGAAAAAAAATAGTGATAAGAATTTGCTTCCATGAATTAAGAACAATGAATTTATAGTAAGGAGTATTATGAATGAGCTCTCATATAAATACACGTTACAATGTATACAATCGGTTAAATTTTTTAATACTTACAAATCTACTAAAATCAAGACTTATTCTAAATTACAATAAATACAAATAAATCTAAAGTCCTAATAAAATAATTACGTACAAAATTTTAACTTTCCTTAATGTTAATACTAACTTTCCTAAAACTGTCTTCCATTGAAACCCTAAGAGTTGTTATCTCCAAAATTCTTGCTTTAAACTATGGATTGCTACAAAATTCTTTAATTAGCTAAATCCTCTAGAAATAAATATATCAAAATTATTACCAAGGCAAAATAATAATAATAATAATATCATCATCCTATTAAATATGTAGGTATTTGCCAAAATGACAACCTCAAAAGTTGAAATTAGCAAAATAACCTTCTCTCATTTTGATATAGAAACAACTACAGTTGTTCCTGATTATTCGAGATCATTTTGTTAATAAATTTTTTTTATAACTTTTAAGAAAGTGGTTAAATTATTTTGCAAATTACCTATGATGAGCTTTTTTTTTTTTTTTTTTTTAACCTTCAGAACCATATCAGATTTATATTAATTTTACTTCCCTTTAATTTTTCATATGATTTAAATTAGATATAGCGTTAAAAAATGCACTAAAAAAAAAAACACTCCGTACCCTAACCAAAAGCAAAGGTGACAATAAAATAACTTCTATATTAATGTTTGAAAGGACGATCATTAATTCATGTTCCCTTCTTAGTTTTATCAAAACATGTTCAATGCAAGTACGAAATAATTGAATAGAATTGTACAATTCAATGATTGTTAAAAAAGAAACAAACATTGTTGCTTCGGATTATTTGGAAAATTAAGCAGATCTAGCTATTTTGAGGGGGTATATTAGTACATCTTAGTTAGATTAACATCACTTACAACCCCCTCCCGGACTAATATGATCTCCCCCGCGCTCTATTTTATTGAAATTAAAAAATATATATACACAATAATGTCAATAGAAGAAACTCATAAAAACCACCCGAAAGAGGAAAGCTCAAAAATAAAAGAAAACGAAAAAAGCCTTGTGATGAAAACAAGAAAAAGTAGAGCCCGACGTCAGAAAGCACAAACGAAACCATATCATTGAATATCATTACCTTAAAATAGACCACATTAAAAACGTTGCAGCATCCTCATAGAGTGCTAAATTAATGTGAAAATGGTAAATTTTCACATTAGATTAAAAAATACTTTATAATCGGGTGCTATCTCTAATTTTAATTTTACATATGCTAAACATAGGTGGCAATCTCAATTGTTTCATCTAATCATTACAATTTTGTTATTTTTAATTTATTTAAATACTAAAATTTTATTTTTACAAATTTTGAAACTTAATAATAATAACTTTATAAGCAACATTATCCATTAAACCACAAACCCTTTATTCTAATTAAAATGTTAAGCTGCATATACATATATCTCAAAGGAAATTCTGTAATGTGGCACTTTAATAATAGTTGTGTACTAAAATATACAATTCATTATTAACCATTTCTACAGGGTTATAGTGTACTGACTGTTCTATAAAAGGGTAACAGTTAGTGCAAAGCATTCTCACAGTACAACTTTCCTCTTCTCATCTTTCTGTGTTATCAATATATATATAGCATCCAGGAAAAAATAAAAATAAAAATGTCATCTCTTTTGGTAAACTAGAGACAGATATCGAAATCAAAGCTTCTCCTAAACAGTTCCACGACATGTTCAAGCACAAACCTCACCATGTAAACAAAGCAGCAGATGACAAAGTTCAGGGTTGTGCATCACATGAAGGTTAATGGGGAACTGTGGGCTCTATCATCTGCTGGAACTACTTCCATGGTAATTAATGTTTTATATATACAAATATATTAAAGAATCTCATATTTTCATCTCATGATACATATTGTAGGAGCCTTTAATGATGGGATAATATTTTTAACGATTTCTCTTCAGTGACTTTTTCTTATTTTGCTTGTTTTTTCTACTTTAGATTGTGTTCTTTTTTTTTTTTTAAGATTTTTAAGAACTTCTTCTTTTATTTTTTTATACTATATTGCTTATATTTGAAAATATAAATTTGTGTATGCGAAATCAAATCGCAACATTTCTATTTTCAATGGTTAAAAATCTTTATTTTCATCTCACGATACATATTAAAGTGTCTTTAATGTTGGGAATATTTATGCACATTATAACAATTTCTCATCAGTTAATTTTTCTTATTTTGCTTGTTTTTCTAGTTTAGTTTAGTTCCTTTTCTTTAAGATTTGTAAGATCTTTTTCCTTTATTTTTTATAATATATTACTTATTTAAAAATCACAACTTTTCTATCTTTAATGGTTAATTAAATATCATCATATTTTCGTCTCATGATACATATATCTCTTGCCTATATTTAAAAGAGCCGGTCATACATTCCTTGCTTGTCACGTGACAACCACATGATGGTCATATCATTATCATGTGGATTTTTTTTTTTTTTTTTTTTTTTTTTTTTTTTTTTTGCATTTTTGCATTTTTGCTTTTTGCTATTTTTGCTTTACTTGTCTACTAATGCGCAAATACAACTATTATATATATAAAGTTGACAGTTTTTTTGGGTTTAGGGAAAAGAAGTTATGAAAAATAATTAGATGGGAAGCCTGAATATTAATAGTAAATTACTCGTTGTAAATGAAATGTTTAATTAGATGGGAAGCCTAGAGGGGCAAAGCAAGTAGTTGGAGCCGTAGATGAGGGGAAGAATCTAATAACGTTCAGAATTATTGAAGGAGACCTTCTGGAGGAATTCAAGAGTTTCAAAGTGATACTTCCAAGCCAGTCCCAAACCTCGTGGTGAGCCGGGCAACGTTGTTCACTGGACCCTGGAGTTTGAAAAGCCGCATCTCGGAGTCGTAGACCCCCATACGCTACTTCAGTTTTTTGCTGATCTCTCAAAAGATCTTGATGCTTACCTCCTCCAGGCTTGAGAGGCTTCAGAAGAAAAGGTTCCTTCCCCTGTGGTGTGGCTTGCTGTACTAGTGCTTGGAAAAATGAGTTTATAATATATATATATATATATATGTATGTTGCATGTATTGAGAAATAAATGCTTGATATATAAATAAGTATATGCTTGTTCATATCGTTTGTCACTTCACTTAAAATATGTCTTCATGAGAAAGTTGTTGTATGTATTTCCAAGTTTGGTTTGCAAACGTATTACATTAATTTGTAAATTTATGGTCTCGGATTCCTACATTATTTTTGTGAACATGATCAGGGAGGATCTCTTTCAGTCAATTATTTATTTTTATTTTTAGAAATTATCAATGGGAATGATGCTCTTGGAGCTAGTTTGGAATCTCTTCAATATCGCTTGCCCAATTTTAAGAGGTGTAGGATTACTCTGATTCTTGTTGTTACGTTGTTTTCTCGAATTGGCGAGAGTGAGTTCTCCTTCTGCTTTTTCAACATGATCCTCCAAAATAAAGTCTTTAGACAACATTATTAACTTCAGTGAAAGCTCTATGCGCAGCTTGAGACATCGTATATATCTATGGGAAAGTGATGGTGATAACTCTTTGCCTCACGTCATAAATTATTTTCTCTAGGAAATAAACTTTTTGACCCGACATGCTCTGATTATTGTCCTGAAAAGGAAAAACCCTCAACTCAAATTCCTTGAACATGTGAAGAACTAGAAGCGCTAGTCTCTACATATCAATCCGATTCCTATTTTCCTTCCCACCTAATTCGCTTTCAGTACCCAAATTATCTAAAGTATTGTCTTCCACCGAATCCCTAGAGTTGTTTTCCCCAAAATTCTTGCTTTAACTATGGATTGCTCCAAAATTCTTCCTCTAGAAATCTTTATCAAATTATTCCCAACACAAAATAATAATTATAGTAATTATAATAATAAAAATAAAATACTTATCCTATTAATATGGGAAATCTTATGCTGAGTTTTCTTTTTTTTTTCCTTGCTTCAGTACCGTATCAGATTTTATAATAATTTTACTTCCTTTTGTAATTTTCATATGATTTCAGTTAGATATAGCGTCAAAAAATGAATGCTATGGATAGCTATACCCAACAGCAAAAAGCTTCAATATTTGAAAGAGCAATAATAGTATTTACTATCATAAGTGACAGTAATATAATATTCAAATTATGTATAAAGTTTTTGGCCTAGTGGTTCAACGGACTACAGTGTCTCTAGCCTTCAAATTTCATCTACGAGTTCGTCGGCAGATGCAGAGCTAATGAGTGCGGTTCATGTCATCTGTAAAAAAGGAGGGCTAGCGAATAAAAGATGTAGATGAGAATCGATTGTCATCGGTCGGGAGGCATTTTCAAGCACGTCCGTCATCGTCTTAGCATGCTCTTTGGAGATTTTGGTCTGCGTGGAAAGGCAAGTCGTATTATTTCACATGTGTTGGCCTTTTGGCCATTAAAGGTGCTTGTTTTCCAACAGCTTACCTTTTTTCCGTTTTCTTCGACCGTGGTTAAGTGTCCTCACTCTCTTTATAGTGTTTTCATGTTCAAGCTTACCTTTTTTCCGTTTTCTTCGACCGTGGTTACTGTGACATAATTTTGGTTCTTATCTGAGCAATTTTTGTTTTGTCTTGTTTGTTGAGTATTAAGTTTTTTTTGTCTGCAAGATATGTTTCTTTGCTATTTTTATGTGGCCTTGGTGTATGGTTTCTCATCGTCGTTGATCGGATGTTTCAATCAACTTTAAAATTTTTTTTTAAAAAATCAAGTGTGTAGTTGAGATTTGGTGTTTTTTTTTTTTTTTAAGTATATATTGTATTTTTGGTGTCCAGAAAACGTTATTTCTCCTCGTGTATCATTTGAGTTTATTAATGAAATCGATTATCTATAAGTATTATAAGTTTGTAAATTAACGATTGTAGTACAAACTTTTATGTTCTAAAACATATAATTTCTCTTATTAAAAAGATCTTATCACGTACAAAATTGTATTTTTTTTTCTTTTAAGAATTATAAATTTGTATTGTTATTATTGTGTTTTTATGTAACGACCCACCTTACGTAGGCCTTTACCATACTTACTTACTTACTTTATAACTTAACATGCGGAAATAAGGACTAAAATTTTTTTTTTTAACAAACAAACATTTTGATACTGAAATCTATTTCAGTACATACTCATATATACTTACTTTAGTATTGAAACATTAAAACTTAATTACAACATATTTCAGAATAATCATATAATATAACAAAACGTGTAGCGGTTCCCATCCCATTAATTTCATTGTTCGCCCTGCCATGCTCCACCGTCTTGCATCACATATTGCCATAAGATTGCTTACCTACAGCATAAACGTAAGTCATGAGCTTTCGCTCTGCAAGCACAACTATTAACCCGCAAAACATTTAATAATAAAACAATGCATGAACCACTTATCTTTCATTATGCTTTCTTAGGTTAGCATACTTTTAGGACCCTTACATAATACAAGTGTACGTACCGTGACGCGCAGTCATGGAGTGGTTGGTGCGGCCAGTCCCTGTCCAACTCAAACCATGGACCAAACCTGTCCTATGATAGGTCGGTATAACACGAGGCAACTTTCTTAATTTCATACTTATAAACAGTTTCTTACTTGAAACTGGATTCTTATTCTTACTAAATAATTTATCATTAGTGAGCATGCTTCGTGATGTCACAATAAAGCATAAATCATATGCACTTCAACATGTATGCATGAGCTTAAAAACATACAAGCAGTAAAACATTTTTCACTTATGCTGTAGGCGGAGTTGTACTTACCAGTTATGCTAAATCCTGAGTTCGATGTTCCGCCCAAACAGGTCCACCTTCCTGTTTTCAGAAAAAGTCGTAGGATAAAAATCATCCTATCTTACTAGGAATCATGTCATTAGTATCTAAACTAACAACCATAAGTAATCCTAGTTACAAGCTTTTCATGTTGCAATGGTATCCCATTCGGTTACTATAAGTAACCGTAGATCCAAAAACCTATCATAACACAAACCCTAAAGCTTTAACCCCCCCTTTTTTAAACTATTTTTAAGAAACTGTAATTAATTTAAACAGAAATAGTAAAACTATAAAATTCTGAAAACTGTTTTTGAAACCAGTCCCATAAATTTGGTTATCATTGCTCGTGCAAGAATAGCCTGTTCATGCACTTGTTTGAAAATCCTGTGTAGGAAATATTCTAGTACCCTGCACAGTTTTGGAAATTCGATTTTCTCTTTAAAATCTGTTTTGAATTTGAAAAAGTTTTCTTCATGAAAGTTGTAGATCTCGAAGGATCCTACAACTTTTGTTTTTAACTCAAAACTTAGTTCTATCTTTAACCTATCCATATTCTATGTTGAATCTGTCTGACTATGAACACTTGTCAGTTTTGATCAGGCTCGGGTTTTGATAAAAACAGAGGCCTTTGGAGCCTTATTTTAAAAACCATTTATGTTTTCCTCTAGAATTTTCCGTTTCCTACAACTTTGAAGTTTTGATTTTTCTCAAATTCGGCCTCTAAAGGCCTCAAAATCCGGTTTCCAGATTGCTGCCCAGTTTTGACCCGAAACTGGCAATTTTCATTTTGGTTGGTTCTTACGTAAAATTACGCGCACACTACCTCGAACGGTTAAAAACGTGAGCCTAAGACAAGCATGCAGCATGTTACAGAATGTTTCATTGTCATAAATTCATTACTCAACCAAATAACCTTCAAACAACCCAAATGGTAATCTATACCAAATTAGGGTTTTTAGGGTTTTCTAGAACCCTAATTGCAACATACATTACTTATACCATAACCATTCATAAATTATCATCTTAGAGTATATGAGGACATATAGCAAATATATAGTAGGCATATATACAGCCATCTAACCTCTAACTCAAATTAACAATAACATACATCAAACCCTAATTTGAGACTAGCAAACCCTAATCAAGCACATACAAGCACTAACCATAAATCCTAGTGTATGAAACTAAAAAGTGAGCTTAAGCTCTTACATTCTCAACATGAAAATACACTTAAATCTTGAACCAAAACTTAATTGAAGAACTAGAGGGTGGAGAGGATTACCTTAAGATTCAAGAGAATGAATCTACCCTCGGTTGAAAACTCTCTTCTCACTCTACCACACCAAATCCGAACTTCCTCTCTCTCACTTTTCTTTCTTTCTTTGGTTCGGCTCTTAGGGAAGAAGGCTAGGGAATGAGCTGCACAACTTAAGGTTCACTAAACAAACATAAATGAATCCACCTCCACCTATTTATAGGTGAAGATTAAATTCATTCTTGAATTACTTTTTACTTCTAAAATTGCATAATGGTCTTCAAGAGCAAAATTTTTGCTCATAGACCCCATGTGGTGGCCGGCCATCTAAGGCCATGTAGAAGGTCCTACTTAATCAAACTCAACACTTAGCCTAGTAAACAAGGCTAATATACTTACTTACCAAGGCTAGGAACACCACTGGTCAAACTCTCAAAGTTAGGGAAATTTTTATTTCTAAATTGCATGTTGGTCCTCAAGAGTAAAATATTTGCTCATAAAACCAATGTGGTGGCTGGCCATGAAGTGTCATGTGGAAGGTCATACTTGCTCAAGCTTATAGCTTAGCCAAGCTAGCAAAGCTAGTATGCTTAGTCACCAACCTAGAAGCATGATGTGTCAAGTTCTAGTGAAACTCTAATTTTCACAATTGCATATTGGTCCTTAAGAGCAAAATATTTGCTCATAGAACCACTAAGGTGGCCGGCCATAGTGCCATGTGGTGGCTTGAGAAAAAAAAGAAAATTTTCAAGCCTAACCCTAACTTATTTTTCCTTGGTTTCCAATGTAATCGAGCTTGTAACCGATCATTGGCCTAGTTGGATTTGGAGGCTTAGTTAGGAAAATCCATAGTTCAAAAATTTACATACTTATCTATAATCACACAATTTTCTTAAAATTGCACATTGGTTCCTAAAGACAAGAATATTTACACTTTAGTCCCTATGAGGTGGCCGGCTAAGGTTGAGGCATTTGGCATCCCATTCTTGCTTAGTCATCCATTTAAGGATGAGGTGTCATCCCATAAGGCCTCATTTGGCTTTTCTCCTAAATGCAATCCATTTTCATACTAATACAGATATTAAAAATATTGTTTTCAACTATTAATAGTATAGTTGTACTAGACTACTGTCCAGAATTTGTCTGTACTTAACGGGACTGCGTAAAGGATTTTCTTAAGATTTGAAACTACTAAATCCTTATTGCTTTAAATAATGTGCTTGATTTTCCTAGAGGGGTCTCGTACCTTAATCTTACTTACTTATAATGATAGTTTTTCACATTATAATTTTCATATTGCGTATTATACTGTTGTACCGTCTTAATCATACCTTAGGTCATTCTAGTCAAACATTGACCGACATAGAATCATAAACCCTAATTCTGCCTTTTTCAACAAAAAGGCATCAAACTTGCATAAGTAAATTATCGAGTCTTATAACAAAGAATTCAATAATATTCTGATAAATCAGATCAAGTATTTCACATAAACATACATAATACAAACTTTGATTCCTTAAAAAGGAAATCATAAATTTGTAAAAAGGTTGGTTATTACATTTTATATGTATCCAAGATCTAATATTCGATTTTGTGTCGGAAACATTGGCACATGGACTCCTCCTCTTTGAGGATCATTCATTCAAAAAGTTAGATATATATTGAGAATAGAAATAGGATGTGGTTGTGAGGTTGGTAAAAATAATCTCTCTTTTGCAACACTCTTTAGCTAGATCCACGCATGAAAATGACAAATGTATAACAATTTAATAGAATTATATATATCACTAAACTATTTGCTTTTTTTTTTTTTAAATTGATTGTCCTTTAAGTAAATTAAAAGAGGAAAAAAAAAACCAAAAGTAAGCAAGGACAATCACATCAGATATCATGCATCCATTTAAGTTGGCACTCACTTTTATCGCACGCTAAAATGCTTGAACTTTATTAATTGCTAGTACTGGTGAGCATGTGCTTGCACGCTACTAGTTATATTAAGAAAAACAAATGTCCAGGCGGGTTGCTGGAGTGTTCGTCCTCGTCGCTAAATAATTAAGTTCGAATCGTCTTATTGTATTAATTGAAATATATAGATAATTTACTTTATTAGGAATTTATATATAAACGGAAAGACATCTACTTTCAGAATTATCTGAATTTACCAATCTCTATTCATGTAACATTTTTTTCTTATTAAAAAAATAACAAAACAAAACATAGTGTGGAGATAATAATTGAAATATATTTAATAACACACCAAATCTTATTGTAATTTTTGAATACTAAATTATGTGGTATATAAATCATCATTCATTTGCTCCTAGATGTTTATACGATATATTATCATATTAATTGATTGTATATACAAATGAAAATTTTATAATTCATTACCATCAATTAAATTCATTATCACGTAAATTGATGTTCAAAAATTTGGATTAGATCAATTGGTGTCCTTTGTGCATTACACAATTATATTACATGTATGGTTCGAAATATAATAAAATAGTAATTCTTTACTAGTTGCATCTTAAGGTATAGAATTTGAATTATCTATTCATAATTTTAAAACAGAAAATAATACTCCTGGTAATTATATAAAGAAAATTTCAACAATGTGCGAATCTTCATAACAGAAGGACTAAAGTTGCAAAAATGATAAATTCGTTTTTGAAAAGTAATAATTAATTCGAAGGTATCTTGTTCATACTGAATTGTAGGGGTAAAAATCAGACAATTTTTTTATTATTATATAGGCGAATTCGATTATACCAAAATGATCAAGCTTACAAATATTTTTTATTTTATTTTTTTTTCTAAATTAATTTATATGAATTGATTCATAAACGCTTAATGCAAGCATTTCTGATCTCATCATTTTTCAAGTCTTTTTCAGTACATTGTTTGTTTCTAACCTCAGGTCATGTAGCCAATAATAAAACAGAATTAAGAGACTCTTTTATAGACGATAAGCTTTTTTGGTGGAGGATTTTTCTCCGTTTATAGAAATTGTTATTGTATCATATGCTAATTGATTACAATAATAGATTCTATGTTCTCAAAAAAAAAAAAAAAAAAAAAAAAAAAAAAAAAAAAAAAAAAACAGAATTTGAACAAATCAAGAGCTTTGTTATTTCTGATATTCAACTGGAATGCAAAGGTGTAACGGAACCGCATTTCCCTTTCTTTTTTTCTTTTTTTTTTTTTTTTAAGTACTTTGCATACAGCTAAATTAAACAACGGAACCACATAAATTAGTATTATTGACGTTTATTTGTTAAGTAATTAATTCCTGTGGTTGTCACACTAGCTATATATAATTTTTATATATGGAATGTGTTGCAAATAAGTGCACGACACTATAGCTAGGAATATGTATGAATTGGATTTTTTTTTTTTTTTTTTTAACTTGGATTAGTTGGTTTTTAGTAATAATCTCATTTAAAAAATAATATAATAAGGAAACAAACCAAACAAAGCATTATGAGAAAGAGCAGCCAATCAAAATAAAAGTTTTACAAAGATTGTGGATCATTGCTTATCGATCTCCTAAATTAAAGTAAACAACCAATTACGTTTAAATATTGTAAGAAAATACCAATAAAGCTTGTGGATCATTACTCATTCTCCTTTAAAAATCAATCCTAATTCCTGGTATAACTTCCAATAATATTAGAAATAAAAAAATAAATAAAGAAGAAGAAGCACACGGGGGAATAAAGAAGAAAAAAATATTTCTTTCACTACTTACACCTATAAATGGGCAATGTTCTGCTCATAGTCATGGAATAGTTAAGGATTCGGACAGGTCAAAAGAAAAGGCACGGCAGTGGGAGAGAAAATAAAAGTGATGGAAAGAGATAGAAAAAATTTCAAACGAAAAGAAAATTCCCTAGTCATCGTGTTGGCTAAAGTCAAGTAGTTAGATCATTATTGTTGGTTACACTTCAAAATTTGGATCAGCAATATTGGCTACACTTCAAATAGTTAGATCAACAAACAATAGTGAAATATATATATATATATATATTGTAACATTTTCTCACAATGTCTCGCTTAAAAATATATATATATATATATATTTCTCCATTTTTGTATTTGTCCGATGTCAAACATGAATCTACACCATTCGCTTAGTTTCCAACCAAAATGAGATTGCAACTTTTTTTTTAACCTCTAAAAAGATAGAGTGCAAATTTTAGTACTCTACATCAAAAATTGAGATTGCAATTGTTCATTGAATCTCCCAAAAATGGATTTGCAAATTTTTAAATCCCCTAAAGAAAATTGAAGTTTATAAAAAAGAAATAAGATTAAAATTAGCTGAATTTCTTTAAAAAAATGATTGCAATTTTATATTATACCCAAAAAAAAAAAAGAGCCTTTTGTCAGTGGCAGATGTGTTCAAGGCTGAGTGGGGGCTACTGACCCCACTGAAACTTTTTTTCATTAAGTTTTACTTTAAAAAATTTCTAGTTTTTCTATTTCGTTTTTATTCAAAATTAAATATTTTTACATTAGCCCTACAAAATTAATTTAACTCCAAAAGTATGATTATTTCACATTATTCCTACTAAAAATAAGTATTCTCACATAATCATATTAAAATTTTACCTTTTTATTTTTATTTTTATGCTTTCATGTTATTTGTAAAAAAAATAGAATAAAATAAAATAAAATGGTGTACGACCACTGAAATAAATGTTTGACTCCGCTCCTTTCTATTGTGCAAAAGTGACGGGAATCAATTTATTTCCATATGTATCTTACGTGTTCGAGGATAAAGGTGAAATATTGTTAAGTTGTGTCGTGCATGAAAATTCTCAAGGTTTGATGCACGCTACCACAGTTTATCTTTGATCCACGAAGACCTCTCAAAGCCAAGACATATTATTAAAATAAATAAATAAATTTACTTATAAAAAAAAAAGGCTACCTGAAACATTTTACTTTTGTGCATGCCGTCTGCTATTCCATGAAATGGGCCTCTGTCAAGTGTCGAACAACATGATGACAAGCCCAAGAGCAAGACCTAGAAATGTAAGCCCTTAAAGTCGATTCTTATTTTTAAAAAATATATATTTGGAGACTAAACAATTACTAATTATATTTTAAAAATACTGAGTTATCAATATCATAAAGATAATTATATTAAATTGAAAATCAACACCAATACGTAACCAACATCATCAATATTTTAAAATAAGACAAAAAAAAAATCCTTAACATATAAATATCCTAATTAAGAGAAAATTATCTAAATAGACACATTTTCTTTCATCAATTGACTAGCATAATACAAATTCTCTATTTTTAACTAACATACCACAAACTTTAGTTTTATCGTATATCATATTGATTTAGTATCAAAATTTTATTTTCTATTAATACAATGATCTTTAATTTGTGTTAGGTGCTTTCCCGACCACTAATGAATTCATCATATACTTATTTAAATTAATAATTTCAAACCAAAATCATCAACATATAATCACTAAGATCAAACTATCCTATAATTCTAAATAAATAAAACATACACATATATACTCAAAACCTATATATATCAAAGAAAATAGAGAAATACATACAGAAAAACTACGACTTCAACAGCGTAGTTTAAAGAAGAATGACAGGCGGACTCCGATAATGATGCTCTATAAAAGAAATAATGATAACAAAATTACATAAAATAAAATAAAATGAGCAAAATAGAAATAGAGGAAGAGAGAAAGAAGGGCAGAGGAGGACGGTGATCATTGATTACCTATGTCAATTATTGCAACATTGTTTAACGACGACGACGTGTCATTACAAAAAGTGTTGTAGTTTTTAGTCATCATCGGCATTTTTGTTGGAAAAATTAGAGAAAATAAATAAATAAATAAAAGGGGACAAATTTTCTTAAGGACGAGTATGAAATTTTAACGGCAACTTGTCGTCGTTATTTAGTGCAATTAATTTTGAGTGAAGGCTTGCTCTCATTAATTGTTTGCGAGGAACCACGTACCTTCAAACTCAACTTCTCCCCCATCCAAATCCAATGAATCTTTTTATGGTCACATACCTATCCTCAAAAAATATATAATAATAAAAAATAAATAAGCACTTGCTTGTTTATCACACAAAGTGGACAGGATTTCAAACACTCTCTCAGCATAAATGGATTTCACTTTCACATTTTTTTCCCCTTTCTTTTTCACATTTTTCTTTCTTTTTATACCTTTTCTCGTAAACTACTAAACACCCTCTTCTTGCAACGACCCAAAACGGAGTTCAGGAAGTCCGCTGGAGTTAGTGGCCAGGAAGGGGGGATAAAATGGATTATTGTATAATTGTAATCCATGGTGTTATATACAAAGAGGGGTTACTATCCGGCACCATTTTTATGCGACACTTATAATTTCTTTTGTGGTACGTTACACCAATCGAGTGATTTTAATATTACAATTTTAACTAATATAATTTGACGAATTCGAAAAATTTATATTAAAACTATAAATACCCAACTCAAACCGTTTCACCAAATCTCCCCCCCCATAAAATTAATTTATTATTTCAAGTTTTTAAATAAAAAGCTACATCTAAATCAACTAGTTATTGTTTATATTAAAAAAATTATAAGTGTCAAAAGGTACCTATCTTTACCTAACAAGATCTTCCCCATTATATATATAGCAAATATTTCGTGTATATATCTGTCTTCTTAACAGAAGACCATGCTTTAAGAGATCGTACAAGGCTAGTTGCTGAGAGAGAGAGTTTGTCAGGGAATCACATGTCAAAAATCGCCAAAAATTAACGAAAATAATTAAAAGAATATTCAACAATGCAATAAGTTTTTAAATTTAAAGGTCAATTAAAAAAAAAGATTTAAAAACCAGGACTAAATTGCGAAACATAAAAATAGTCACGAGATATCCAATACCAGAAAAAAGCCTTAATTTATTTATGTATTTGCTTCACATCCTTTTGGGTGGGAATTATGGGAGATTATAATTAGAGTCAGTGGCAGGTAATGATAAAGGAAGAAAAGAAATCAAAGACCCATATAATAAAAAAAATTTAAAAAAATTGAAAAGATAAGAGTATTATTTTGCCAGGTGAATGATGAGTTGCTGATGTTGATCCTATATTTTTATCAAAATTTCTGTATTGTAGCACTCTAATAATAATTGTGTACCATACCCTAGACATTGATAGTCAATAATAATAATAATAAATAAATATTATTTATTTTATTTATTGATTATAATACTATTTCTGTGTAATTGTATTTATTAATTGCTATATACTATATAGAATTGATAGCCATTACCGACATGTAATTTTACTCTTCTATAAAAGGGTAACAAGTGCAAAGCATTTTATCCCACAATACTTCTTTCCTCTTCTCATCTTTCTCCGTTATCATATAGCATATCCAGAAAAAAAAAAAAAAAAAAAAAGTATGTCGTCTCTCTGTGGTAAGCTTGAGACAGATATTGAAATCAAACCTTCTCCGAAAAAGTTCCATGACATGTTCAAGCACAAACCTCACCATATTAACAAAGCATCATCCGACAAAATCCATGGTTGTGAGCTACATGAAGGTGAATGGGGAACTGTCGGCTCCATCATCTACTGGAACTACTTCCATGGTATAATTGTTATATATATATATATATATATATTAACGATTTTTGTTTAGTACTTAGTTTCTCTTATTTAGCTTGATTTACTCGTAAGAACTTGTTATCTTTTAGTTTTAATATTATTCATATTTGTGTGTGTGAATTCAAATCAAAATTTTTCGATCTTCAACGGTCAAAAATCTCATACTTTCATATCATGATACATATTAAAGGATTTTTTTTTTTCTTTTTTTTTTTAAATGAACTTACAAAAATTAACAAAATTGATTTTTTTTTATTTTTTATTTTGTTTAGAAAAATTTTGATTAAAAAAAAAATAGAGGGGGAAGGCTGATCAAAAGTAAACTTGTTGTAAATTTGAATCTTAGATGGGAAACCGAGAGTCGCGAAGGAAAGAGTTGAAGCCATAGACGACGAGAAGAATTTGATCACATTCAGAGTGATTGAAGGAGACCTTCTGGAGCACTTCAAGAGCTTCACACTGACAATCCAAGCCAATCCCAAGCCTGAGGGTGAGGGCAGCGTTGTTCACTGGACCCTGGAGTTTGAGAAGCTTCATGATGAAATTATAGACCCCCATACACTGCTTCAGTTTGTTGCTGATGTCTCCAAAGATCTTGAAGATCACCTTCTCAACGATGTTTGAATTACAAAAATAAATAAATAAATAAAATAAAAATTATAGTGTGGTTTGCTTTAATGCTTGTAAGGGTTTTATATTGTATGTATTAAATAAATCAGATGATATATGATCAACAAGTGTGTGTGTGTGTGTGTGTGTATATGTGTATGTATGTATATGCATGCTTGTTCATTTATCGTTTGCATCTCACCTAAATTATGTCTTTTGGAGGAAAGTGTTGTGTGTATTTCCAGTTTGGCTGATAGAATATGTATGGGTGATGTTGAAAATTCGTGGTCTTGTATTTCTCCAATATTTTTATGAACATGTTAAGGAAAGATCTCTCTCATATATATAATTAATAACTCCTATATCTAGCTATATCTCTCTCTCTGTCTTTTTTTTTTTAATTTAGTTATTTTTTTCTACTTTTTTTTTTTTTTTTTAGAAATTAGATGGACAACCTTCAATACCCATAGAAGCTGAGTTTCAAAGATGTAGTTTCGGTTATCCCTTCGAACATCAATTTTATATTATGTATGGCGTTCAACTTTTGTATATAGTCCTAGGATGGTTGTTTTTATTTGGATTTGAGGGGTTTAATGCTCTTAGCGGTTGTTACTTTTATTCGTATTTTGATTTTCTTTTTTCACTTATTTAATAAATCGAGTTGGGATCCTGGTATAAGATGAAACTGCAAGAGTGTGCTAACTTAGTTGGGATGTCCTTGTTTTCTTTGATGTCAGCAACTTCTCTCTCATCATTTCATTCAAAAAAAAAACTCCAATGCCCGTACACATCTCAAGATATAAGAAAAAAAATGCTACCTTAAAAAAATAAAAATAAGAGAGAGAGAGAGAGACTCAGAATATATACTTCTCTTTGTATGGAAAAATTATCAAGACGAAGTTTTCTAGATTTCAAAAGTTAGAGAGGATAATTAAATGGTTGGAGTACTTGAACTTGATTAGGACAAGTTTGTTATAATGCTTTTATAATTACGAACCTATCTTCTTTAACTACAGTAAGAAAAATAAGAAAAACACCAACTTAAATCCTCACTTTTAAAAACCACTCTATATGATATATGTGAATAGTTATTTTTTTATTTTTATAAAATTAAAAAATTGTATTTATGGATAAATATGACTATTGACAGTTATGTAAGTTCCTAATTATATTTATGTATATCTTTCATTATCTAAATCATCTAGAAATATTTATTAAAAATTAATCCAAAATCAAACACATCCATCAAAAAAAAAAATTCAAAATCAAACAACAAAAATATTATACATTATCTTATTTATATGGGAAATTTTTTGCTGAGCTCTGATATATATATACACACACATACAAACACACTTTCCGTGTCAGATTATGTATTTAATTTTATTTCTTTTTAATCTTTATTTGATTTCGATCAAAGATGATGTGTACTCTATCTATCACATATACGCTTCCGCAAAAGCTTTAACATTTAAAAAGAACAATAATATTAGTTTTTAATTAAAAAAAGAAAGAACAATAATTTTATTTTTTTAATCATGAGTGACAGTAACATAGTTTTTGAATAACATATAAAGTTTCTGGTGTCACCGGATCTTTAATCTTTAAATTTTATCCACGTACTCGTCGTTGGATATGTTAAATTTAGAAATGAGGTTCGTGATATCTGCAGAAAATGATTAGATAGGATCGACGAAGCCACGGAAGGGATTCGGTTATGAGATGTTTTCGAGCACGCCGCTCATCGTCTTGACCTACCCTTTAAAAGTTTTGGTCTCTGAGAAAAGGTAAGTACGTCTTCACTCTCCTAATTGGTATTTTGATGTTCTAACTTATAGATTTTGTTATTTTTTTGTTTGTAATAATGGTGGTTTTTACCTCAGTTATTTTTGATATTATATGAACTTGGTGCTACGGATTTCTCGTTATTTATTGATCTGAATTTCAATCAACTGTTGATGCTTATATATGTCTGCTCAATATTTTGCACTTTTTTTTTTTTTCTGTGGTTCTTATGTCCGTGAAATTTGGTATACGTAATTTCTTCTGTTACGTTATTCTAGTTGATTGATGGAACCAATTATCTATCGGTTAAAGAGTTTTTTTTAATCTATCAGTGCACTAACTTCCATCCTTTTTAATGTATTTATCATTTAATTAACAAAAAATTACTTATAAAGTTATTATGTTGTTTTTTAAATTATATTGTTGCTATAAGAATATATATTGTATTTTATATATATCCCAGATTTAAATTTGATTTTGTGTCGGAAACATAGGCACGTGGAGGATCAGTTGTACAAAAATTTAGATAAAAATGGAGTAGTTGGGATCATTCAATAAAAAATCCAAATACGACAAAATATATAATTGAGGACAGAAATATGAGGGGCTTGCCAGGTTGGTGTTCAAAATTTTTTAATAAATAAAAAGACCCTTTAATATTTAGATTTTTTTTTCCTGATCAATATACTTATTACTCAAACCTCTCTATTCTTATTTGCTAAAATTTCTCATGCAAACTGCTTTAACAGCTATTCTACCTTCAAAAAAAAAGTACAAATATTTATAGTGATTCCACCTAAATTAAAAAACACATGTATCACCGAAAATTGTGATCTAATAATTATGATGTCTTTATTAGGTATCTTTTTTTATCCATCCAAATTTAAAACCCAACATCTCTCCTAAGTCCTGTTCCAGATTTGATTGTTGTAACATTGAGTTGATGAGTGTAGATAATACGACCCTTACAGGATTACTAAGAGAAACTAGTATAAGATCATGATTGTTTTTTCGATACACTCAAGATTGCTCTCAAGCTGAAAGGGATGGGCGGTGTATGGGGACTACTTGATCCCTTTTCATTGAAGAAAAAAAATATATATATATTTATAGTGATTGTACCCAAACAAAAAAATATATACATATTTATATATATCCAGATCCACGCATGAAAGTTATAGATATCTTACAAGGCAATAGAATTGCGTCATTGATCACCACAGCATCTCTTTTTTTATTTTTTTTTTTTTTTTTTTTTTTGAATAAGTGAAATTTATTAAAAAGAAAAGAAAAAAGATGTTACAAATCTTAGAACATAAAGCCTAAAAACAAACAACAAAAAAGAAATTCAATCAAAATGGAGTTATTTTTACATATTAAAACCTTTTTTTTAACAGAAAGTTTATTAACATCTTTATTTTCCAAATCAGCATTTATATCTCTTCTCATATTATTGAGTTCCTCTAATTTATATCAAGATCTTAAAATCACAATCTGTATTTTTTTTAAAACAAGTACATAATTATTGAGTTTCTCATCTCAATTGTTAAATTCTTTTACTTTTTTTTTTTTTTTTTTTTTTTAATGCTTGAAGTAAACAGTCAACATGAACTTACAACAACAAAAAAACAAAACGAAACGAAAAAATGTCAGCGTGGACAATCAAATCAGATTTAGATACCATTAACGCAGTGTAAGTAGCAACCCACGTCTTAAGACTCTGTCTCATGCTAAAAACTACTAATAAATTCAGAAGCAAGCATGTTTAATATGCTTTTTTTTTTTTCTATTCACTCTTTTCCTTTTTTTTTTTTTTTTTTTTTTTTGTTTTTACAAATATCTATTTTCAAACAAAAATCCTTATTTATCTTCACTCAAATAGTTAGACCAACAAACACCCACACGGGTGGATGGTTTGGCAAAAGGGTGGGTGCCTTTACTAGGCTTTTTTCATTCGTCTATTCGGGTTCGATTCTCATTGTTATCATTTAGGCCTCGCTCCAGTTTCGACTGCTGAAACATAATTTGGTGATGACAAGGTAAGTCCCGAATGACCGACTGAGAAAAACTAGTATAAAGAACATGTATCTACCATACCTAGGGAAAATGGTTCCCCTTATGAGACTGAAAACCTAAAAATGATAGGGTCATCCCCAGATCATTTTATTCACCAAAATATAAAAATAGTTAAACCAACAAACGGGTTATAAGTGGAAAATTTTAACAATTTCTTTTACAAAATTTTCTCAAACTTTCTCACAATAAATATTTTCAAAAATAATACCACTTTATTTTTATTTTTTTCGCCCGACATCAAACATGAAATCTGCACCATTTGGTTAGCTTTCCACAAAAATAAGGTTGCAACATTTTTTAGCCTTTTAAAAATTCAGAGCTAAAATTTTAGAATGCTTTTGGATGTCATATTGTATTTGGTATTTATACAAGGATGTATTTCAATATGCGTTTAGATGTCACATTTTTACATTTGAGTGCATGTATTTTAATGGAATATGTGTCTGGATGTCATCAAACCCTCAAGCAAAACCCCGAGCAACAACTCTAGAGGGGTCGCACCGCCGGGCTGTGGCAACAGAGATCGGGTGGAGGAACATGCGGAGCCGACGCCACTGTGACCACGTGGAGGACTGATGTCGCTGGTCTAATGATCTGGTTCTCGACTGAGATATGTGTTCGACTGAGTCACGCTCGTCAGAAAGGATGAGAAGGGGGGAAGAGAGAGGGGATGGGGCTGTCGCATATGGGGGAGAAAGGATGAGAGAGGGGGAAGAGAGAGGGGGTGGGGCTGTCGCATATGGATTGGGGGGGGGGGGGAGTGGCGAAGAGAGATAAAGAAAAAGAGAACATAACTTTTATTCATTTAATTTATTACATCATCATTTTGACATTTTTTATTATAGTTTTTAAGGGGAGAAAGAGTAAAATAGTATTTTTGAAGAGAGTAATTGTAAATTATGGCATAAAATTTTAAATATAATAATAAATAGAATAAACAAATCTATGATCATAGGCCTTGTTTGGTAACCGGTCCTGTTTAAACTTTTTTTGGTCTTTTTCCCCAAAAGTTTTTGTCTTTTTCTCAAAAAGTTTTTTATCTTTTCTGAAAAGTCAATAAAATTTACTATTTAAACTTATCAATTTCAACTCAAACTTACACACCAAACACCCCCATAATACCCCAAAAAAAAAAAAAAAACTCTTCATTCATCTTCTTCTCTCTATAACATCAAACTATGTACATTAATTTATTGTTAAAAATTAACCTTAAATTCGAAAGTATTTAGAAAAACCAAGAAAATATAGAGATTTACCAAAAATATACATTATAATTTATCATTTTTCAAAAAACATACTATAAACTTTAAATGTAACTATAAAATATATTATTTGCTACAATTTCTCATTTTTTAAGTATGGGTAAAAATCAATCGACACACAAATTTTTTGGCATGGAGCCTAATTATCCCAATGAGCTTCTGTTGACAACAGAAGTACAAGCCCAAGAACAACACCCAGAAATATTAAATGGGCCCTTGAATTCATGAAGAACGAGCCCAGCTAAAAAACTGTGGCGGGCCTATTATCCTGCAAGACAATCGGGATCTTTAGACAAACAACAAAATCTAATGGATGGAATTGAAATATAGAAAGAAATTTAGAATGTTTTACAAATGGTAAAAAAGAATGACATCATAATAATAATCAGTGTTTTATTATATAACATAAAAAATTGAAAATTATTATAATAATTATTACGTAATTATGAAATATTTTTAAAAGTTTGCTGTATTTGAATCCCCCCCCCCCCCCCCCCCCCCCCCGGCGAAAGGAGCTATATTACAATTCTATATATAAACATGGTATGTAATATAATGGAGTTTTTAAAGAAATGGAAAAATATAGTTAGAGTTAAAATAAACCAACAGATTAAGGGTATTTTAAGAATGGCAAAATCCTAATTTACATTGACATATTTATATTTCATAATTTTATATATACTTCTGTTACACCATCAAAATCGTAATAATATAATGATTGTCCTATCATTATGGGTTTGAACATGTCATTATACTCGTACATGTATCATTATCTTATATTAGATATGTAATTATAAATGTATACGTGTCATTATACATCTATATATATAATTTAAATTTTCTTTAGATCATGATACATTTATAATAAAGAATGATTTTTTAAATCAGGTAATAAATATAAGTTTAAACCGTAAACTAAAGAAAAGAAGAATGATAACAGTTATGATTTTAAAGAATGTTAACTAAAAGTTGGACTTGACCACACATATAGAAAAAATTTAAAATTTTGATATATTTCTAAAATATTTATAAAAAAAATTATCATATTTCAATTTCACTCCTCAAAAAATTACTGTTTAATAAAATTTCCCCAAACTTAAAGGAAGGCATGAAGCCATATCTTGAAGAGTGCCAAAAATAAATAGAAATAGAAATTGGCTATTGTGAGTTTTGACTCCCTAGTCCATCAATGAAGAAAACATTGATAATTGCAAAAGGAAACAGATGCGCGACATGAGCATTGTTAGAGGTAAAAGAGTTTAATGCAAAATAAACGCTAAAATAAACACATGAACTAAGTCGACCTGATTCCGAAAAGGATACATAAACAATCTATATGATGTACGGTTCGGAATTCAAAACAAATTAGAGAAAATTCTCAAAAATCAAAATGATATCATTCATTTTACCAAATCCAAATCAAGTTGAAAACTTACCTCAAAAAATTCCGAGAGGCACCGGAAAAATACTCAAAATTTATCAAATCTTAAGTCCTACAAGTAGCTCGATCTCTCAACGAGATATGTAGACAATTGAGTCAAATCGCTCCTAAGTGTAGCCACAAATCCAAACAAATATATATTCCTCTTCAATGGCACAAGTGAATTTTATATTTATCATAGTTGGAAAAAAAAAAAAAAAAAAAACATTTTACACCAAGACGTTGTAATTAAGGGCCCGTTTAGAGAGACTTTTGGATACGGGATTTTGGAGATGTTTTATTCCGAGTTGAGATGAGTTTTGAAAATATGAGTTGGAGACGGAGTTTTGGAGATATTTTATTTTGAGTTTATATGAGTTTTGGAAATATATGTTTGAGGGTCCGTTTGGTGAATGAGTTGAGTTTGAGTTGAAATGAAATTTTTAAGTTTGAGTTGAGTTGACTTTTTAAAAAGTAGTTATAAATTTTGTTGACCGTTCAGAAAAAGACAAATTGAGATGAAAAAATACAGTTTAATTGGAGTTAAACTTTGTTACCAAACAAAGCCTGAGATAAACTCTTTTGAAAAAAGTTTGTTTTTTATTTTTGTGTTTGATGGAAGAATAATTGGGAAAAAAAAAAAAGAAAAAAAAAAGAGTAATGTTTTGAGAATGTGTGCATTGTTGATTTTATAATAAAAAAATAAAAAATTAGGGGCTAGATTCAAGATGTTATTTTACCATCTAAATTTTAAAATTCTAACTCTACATCAAACTTTCTCATTTCAATTCAAAATGACATGATTTTTTTGTCAAAATGCTCGTAATGACGAAATGAACAAAACAATATCCATTTTGTATTTTTTTTTCCGAATACATTTCAAATTTTTGCATTATTTTCTCTATCACAAAAACTTTTCAAAAGTTTTTCATCCAAACACACATTTCCAACTCAACCTTCAAAATACCATCTCTAGATTAACCATAAATTTTTTATAAAAAAATTGTGAAATAGTAAAATTTTTAGAAAAGTAAATTTTTGAAAACCAAACACACCGTTGGAAAAGAGGCGCCAAATTACCGTCTCCAATGGTACTGCCCTAAATTGGCTCTAAGATTTCACCATACTTGAAATGATAAAATTCTGTGGAATTAAATTTTAAAAATAAGGGAAATTATGTTGATGTGTAAAATATTTTCTAAATTTATATTCTAATGTCAACAACTAGAGGCTACTAGCTAGCAACATCAAGCGTCCCGGAAGCCAACCGTTGACTAAAACAATGACGACTAAGGTTGTTCAGTCAAAAGTTGTGTCCAAATTGATCACGATAACTGGTGCTAAATATATAATATCTTTTATCTGATACTTATAATTTTCTTTTAAATTTTGTATTAATTAATTAATATATATGTAATTTTGTTAAAACTTTATAATGTAATAATTTTTTATTTATAATATTGTCATATAAGATAAATTGAAAAATATTACATTAAAATTAATTAATTAATATGTTAAAAGAGTGTCCGAAGTCACCTCTCTATGCATATATATATATATATATATATCCCACAGTTGAATTATACTTTCTCTCTCTCACAGGAAAGTAGCTATATGTTTTAGGTGGAAATTATTAGTATCCATCTTGAAAAGTCTCTCTTGTCCGGCGATGCCAGCCCACAATCCTAATCCAATTCTTTCCTCATTATATTCTAACCCAATATAAATTGGAGAAGGAAAAAAAAAAAAAAAGATGATTGAACATATAATTAAATTCTTGTATGAAATCCTGCTTTAAACTTATTTTTCAAACTTTTTTTTTTTTTAATGTTTTCTCCAGTAAAATTTTATATTCACTATTTGAATTATGGATTCAATCCCTTGACCTAGACGAACTTTAAAAACTTGGTAATATATATTCCAGCTTGCACGTTTATTTTGTCTTATTATTAAATTATAAAATATTAAACAATATTTTTTTTGCGTCCGACCAACTTAAAACAAACAAGTTTTACAAACTCCCATATTATTAATTTGGAGAAAATCAATCTTACGCATAGAAATCCCTCCATTCTATATAAAAACTTGGGGTGATGGACCTTTCCCGGATCTCGACCTCAAGGTAATCAGTTAAATATATAGGGCCATTTTTGTCCATAGAAATACGTCTTCAAAAAGAAAAATAGAATAAAATATGTCTCTTTTCTGTAAAATAGAGGCAGAGACAGAAGTACTCCAAGCTCCTTCAGAAAAGGTCTATAAATTCTTCAAGTTGAGGCCGTATGATCTGATCAAGTTTCCTTCTACTAATATTCAGAGTGCTAATTTACTTGAAGGTGATTGGGGGAGTAAGGGTTGTCTCGTCCGCTGGAATTACTCTTATGGTAAGATTTTATTATTTTTATTTTTTGGTGGAAACTCTTATGGTAAGATTTGTTTTCACGTTCTTTCCCCGTCATGGAAATAGAGTCACTCATAACCTTATCTTATGGTAAGAATTGTTTTCACGTTCTTTCCCCGTCATGGAAATAGAGTCGCTCATAGTCATAACCTTACTTGTTTCGCTTTTAATCTTTTGGGGGATAGATTCCGGTTTCAATGCTTGATTGCATCTCATACTTTGCTTTTGTTTAGATCATAGGTTCAGACTCACAATTAAATTTTTTTTAAGTGTTTTCCCTTATAAAAATTTGAATTTGTTGTTTGAATTGTGGATTATTTGAACCTATATTAATTCAAACGAGGGCTTTGTTATTTACTATATTTTGCTTCTAATCAATATAGTAATCCTAGGAATTGTTTCCCGGGGAATTTCATTTAATAAAATATGTTATTCCATACATATATTTTTCAAATTACAGAATATTGCTTAATTATCAATTTAAACATACGTGTAAAATCATGTACATGTTTTTATTTGTTTTTTAAGAGGGAAAAGCTATATCAGATAAGGAAATGGTTGAAGCCATAGATGACAAGAACAGATCCATCACTTGGAAAATGGTGGAAGGACACCTGATCACAAAGATTTACAAGAGCTTCAAGGCGGTTATTCAAGTTACTCCCAAAGGCGATGACGGATGCGTAGTCCGCTTCATCATGGAATACGAAAAGCCGAATGAAGAAACTATGGATCCCCATGGAAAGCTTCAATTCTCTCTGAATCTCTGCAAAGAAATTACAGCTTACCTTATGGAGGAACAAAGTCAAGTGGCTCCATAGTGCAAAGAGATTCTTTTTTATTATTAAAAAGCTTTTTTATTATTAAAAAGGACGGTAAGTGTTGTCTTAAAAATATATAAGAAATTAATATTACATATGCATCGGACGAATCCACAACTATTTTCCCTTGTCGTTAGACCTAAGGCCTTAGTGCAGTGTACATTTTTTATTTAAAAAAAAGGCAAACCCTAGAGGGATAAAAAAAATTAAAAGATTGGTATGTATTTTCCCTTTCTTGATGGCCATTAACAAGACCCTCTTGCGTCCATTTAATATGGTACTGATATATTCATCTCTTTTTTTAGTTTTACAACGTGGGTTTTCATAATAATATCTTAATTTTTTAAGCTTTATTTAGTGACATTAATAATAATAAAAAATATGTCGCGCGGTATTGTATGCTAACACCAATATAATTGATATGACAAACTCATGCTCCAAGCACTAAGCACGAGTGGTGACTAATAAAGAATACTAATACTTATGTTGATGACCTAACATTGCTAAATTTTATCATGCAATCAACATGTCATGGTTTAGTATTGTTAGGTCACTAATTAACATTGAGCACAATCTTTCCTGTTGAGTAATCAAATTATTATGACTTTTTTATTGGGAATTATATATTATGACTTCTCTTTAGCAAACTATATATATTTCTAATAACTTTTTGACCTTTATATTTTCTGCCTAGAACTGTTGATCACATAGAATTTCATGTCGTGTCACGTTTGTAAAACTCGTTACAGTTGTTCCGCTGGCTCCCTTTACTAGTTATGGGACATGTTTGACAGAGTTTTTCAGAAGCTATTTTTGATGTCCTAAGTTCAAAATTTGATTTTAAAAGTACTTGAATGATCTATCAGAACAGCTTATAGATTTCAAAAGAGTTTAATATTAGGCTTTGTTTGGATCACCAATTCAAACTTAAATTTTTCAACTCAATTTTTGTCTTTTTCCCCAAAAGTTTTTTGTCTTTTCTGAAAAAGTCAACTAAAATTACTATTGAAACTTAAAAATCTCAACTCAAACCGGTGAACCAAACGAACCCTTAAAGTCAAAATTAAAAATATATAGATATATATATATATATATATTCTTCTGAATAGACTATAAAACTTATATCAGAGAGTAAATTGAACATTATAAGCATCGATTAAACATTTTTATTATTTATTAGAAAACCTTAAAATCATCTTGGCTTCTTTAAATATGCGATTTCCACACATTTACAGAAAAATCTCAACTTTTACTTATCTTTTTCTACAGACTAAAAGCAAAAACTTTTCCAAACATGCCCATTATGTTCCTACAGTATTACTTTTCAATATGTTTGGAGCATAAACTTTTCAATTATGTTACCAAAAACTTTACCAAAAGAAAGGATAACTTTTCAAATATATATATATATATATATATATATAAATATTCAAAACCAAAAGAATGGTTAATTATCAAATATATTAAGTGACGAAACCATTATTTTTATAAGGATTGACTATTATAACTTTAGTAAAATTGTTTCAAAATCAATCATTAATGAAAAAATTATTTCCGACAGATTTTTATGCCTTGGGGATGTTATAAAATAACCCTCGATATTAATAATTATCATTTATCAATTGATCTCTCAATTGATTTTGTACTCAATTCTTTATAATATTTATAGTAGAAAAAAATACATGTCACAGAAGTGCATATATGTTCTTGGATGCAAACATCTTTTTGGTGGAAAATCATTGAATCTTTTAATCCCAAGAACAGCTAATTATTAGAATTAAGATCGATAATGTAAATTTCAAGTTGATCATCAAGTAGCATGAACTCTATATATGTACTAATAGAAAAACCTTTCGGATAATACTTATTGATAGGCTTTTCAAGTGTTGGGAGAGTTTTCAAGTGTTGTACCGATAAATTGCTTTAAAACGTCAAGATATATCTCTTTCTAGCTATTGTCGTCTATGTATGTAATGATTCTTAGACTGTTGATCATCCTTTTTTTGCTGTGATTATACCTGCTTTCTCTAGACAACCATTTCGGATGTTTAATAATTCTTTTTACTTCTTTGTGGGTGTCGAGAATTTCTTATGGTCTGCCTATTCTTCATGATTTAGCCCACATATTAAGGCTCTGTAAAAATTTGTGATTTTTTACACTTAGTTGTTTTGGCCCATCACATATTCTTTGCTTTTGAGGCAAAGCTTGATGCTTTTGTTTTGGCAATTGAAAAGTCTTGGGATTTTTATTGACATAAATTATCAATTGATCATGTGACTCCATATATGTAATCAATCTTTTCTGAACGATATCGAATAATGATCCTTTGAAGTTTTAGAGTAGATAACTTAGTTTTTTATGCTATGTGGACTTGGTGATCTGGGTATCTCATGATTTTCGTGGAACGAATGATGTTGTATGTAAATCAGCAAATTATTCTATTCAATATCGTCAATTTTAATGGTGGTTCTCAACTCCTAAATTTATTCTTTCCCTACGGTAGAGAGATATGAAGAGTCCTTTTTATAGAATTCCTCCTCATCTTTGAGTTGGTTTATTTGTCCTAAACATGTACTTCTTCTTTTTTTCCTCTATCAGATTTTTTTCTTTTAAGTTTTTCCCGATAAAGGATTTTAACGAGGCACCGGGTAGATCCTATAAGACAATAGTAAAGTGGTAATTTATATGTTCTTTCATTTTTTGAGTAGTAAGGAACTTTTGGAGTCACCAAGTTTGTGCAGGTAAGCGCCGGGTATAGTCTTTTTTTAAAAATACATTCAAAACCATATTTTTACCATATTTTAAAAAAAGGCTTAATTGGTCAGTATTTTTTTTGATGTTCTATTCTAATCAATAAAAATATTAAAATAAAGCTTATAATGTCTTATTAAAATTTGTTACTAGTTTAGTCTATTTAGAAAAAAAATTTCCTAAAAAAACATATTTTAATTGTAACTTTGACTAAAAGCTTTTCTAGAGAGTCAAAACTCTTTTGACAAATCATCTAAATTCCAAAAGCAATTTTTGGAGTCAAAAAACCAAAATGAACTTCTAGAAAGTCATGCAAAATAGGCTTTACTCCCATTTTTTCTTTTTTTCTCCTTTTTTTTTTTTTTTTTTTTTTTTTTTGTTACAATGCTAACAGCTTTTTTTCCTACTATTTCCTAAATTTTTTTCCCTAGTAAATCTTCGTTATTTTAACCCTAAAATTGATTATAAGTCTTTAAAATTTAATGGCATACTCATGTGCTTATCACATGTTATTATGAAATTTTACAAGAAAAAACACTTTTAGATTTTTAAATCTAAAAGTAACGATGACTATTATGACTTCTGCTTTTTTTTTTTTTTTTTTTTTTCTTTTTCTTTTTTCTTTTTTTTTTTTGAGATCATAGAACCTATAATTATAATCAATGTCCAAACAAGAGAGAGAGAGTTGACATTAAAACATTGACAAAGGGTATAAGACATATTTTTCATCATCAAAATAAACTGAACCATGCAACTTTAAGTGAAATTTCTCTTCTGTTAAATGATGTCAACTTAGAAGTTTAAAAACAATCGCAACGGCCAGCACAACCAAAAAATAACAAAAATTTAATAAATAAATTTAATTTAAAAAAAAAAAAAAGAAGAGGAAATTGATTAGAATTTTCCGGAATCTGGCACAGTCCGCGCCATTTATCTGGCCTCTTTTCTCACTTTGGTTGATCTATATATATATTTCATAATTTTAACTACGTCTATAAATAATAATGGTAATATAAAAAAAAAGATCTTTTTTTTTTTTTCTTTTTCTTTCTAATTTGACCATTCAGATTTTAAATAAAGAAATACTGAAGCAAATGAATTAACTAGGTCAAGTAATTCAAAGAAAAAGAGATGTTTAATTCTCGTTCTTTTATTTTCTTGTGCAGCTAGCACATGTTATGAAAAACGTGGGCAGTACATCACCGCGTTGTTAGAGTAAAATATAATTTATTTTGAGCTTGTCTAGGTGATGCTTACGTAGCCTGAATGCTGAAACTTAGAGGTTGATTATAAATTCACGAGGAGTGACCATTCTCGTGTGCGTGTATATATATATATCATAGCGGCGAAATTAGTCTATTATTTCAGTAGGCACGTGGAATAAAAGATAATCTTTTGAGGGTTCAATATAAGAATAATTAACATTTACAAGTATATGGAAAATAAGAAAAGTATAAAATAAAGGTAATATTCGAAAGGAAAAAAAAAAAAGTTTATCTAAGAACGGAAGATCCCACTTGATCATTGGTATGCATCTATGTATGTAATTCCCAAAAAATATTGTCAAATAATATACAAAAGTATGCTAGTTGTTCCTCTTGTCATTTATACACACACTCACAAAATTGTTCATGTCGTTTTCCGTTTTTCACTTCATTTTGATAATTTCTCTTTATTTTTTTAAACAATTGAGGGCGATATTAACAACGAAATATTGAATTAGAGAGCTGATCAAAATCCGCGCAGTTTTCAGAAGAAAATGCTAAATAATATTGTAGTCCATGTTGTTAGATTGACAGAATAACTCATTGAATGTAGATAACTGTATGACTCTGGCTTCGATATATTAATATCTTCGATATGTTAATTTATAACAATATGACTTTGGCTTCGATATATTAATATATAATTATGTTTTAATAGGTGATTTCCAAAGCTTGAATAGAAGTTTACTACAACTGGTTATTAAATTAAAATTTTTGAATATTGGCCCTAATATACTTGGTTTTTCCAACACCTAGTTAATATACAATATTGCTCAAGACCTAGCTTGTTATAAGGTTTTTCCCCCCTAATAAAAACATATATATATATATATATAGAGGTTAGTGCTTGGGTCCATCACCCAAGTTTTGGAGATTCAAAACTCCATGGAATCGTAGCTGTCCGTTTTGTTTTGAATGGTTAATATTGATCCGAGGGTAAGTAACAAATTGTGCAACCAATGTCAGAGGTGAAGCCAGTTAATCATTTGTTTTTCATATATAAGAAGGAGAAAGTACGTCTAACACTATTATGGATGGGAAAAAATTGTGCACTGCTTTGACTGAAGTGGAAGAGGAAGACAGAGATCAGTTCGAACAAGTTCTTAGAGATCGATGGTGGAATATTGGAATAAGAAGAAGAAGAAGAAGACAACGATGATGATGAAACCAAGGGTAGTTTGTTTTCCATTGAGATCAACCAAGGTTGTGATCATGATGATAGAGTTTTTGTAGCACTTGGGAAAAATGAGTCTAGCAGGTATGCGCTATTGTGGACTCTCAAGCATGCTATAACTCCCTCTTCCACAGTTGTCCATCTCATTCATTTCTTACCTGAAATTCGAATCATTCCATCTCCATGTATGTTCTCCTCGATATATTTTCCTTTCTCTTAAAAACTTGTGCCTTAAATTTTTATTTTTTTTTTTTTTTTAATAATTTCTGAGCTGACTTATTTTGTTTGAATAATAAACCCGCCAACTAGTTTGTTCTAATAATCGTTCTCTACACTTGAAGTTTAAAGGTTGAAAACGACGTTAGGGTTGACCAAATTAAACGACTTCAAAGTTCGTTTACGGCCGGTTAAAATTGAAATTTCATAAGGGTTAATTTTATAAATGACTCTGAATTATATACTTTGTCTTATATTAACTCCTGATTTTTATTTTATACTTTGGGGTTGTTTGGTGTTTGAATTTGAGTTAAGATTTATAAGTTTAAATAGTGATTTTGGTTGACTTTTTCAGAAAAGACAAAAAACTTTCGGGGAAAAAGACAAAAATTGAGTTGATGGTGGTAAGTTTAAACTCACCACCCAAACGGATTTATATTCTTTTGAAAATTTTTACTATTAGGTAAACGGTCTCTCTGTTAATATTCTGTAAAAAAAAAATTAGACAGAAATTAAACATATTTTGATCACATGAGATTTATTTATAGGTAAAGTCGTAATTATATATTTTTTAAAAAGGAATTATACATCAGTCAAAAATATTTTAGAAATAAATTAGTTGTTTTTTTCATTATGCTCTTATTTGTTGATATTTATAATAAATATCATAAAATTATGGGATTATTAGTGTAACCTTAAATATTATATATAAATGTTATATACGAGAATAATATTTAAGGATAATAATCTAAATTTTCTCTATAATAAATAATTAAAGTTGAGATCTTTAATTAATTATTACTAGCATGGTTCATCTTCAATGTAAATGGGATAATCTTATCCGGATTATTATTGAAGTGTTATTGGGATGAAAGTATTTTATATATGATGCGATTACATAAGACGGAATCATGATTAATTTGAATATCTGATAATCTCCATTAAAATAATGAGTATTCAAATTAATCAATGATTGTCATATATGGTACAATCTTAATTATGAGTTATTAGCAGTCTCCTATATGTGACGTTATATCATTTGATATTTTATGTATAGATTCACAAAAGGTTAAATCTCATTCCCGGTATATTGAAGATGTAACAAGATAAGTAGTTGAGAATGTTAATTTGATAAGATAGAATATATTCCTTCAGAATAGATGGACAGTTCCCTTAAGTGTTAATTCAGCGATTGAATTATAAGAACGCTCAATTATGATAAGATCATAAATATATTATTCATTCAAAAATCAATGAAACTTAGCTCAAATTGTGAACTGTTTCTGGAGCATTAATTATATATAATGATTATATCAATAGACGATTCAAATTCTTGGAATAAAATATATTTATCAATAAAATTGACATGTTAATTAAAGAGTTTAATTGATTGTAAATTATTCGAACTTGAAATTATAAGTCCATAGTCCCTCATGCCGTCTTGATAATGCTACTTGGACCTTATGTATTTAATTCAAGTGATTAATTTGGAATTGATGAATTTTAAATTAATACCTACTTACTTTGTATATATCAATTAATTTGAAATTTAATTGAACAAATTATGTAATGTGATTATTTACCTATAATTTGCCTTAGCAAAATACAGTCGGAGGGATGCTCCCAAAAATCAGGCGTCCCCAAAGGAGGTAAAGATCTATGTGGACCAAAAGAGAGACAAGCGGAAGAAGCTCCTCCAAATGTATATTGATGCCTGCTCAGTCGCCAAGGTAAATTATCTTCGCTTCATATTTTTTTTTTTTTTTATTTGTATCACCTCTGATATTGAAATATTTACATATATAAACTTAAAATATATATTAGAATGAAATATATATTTGGATAGTTTTTGTTAACTTAAAAGTAACATTTTTATACTGTAAAGGCAAAAAAATGAGTTTGAAACATACTTTCAAAACGTGAAAACTTAAAATTTGTATTTGAGTTGAATATTTGTGAAATAATGAAACATCTAAATGGTTATAGTATTAGAATAGCTGTGTAACCAAACACATGTTAAAATATAAACATTACTTTTGCATCAAATATTAAGTAAATTGAATAGGTGATCTAAATGAATGCTTAGACTTTCAAATTTCAAATTAGTTACAACAATGAACTTTTATCACTACGTATAACGACAAAATCACCACATATATCAGGCCAAAAAAAAATTTCACCACATATATAACAAGACACGTTACCTATTTAATTTCAATACACTACTAAACGAATAGGATCCAAAATGTTGGACTCACTAGCATGTGTGGAGACCGTCCCTGCAAGGTTCCCGAGCCGAATACGAATGGTTAGAAATGCTTGGTGATTTATAGACGAGTTACGAAGGATATGTGTTATGATTTGAACCAAAAGCCAAGTTCTTTTTTTTTTTTTTTTTTTTTTTTTTGGTTGCTAAATTAAAGCCAAGCCTTTTTGAGTAGTTGGTATTTCTCCCACACACTCAGGTACCCAGCAGGGACTTTCTATGGTGCTTGCAATAAAATGGGGGTCATAAAATATTGATTATCGAAAAGAAAAGAAAAGAAAAATAAAATAAAATCGAGTTCCGCCGCTGATTCGAAAGAAGATGCAAATGATAGGTGAAGGTAGAAACGTCACTAGTAGAGGGTGACATTGTTGCAAAGGCCATCCTTGAACTCATTCCAACTCTCAACTTTAGTAAGCTCGTGCTTGAATCTAACAAATCGCCAGTCTCAGCGCAGGTACAACAATTTGCTCTCTCTCTTGTGAATACGCTCTATTTTTTTCTTTTTTTCTTTTTTGCTGAGGCCTCATTGGAATTATTGGATGGACAGAAAACAAGACAGGAAAAAATGGATATTAGTGAATTTGCATCCAAAAATAATCAAGTTTCCTAAGATAGGTTCTCTAGTTGTTGCTTTTTTATGACTACTAAACTTATCACAACAATTTTGGTTTGAATATTGAGAAGGAAAGTGAAGGCCAAGAAAGGAATTGCAAGTCAAGTTATTCAGAATGCACCAGAAACCTGCGACGTTAAGATCATATGTAAAGGCAAGGAACTGATTGATCAATAGCGATATCAGGTAAGGTATAAATTTTATATGTAAATTACCAACAAAAAAAAAACAGTGGTTAATAATTACTGATCTTGAAAAAAAATATAAATATATATATGACTATGTATTTTTTTTGTTCATAAGGAAAAATATTTTAAGATATATAGATGACACAATTTTTTGGTTGAGTGTCTCTGTCTTCTGTAAAGGGTTGTTTTTATTGTATTTTACTTTTTTGGTTTTGTCGGTCATCGAGATTGGATTCGGAATTTCTTAATTTTTGTTCATTTTTCTTTTATTTTTAATGAATTTGAATGAGGGATTTGAAGTCTTTTTATATCACACATTCACTTTACATTGTATTCTAATTTAATGGATCTACTCTAATATGCATTTGGTTCTCTTAATCCATTGTATTCAAATGAAATATGTGTTTAATTTGATTGTTTGCATTTAAATAGTCATTCTAATGATATGATTGATAAAAGTAGATAGAAAAATAGAATAATGAATTAATAGTAAATGTATTTTATATTGTATTGAAATACTAAACGTATGATCCAAACACATTATTAGTTTCTCCTCACTATTTATAGATATATATATATATATATATATAACAAAACAAAAACAAAACAAAAACAAAAAACAAAACAGTGGGTGTTTAATTATCCAATAAATGAACTGAGGAAACCATGATTTTCATAACGACTGATCATAACTACAGCAAAATCAAGTCAAAATCAATTATTAATATATTATAAATATTTTTGACTGATTTTATGCCTTGAGAATGTTACAAAATACCCTTATTTTAAGACTAATAAAGATATCTTTCTTGATGTTAATAATTAGTATTAATCAACTGATCTTTCATTCGATTCATGTACAGTCGATTTTTCCTAAACAAATAGTAGAAAATATACTCTTCACAATAGCAATTACTATAGGTAGACTTAAAAGGCAAACGTTATGGATATGTGTTTATTTCTCCTGGACTCAAACACTTCCTCAATTTCAAAAAATAAAATAAAAATAAAAATAAAAAATAAAACTTTGTGTAAAGATCATAAATAGATTTAGGGGACCCCAAGAACTGCTACTTAGAACGGATCATCAAATCCCATGAGCTCTATGTATAATAGAAAAAAATTTCCGATAGTACTCATACTAAAAGAGAAGGGATTGGATCATATATATTCTTTTTTTTTTTTTAATTTTCCCTTTTCTTTAAGTCTCTCACTAAGTTAATAGGCTTTTCAAGTGTTTAAGCTTTTCAAGTGATTTGTGACGAGCCCATTGCGATCTGCGGCATCATGGCGATGTGATGCGATCTCTGCCATCTCGATCGGCGGCGAGGCGATGATAGAATTGCGATAGGCTCCGGCTCAATCAGGAAAATAATTTGATAGATTAATATTTCAGGAAATATTCATTTTAAAATGTATATATGTGAAATAATTTGACACAAAATTATGGTAGATAACATATTTATATATATAATTTGGTAATCTAATAGATAACAAAACATAATGGAGTGGAATACAAAATATAATCGGATAGAAAATGATAAATAACCCGGCAGAATATAAAAGAAAAAAATTACCTAAATAACCATCTTTTTTTTCATCCCATCTTGATCAACATGACACTAAACTTTAGTTTGCTTTAGTTTAATTTTGTGTTATATTGATCTTATGTTACGTTTTTGTGTCATATTTATATAATGGTCTTTAAATTTGTGTCATTCAAGTGTTTTTCCCTATAAAAAGTAATCTGGTAATTTGGTAATATACCAAAAGTAATTTACCAAAATACTCTCTGGCGATGTGAGACCAACATAGGCAACCAAAAACCATCAGTGAACCGTGTTGACTATGGTCCCATAGAGTACAATAATATACCAAATTACTTTTTTAACTAGCGGGGGTTAATTTAGAAATACATATTACGTTGACGTTTGACTTATCTTATGATAATAAAAAATCGTAAAATCACTGTAATGGGACAATTTTCGGAGGTGTGTTTTTTGAGAAAGAATCTTCAAAATCACTCTTAATTTCCTCAAATATATGTATAATTTTGATGAAGTTATTAGACATCATTCATCATCAAAATAAACTCAACCATGCAACTTTAAATCATGTGTAATTAGAAGTTTAAAACCAATCGATCGCAGGAGCCGGCACACCGAAAAAATAATAATAATAATAATATAGTCTAAAAAGGAGAAAGAAAATTGATTAGAATATTCCGGAATATGGCACTATCCACGCCACATATCTTGCATCTTGAGCACCGTTCCATTCTCAGTTTGGTTGGCATCTATGAACTATTTAATAGAGCTCTTATTTTTGCTTTTAATCAGTATAAAAAGAAAAACAAAAAAAAAAAGATTTTCTAATAAGTATGTGAGAACCACATTGTTAAAAGTTTTGAAGTTAAAATTATTTTAAATTTTCTAACAAATAATAAAGATGTTATAATAAAATTTATATGTCTACCTTAAACTTTTATCTAAGTTTCAAAGTTTATTCAAAAAAGTTTTTTTTTGGAAGTCATATTTTTTTTACTTTAATAAGAAGCACTTCTGAAGACCAAAATTGCTTTCGATATGGATCATTCAAACACTTTTAGAAGTTTTTTTTTTTTTTTTTTTTTTACTCAAGAAGCCAAAATAGATTCTTATAAAAAGCTCTGTCAAACAAGCACTATATATATTTCCTTTTAAGAAATTGTATTAAATAATATTTTTATGAAAATAATTACAATAAATAGCATGTTTTTAAATTATTTAGAATAAACAGCAAATTTATTAGGTAAAATATGAAAAAGTTACTAGGTAGTTAAATGATATATTTACATGACGTAAATAAATCATTTACCTAGTTAAACTTATGTAAATAAATCATTTACTTGATATATCTGCTATTGTTTAAAAAAATTTAAAAACCTACTTTTTACTTCAATTATTTCTATAAATATTACGAGGCTCAGTGCTTCCATTGAAAAACTGCTATTTACTTCGTTCTCCCTTCGTCAATTTTTTTTTTTTTTTTCCTCTTTATTTTTTTTCTAATTTGGCCCCATTCAAATTATAAACAAACAAATACTGGAGCAAATGCATTAACTAGGTCATTTAAAAAGAGATTTTTCATTATCCTGTCTTCATTTTCTTGTGCAACTAATATTTGCTACATATGAAATGTGGGCAGTAACTCTTACCGCGTTATTAGATTAAAATATAAATTATTTTTTAGCTCGTCTAGGATAAGCTTACATCTATAGCCTGAATGCTGAAACGTAGATGTTGACTATAAATGATTAAATTCATGAGGAGTGACTATTCTTTTCCTACCTTTTTTTTTTTCCCTCAACAGTGACTATCCTATTTATATACTATATATATATATATATATAGATATGCATGTATATGTATATCGCCAAAAAAAATGTGAACTAATAAACAAAATTACATGAAAATGATGCTAATCTTTCCCTCGCCATAATTTATAAAAATAGTATACACAGACTGTTGAGAGTGACTATAAATTATATGAAAGGTTAAAATTGTAGTCCAGAGTATATATTCATTGAATCTACATAACAATGACTTTGGCTTTCATATATTATTGTTATTATATATATATATAGCAATATGACTTTGGCTTTGATTTAGATATATATTAATCAGCGATTCCAAAGCTTGATTAGAAGTTTAATACTGGTTATATTTGGTTTTTCCAACATCTGGTTTTTTTTCCTTCCCTTTAAAAGGAAATATAATATATAAATACACCTTGATTGTTGTATATATGTCTTGCTTAAGTGATATCATACATTTTATATAAACAATAATGTACATTTACTAGTATCTAAAAATAAATAAATAAAATAGGGAGTTACTCTATCGCTCGTATAAAAGGGCGTATATTACACAACAAATTTTTTATATTAAAATACAACGTGATACATAAAGCTTCTTGAATAGGTGTACACATAATAAGTATATTCCCTGAGGTTCCATACACTTATAGTTTTCGCTACAAGAAATATATATATATATATATATATATTTCTTATACACATATGGAACACTGAGAACATGTCCAAGATCATGTTTGAGAAGCTTAGCCAAACAAGGTTCTTGCCTAGGAAATTAGAAAAAATATGATCAAAAAGTGGTGGTGAATTTGATCATTATCAATTTTATAAAACTACTATGGATGGGAAAGAATTGTACACTGCTATGACTGCAGTACTGGAAGAGGAAGAGGAAGAGGAAGAGGAAGAGGAAGAGATGATCAGTTCGAGCGAGTTCTTCGATATCGACGTTGGAATATCGGAATATTCCGACTACGGCGCAGAAGAAGAAGAATCAGAGGGTAGTTTGTTTTCCATTGAGATCAACCAATGTTATTGTGATCATGATGATAGAGTTTTTGTGGCGGTTGGGAAGAGCGAGTCTAGTATGCATGCGCTACTGTGGACTCTCAAGCATGCTATAACTCCCTCTTCCACAGTTGTCCATCTCATTCATGTCTTCCCTGAAATTCGATTCATTCCATCTCCATGTAAGTTCTCATAATCGTCCCTTCTCTAAAGAACTTGTGCCTTTAAAAAGATGGGGGAAAAAAAATTTATGAGCTGACTTATTTGCTTAAATAATTATTAGTTCTTCAAACTAGTATGTTCTAATAATAATTATATCTACAATCGAAGTTGAAAGGTTGAAAACGACGTTAGGGTTGACCAAATTAGATGTTGTTTTGCGGCCGGCTAAAAATAATTTCGTGACAGATCATAAAATTAGGTTAAATAGATTATAACAAGTGACGAAAACATTTTTGGTGATAATTTTGGTGAATTTGTACCTTTATAAATCTTAAAACAAATTTAAATATCTTGTATTAGAGACATGAATGGCCAAATTTCTTTCATACTAACTTAGGTCAATGAATTATTGTTAACATATGTATCTGAGGCATTGTGACATTATAGTTTGAATTATTCTCATTTATGTCTCTGAATAAATCTAATGCATTTTGTCTCATGAACTTTGAAGTTAGTCCAACTTAACCCCTTTCATTATAATTGAAGTTAAAAATAGACCAAAAAAATAAAAGAATGAGTCAAGTGCAATCATGTGATCTTTTTAAATTTTGTTTAATAGAAATCCTAACAGAATGGGTTTTAGTAAGACTAACACCCTTTTTTTAATCTATTTTAACCAAAACTTTAGTAAAATAGATTAAGTGGGATAAATTCAAAGTTTATGGAACAAAATGGGAGTTTGTAAATTTCAAAGGGTAAAGTGAAAACAAACTTAAAGTTCAAGGGGGATAAATAAAAATAATCCTTACAATTTTAAGAAGTTTGTTTGTTTGCGTGTCGTCTATTATAATTTAATATAGTATCTTGTAATGATATTAATATTACATGCTATGAGACTTGTATCACAAGCATCGTCCCACAAGGGCTGGAAATAAGGCCTTACATATAATCAGTAGTTAGGATTCTCAAATAATTTGCACGACTTTAATTGAAGTAGCAATGGTTTCCACTTTTTTTTTTTTTTTTTTTTTTTTTTTTTTTTTTTTGAGAAAAATACAGTTGGAGGGATGCTCCCAAAAAATCAGGCATGCCCAAAAGAGGTAAAGATGTATGTGGACCAACAGAAAGACAAGCGGAAGAAGCTCCTTCAAACGTATATCGATGCCTGCTCAGCCGCCAAGGTAAATTATCTTCACTTCATGTTTTTTTCTTTTTTCTTTTTTTTAATATCTATGTATTTAGACATGTACCTATTTAATTTCATATTATGCTTTACGGAAGTGTAGCAACTAACACTACTAAATGACTAGGATCCAAAATATTGGACTCACTGAATAAGAAATTGTACATCAAATACTTTGAGGATCTAGGAAGCTCGAGGTTCGCAACATGTACAGGCTAAACTTGTATGTGTAGAGCCCATCCCTTAAGGTTCGCAACATGTACAGGTGGGTCGCACTTGTGTGTGTGGAGCCCGTCCCTTGAGGTCCTCGAGCCGAGTAGGAAAGGTTAGAAATGCTTGGTGTTTTCTACTAGATGTCTAGTTATGAAGGATGCTGGTATGGTTTGAACCCAAAGCCAAGTCCTTGTAAGGAGTGGTAGTTCTCACACCACTCAGGTACCCAGCAGGGACTTTCTAAGGTGCTTGCAATAATATTGGGGGTCATTAAAAAGTTAATATCAAAAATAAAATAAAATAAATCGAGTTCCGCCACTGATTTGAAAGAAGATGCAAATGACAGGTGAAGGTAGAAACATCACTAGTAGGGGGTGACATTGTTGCTAAGGCCATCCTTGAACTCATTCCAAGTCTCAACATAAGCAAGCTAGTTCTTGGATCCAACAAATCCAATTTCAGGTACTGGAATTTGCTCTCTGTCTAGTGAATAAGCTCTAGCTTTTTTTCTTTTTTTCTTCTTTTATTTTTTTTTTTTTTTTTCTTTTTTTGCTTTTGCTGAAGTTCTACTTGGTTAGAAGTCAATATAACCCGCATGATGCGAGAAAAAATCAAAAATCAGATCGTCAGAAAACAAGACAGTAAAAAATGAATAACGGGTTTGCATTCAAGAATAAATCAAATTTCCTAAGATCTGTTTTCTAGGTGCTGCTTTATCATGACTACTAACTTATCACAACAATTTCGGTTTAAAACTATTGGAAGGAAAGTGAAGTCCAAGAAAGGAACTGCAAGTCAAGTTATTCAGAATGCACCAGAAACCTGCGAGGTTAAGATCATATGTAAAGGCAAGGAACTGATTGATCAATCAAATGGCTCGCCTTCTCCGCGCCTTAGTAACGCGAATTCCTCATCTACACAAGAGGAAGAACAAGAACAAGCATTGATCTCACTGGACAGAAGAGGATCACCTTCTTCCGGAATGCCGGAATCAGGACAGGTATGGAGCGTCTTTAAATGGGTACGACCAAAACCCGCCACCACTCTCAGGACTAGAAAACCTCAGCTGGCCATTTCTGCACTCTATGATAATCTTCTCAAATAGAGAATGCTCGAGGCAATTTTGAGTATACCAATATTTTTTGGTCTAATACACTTGCTAGTAACGGCACTATATACATATATAGTAATATATATATATATATATGTATGTATGTATGTACATATTTACACAGAAACTCACAGGTTAGTGAGTAATAAAGTTTCCCTAGATACCTTTTCTGTTTTGACACTTTCCTCCTGAACTATTTTTTCTTGACAATTTATCTTAATTTCAAAAAGAGTGCCAATTAACTCCAATTATTAATGAGATTATAAAGAAATTCATGGCTAATTCAGGGGCTAAATGGACAAACAGATAATTGGCGTCGAGGACAAAAGTGCCAAAGTGCAAGCAATCTAGGGGTGCAAATGCTAAAAAATTTAACTACAGAATTCAACCCGTCTCCCGAAAAAGAATGGGGGTTACTTGCAACTATTTTGTAAATTTAAGGACTAAATTATTAGGGGAAAAAACCTCGAGGAGGGAAGCACCAAAGCATGATAAGTTCAGGGAAAAGAAGAGCTAAAAACCCTTTTTAGATATTTTATTTTCCAGGATAGCAAAGTCACATATTGGATTAGCACCACCTTGACCAACGTCTCTTCAAAACAAATAAAATAATTGTTTTAGCCATGCAAAATAGAAGTGATGACAAAATCAAAACTTTTTTTTTTTTTTTTTTTTTTTGGTGCTTGGAGCTGAGCAAAATTAACTTAAATGATGAACAAGTGCACTGACACTTTCAAAATTCTTGAACTCATTATTTCTCTCTTCATTCAAAATCAACTCAACAGTATCTGATGCAACACCTCAATTTCTTAAATGGTTCAAAAACAAAATGAATTAAACTTACCATAAAATTGCTAGAAACCACAGCAAAACCAGGTGACTTGATTTTGCTTTACAAAACGTCACCTTTTTTTTTTTCAAAGACGCCTATGCCTCTAATCATGAAAACTAGAGATTTAGAGTCAAAAAGGTTTGAACGTGAAAGGAACCTGAGACACCTTCTACAATGTGAGGCTGTCTGGGTTCTGAATAATCTTTGCAAAGGTCTGCAGGAAGGCGGCCAAGTCGGCACCATAAACAATCCGGTGATCAGCAGTTACATTCACCTGTACAAATACCCACATGTCACTTGTTAGTATCCTATTTCTGGTAGTATTTAACTATCATTTAAGTGTCGGGAAGATAGGTTAGTTTGTCAAAAAGTTCAAAACCAAAGGACACAGCACAACAGATTACGTGGCATCCAGCTTTCGGAGCCAATGGTCAGAGATCAGACAAAACAATTAAGCCGGTGTTGGCAACCTTCTTTCGTTGAAGACAAGATTCTGCTTCACTCTTTAGTAGCTCTCAATAACAGCAATAAGACAAGCTTTGGGAGCTGTGTGGTTCAGAAACCGTAGCACTTATTTATGGAGAAAGCTACTCGCTCAAGCACGTCGAGACACAAATTAAACCAGCTAAAACCTATTTACAACATGTGGAGAGACAACTTCGAACCCAACTTTTTTCCTATTGTTATAGTTGGATGTCCAAGACCACCTTCCTCTGAGACTACTGAGTTAATGTTAACTCCTGCAATATGATCTCACTAACTGGCAATATGTCTGCTCCATCGAAACACAAAGATACTTCAGAATCCAATGCATGATCGGTAAATCAAAAAGGATCACTAAAGGAGCAGGACATGCCAGAGTGATATTGTTATATATAAATTGTGGCCGTAGGTAGTAATTAATAGGGGTATATACTTTACTCAGTTTCTGAATGTGATGAGAAACTATGTTCAATCCAATTTTGACAACCAAGTAATGGCAACATTTTCTTAAGATGACGCATACAGTCTAGACACAATCCAAATGTATCCGATAATTCTTAGCTTAGAAGGCAATTCAACTCATCAAATCATCATGATTAAACCATTCCTCGACTTTCTAGCAAAAATAAAAATAAAAAAATCATTCCTCGACACCTGTTAGACCACCCAACAGAATATCTCCTCGGTCACAAAAAACTGTACACTACCCATAGCTATGTTCATCCTTTGTAAACTCGGAAGTTTGGAACCTACCAGTCCTCCCTTCAATCTCTTATGTTACATTATTGATTCCAGAATGTTTTGGGGTTTCAAGCAACTAAAAAGTAGAGTGCATTCATTTTTTTTCCCTTATCTAAAATACTGGGAGAAAAATAATACCTAGTATTATATCAGCACTATTACAGGGAACTAGTCATATGGATATGAAGTAAAAACAGCTCATGATGTCTTATCTCTAATAGTTTTAGACCGTGCAGAATATTTCCAGCTCCAGGACAGAAAACATAAAACGGCTTTTGAACTAAGTTAGCTAAGAGAATCAAGGTGTCAAATATATTGCTTCCTAAATTCGATTTCTAATGAAACGGGTACTGAAACTGCTCGTGGTTTTGGCTTCACAAAGGAAGTAGCATGATTAGTACTTGAATTTTATTACGGTTTCAAGGTTTCTGATACTGAAGAAGACTTTGAAAATGCAATTGAATTCCTGTATTGCTTTTAGTCTTATAAAGAATAGATATTGCAAAAGGGTAGCATAAAAGTTGAATTATACGTACCAGCATTTTACTCTTTACACTGAAAAATCCATCTGCATCAGCCACAACTGTCGGCTTTGAAGCTCCAACAGCCATAATAGCCCCCTGAAGAAAATCCAAACTTTCAGTGAATTGACAATTGTCACAAGGAGCAGAAGACACTAACTAATCTGTCAAATATCGAAAACCTAGCTTTCATGTTATTTAATTCAAATCACCTGGCCAGGAGGAAGTATAGCATCGAATCTATCCACTCCAAACATGCCCAAATTGGACAGAGTAAAAGTTCCTACATGAATATCAATACGATTCAACTTTATCTATCCATAAAAGAGCATCTTGAAAAGCAAAGAGACAAGAAATATCTGCAAAGACATTTATAACGAAGACCTGAATTGTACTCATGAGGCTGAAGTTGCTTTGAACGGGCTTTCTGCACGAGCTCCTTCCACTTTTGAGATAACAGATACAGATCCATCTGTGCCAACAAACACAAGTCACTCGTCAAGTATTGAACTTAAGATGTTACAAACAAAAAGAGCAAGGTGAGCTCATTTCAGACCTTATCTGCATCCTGAAGAACGGGGGTTATAAGGCCACCGTTAATCGCCACAGCAACCGCAATGTTTATGTTACTATTGTACGTAAAGCTCTTCCCGTCTTTACACGATGCGTTCACAACCGGATGCTGAGCAAGAGCCATAGCAGTAGCCTTTGCCAATAAGGCAGTCATGGTGACACCCTTCGGTTTCACCTGAACAGCATGACGCGATCCAATTCAAAACCCCACAATTCAAACACCAAGTAAAAGTATACATTATCTCTATTTTTTCCCAAAACAAGAAAATTTGACATCTTTGTCAGCAAAAAACAGAAATTTAAGAAGCAAGGTCTAAATTTTCAATACCTTCTCATACAGTGCGTCGAGGGCATCGGTGGTGACGGGGTAACCAACGCGGAAAGTTGGCACCGAGAGGCTCTCCACCATGTTCTTCGACACCGCGGCTTGCATTGTTGTGAAAGGGACAATCGTGGACCCTGGAAGTGGAGGCGGCAACGAACCAGAAGCACCCGAACTAGCTTTGGGAGGAGAAGGAGCTGCCGCCGCGGAAGCGGGCGCAGAAGCTACACTGGTAGTACTCTTGGAAGGCGCAATTCCAGCCTTGGCCTCGACATCCGCCGCCGTAATCCGCCCAAACGGCCCGGTCCCGACCACCGATCCGATATCAATTTTGTGTTGTTTTGCCAATTTCTTCGCATAAGGCGTGGCCACGATCTTCCTCGGTCCGTCCGAGGCCGACTTCGCAGCCGGCGGAGGCTGAGAGATCGCCGGAGCCGGAGAAGAAGTCGGAGGCGGAGGAGAGGGAGCAACCGAAGCGGCAGAGGAGGAGGAACCGGCACCGGCGCCGGCGGCTTTGGCCTTGGCCTCGGCGATTTCTTCCTCGGTCTCGGCGAGGAGGCCGATGGGGGCGCCGACGGGGGCGGTCTCGCCCTCGGGGACGACAATGGCGGCGAGGATGCCGTCGTAGAAGGTCTCGACGTCCATGTCGGCCTTGTCGGACTCGACGACGACGACGCTCTCGCCCTTGGAGAGGACGTCGCCCTCGGACTTGACCCAGGAGACGATCTTGCCCTCGGTCATGGTGGAGCTGAGGGCCGGCATGAAGATCTCCCTGATCTTGGCATCGATGGTGGAGATCCTCCGGCGCCTTGGAAATGCGGCGGAGGAAGGATGCGAGAACCGCCATGGGAGAGAGGTGGAGACGGAGGAGGAGAAGGAAATGGTGGCGGTGGCCGCAGTGGCCTTGGCGAGGAACGGAGACGCCATTGTAGAGAGAGAGAGAGAGAGAAATATGGGGGTTGGTATTGGGGATGAGAAAGAAGAATGGAATGGAGTGGAAGGAAGAGTGGGATGTGAAATTGATGGAGAGGAAAGAGAAATGAGGGCGGTGAAGACGAGGTGAAGTTGGTTTGGGAGAGAAGTGTTCAGTGTTGAGGTGTGTGTGGCCTGTGGATTTGCGTTTGGTTTTGCCTACTTTCTTGTTTGCATCGCCTGGTGATTTCGGGGTCACTTTGTAATGTTCGTTACTATAGTTATACTGACATTTTTTTTTTAGTTTTCTTTTTCTTTTTTTTTTTTCTAAATAAGTTTTTTTTTTAATATTATTTACTTTGCCAAAGGCCTCCCACCAATTTTTTTTTCCCCTTTATATATTTATCTTTATTAGTTAACAATCCACAGGTGCAGACTAGACAAATAAAATTAAACAAAAATAAAAATTAGGTAGACACGACATAAGATCGTCACGTAACGAATAAAAAGAAAGGACGGACGCACGATAGAAAGTGCAATCGTGCATATAAGAGATATTAAGTAAAAGAGTCCGCTTATCTCTAACTTGTGAACTGAGCCGATACAAAGCTATATGATAGCACCAAATTTTTCCGATTCGGCAGTTCGATCTATGCTATGATTTAATCTAATAAGGCTTTTTGTTTTTTTTTTTCTTTTTTTTTTTTTGTATACACTCCCTAAATTTCTTGAATCTAACAATTAATTTCTTGAAATTACAATTTTCGACATCGTTGATCATTTATACTTAAATTCATGAAAATTTAGATGAGTTTTTACGCCTGTTTTACACATGATAGTTTAAAAAAGACATTGTTGTTCATTTTTACTAAAGTTCAAATTTTTTAAAATTTAGGTTCAATTTTTAGTTATAATTTAATTAGGTTCTAGTTTTTAAATCAGTTTGTATTGAAACTAAATTAAAATGGTCAATAATGTCTTCCTTAGAGTGCAAATCATGTGCAAAGAACCATAATTTAATTTATTGGAACAAAAACGATTTGACAATGTTAAACATCAAAAGTTTAAGCATTGATTGCCAAAAAAAAAAAAAATTAAGGACTAAATGTCTAATTTTAGAAGTTCAAAGATGTTTGTACAAATTTCCATAAAATTATTAAGATTCACAGGTTTATTGTTTCATTTGGCAATTCTAATGTTTAAGTTCAAGGGTATATCATATCAAAATGTCGGAGCAAAATTTCGTCCAATACCAAATAAACGTTCTTAAACTAGAAAATAAGATCAAACAAGAAAAGTAACTGAGAATATTAATAAGAACACAAAATAACACGAGAAAATTTTAAGAATAATATAGTAAAAACTGAAGATTGGTATGACTACCCCACAAGGTTTTATATTGAAAAATTATGCTAGTTCCTTTCCTCCCAATTTGAGGGTTTTTTTTAGTACAATAAGTGTAATGGAGGTTAATTCTCCCATTATGTTGAGAGTTTACTCTCTCTTTCTTACAATATAAGAAATGTTTGATCTTGTACCAGTTTGACAGAGTATTCCGTCTTTATTACAGATGTTAAATGTCTTGAAGAGCTATGTTTGTTTAAAGACCTTTAATACACCAACTCTTTTTTGTTGAATAAAAAATGATCTAGGAGTGGCCTCATTATTTTCAGATTTTCAGCCCCACAAATAGAAACTTCTTTCCCTAGGTATGGCAGGAAGACAGGTTATTTATACTAGCTTCTCTCAGTCGACCATTTACGGTCTACCCTGCCATCACTAAACCAATGCTTCAACAGCCGAAGCTGGAACGAGGCTAAGGGGAGGCAACAAAAATTGAACCCGGGTGGATGAAGGGGAGAAACTAACAAAGGCACCCACCCTTACCAACTCATCCATCCCTGTGGGTGTTTTAATACACCGACTCTTGGTGCTCAGGGTTTTTGGTTTTCTTGGCATGTGTATAGCTAAAAATATTCCTCAGCTAAGGGAACTTTTCTTTTAGCACCATTTCTTTCCCAGAGTATGAAGATGTATCGGAGATCACATTATTTCCTTGACGTGGCGATTTTATTGGAAATCACTTTCCTAATTTTAAAAAAATTTACTTTCCTTTTTTGGACGTGAAGAATTTTAGAAATCACTTTCCATTCTTGAACATGAAGAGTTTTTACAAATCACGTCTAGAAATTACGTCCTCTTTAATTTAACGTGAAGAATTTCAAAAAATCACGTTCTTTTTTGGACATGAAAAATTCCGAAAATTACTTCCTTTTTTGGATGTGATAAATTTCGAAAATCACTTTCCTTTTATAGCGATCTTGTATCAAAATTATTGTGAATCGTTAATGTAAATTTACTCTCCTTTTTTTTTTCCGAAAAAACTTTTCTCATCTTTTTCATTTCTCATCTTTCCCATAAGCATCCGGTGGACAAAAATATCTTGTATTGTTCCTTATAAAATTCACCAAGTTTCATAGTTACTTTCTCAACGGAATTTCACATCAAAAATTTTTCTCTCTCTCTGTTTCATTACCATTCTCTGCACCACTGTTGGTAAGTTCTCTTACTCCTCTTCTAATTTCCACTCCAGTATTGTTATTACTATTTTATAAATATATATATATATATATAATATATTTAATTGTTTATGCCAATCACTTCCCGTTGTTTATTGGTGATCTCTTCCTTCTAAGCACATCAAGCACAATCCAAATTACCCGGCATCAATTTTACAAGAATATGTAGGAAGTCTTCTTGTTTAATTGTTATTTTTGAAGCGTGGAAGGAATAAGCATAAGCCATCAACGGATACCACCCCCTGAACACTATTCAATTCCATCGTTGATCATACAAATTGATTTTTCTTTGAAAATACTATTAGAAGTTATATCACCTCTAATTTAGTTTGCTGATAATAACATAATTATCCGTGATTTGAATTTATTCTTATTTAAGAATAAAGTTATTTCCTTATCAAAATCACTTGAATTTTGAGTTGTCCTAATAAATGCCATAAATATATCTACAGCTATCACATATTATTTCATGAAAGTTGAAGGATGAAAAGATGTCAGTTTACAAATATTAGCAGCCACTGTTCGTGAAGCAAATTTCACTTTTTTATGGATTAGACATATTGAAAGTTGAAGTAGAGGGGTATTTGGGCATTAACTCTAAATGAAGTTTTCCAATTGTGTTATATTTTTTTCTTTAACAGTAAACCAATTTTGTTATTCACATATCTCAATCTCTATTTTTCATCTTAAGAAACGTAAAGTCTATAACTTTTTTATTTTAAGTAAAAATAAGATTATTTTAAATTAATAAATATATATATAATGACGAGAAAAATAAAATAAGATACATAGCACATTTTAAGTTTTTATATTTTTTTAACTCCAAACAGTTTATTTTCAATCAAACATACATTTTTAAAATTCAAGTCATTTCAAATTCCAACTCCATTTAGTATTCCAAACGGGAGTTGGAAACATAGAGGAGTGAGACAAGCGATCAAACTATGATTTTACTTTCTGGTAGGCACCCAAACTTAACCTAATGTAGTCTTGGTCTAAAGACTTATCTCTATATGCCCTCGTTTGGTCTTGGCCTTGTGTGGGTTTGTTGGCCTAACCTGTAATATATTTTATTCCGTACAAAAGGAGCAATGACACCATACGAAAGGGTAAAGGGATTCACATTTTTCCTTTGTCAGCACATCGACACTATTGATTAAAACGTGTTGTTCCCACCATTTTCTTTTTCATAATCGTAATAAAGGTGGGAAAAGGTTGGAATCCCTAAATAATCCTAAACCACTATACATGTCTCATCAACATCTCACAAATAGTTGGATCGGTATAACAGGAGTGACTCGAATCCTAGATTTCTTGTGAAGTGGACAAGCGCCCAACCAATTCAGTATGAAAATTTTGATTGATGTTTGTTGGGCATCCCTTATTGTTGGCCCAAGACAGGTCCACAGACAGAGAATGGCCTAAGGTTCCTCAATCCTCATTGGACTCGTGTAAACGAAGCCTATTTGATGGTGAAATAACTTGAGGCCAAATATGGACGTAAAGTAGCAGTTTTGGGCACCTATGAGAAAATCAATCGGAATCGTCCAAGAGGTCAAAAGGGCGGCGAAGTCGTGTACAGTGGTCAACAAAAAATATGCAAAGAATTTTTTTTATTTTTTATTTTTATGTTTGAATATTTTGTCCTAGCTGTATAGTTGGCTGACTGCCACAGTGAGTCGTTGTCATGAGTTGAATTAAAAACAAGAGAGTTGAAAATGACCAATAGACCATTCGAGAGAGAGAGAGAGAGAGAGAGAGTTAAAGTATTAGAACAGACCTTTCGTTCTTAAACCAATTCTAATCCTAATTTTTTTTAACTTAATTTTAGTCCTAATTTTAAGTTAAATTGTTACATGACAATTTTATTTTCAATAAAATTAGAAACACCAATTATAATCTTAATTTGTGAGTACCAACTCATATAATAATGAGGAGATATCTTTTTATTAATTGATTTAATTAAGTAATGCGGTAATCTTTTAAACATCTAATTATAACAAATTATATCTTATAAAAGTTGGTATTAAAAAATTGAGATAAAAATTTGTGTCTCTAGTGTTTTTCTTCTAATTATGGTTAGATTGTAGAGGGGAGGGGATTAAAAAGATCGAGATGAGCCTAACATTAGCCCTTCGTCACATAGAATTACTAACCACTCCATTCGGCAATTAAAAAAGGAGGAGGGGCTGAAGGAGAGAAGACGTGCAGGGAAAAAAATGTGAATGAAAGAAAGAAAGTTTTTTCTTTTTTCTTTTTTTAAGTATGATAAGGTAGAAAGAAAATAAGTGTTTTTTTTTTTTTTTTTAAATTATAGAAAAGCAGAAAGAAAGAAAATAAGTGATTAGGTAATAGACTATTTTGCCTTTCATTATCCTTACTTAAAACTAAAACAAGAACAAAAAGTTATTTGATTATTTATAACTGTAAATATTTCTCTAGTTGTGGAGAAATAAAAAAGAAAATAACGAGACGAATTAGTCCATTTTTTTCCTTTGTTTTAACTTTTCTCTCTAAACAAATAACTTATAATTTTATTTTCTTTAAAAAAAATCAGTATTTTCTTTCCTTTCAACTTTCACCTCGACTACAACATAATGCAAATAGTGTCAGACATTACTCAAGTTGAAAGGCATTTTCCAAAGAAAAGAGAATGAGAGAGTGAGAAAAAATTGGATCGTTGTTTTAAACTAATTATATTGAAAATTAAGTTTGTGTTTGGTGTACGGATTTGTAATGAAAGTTTTGGTTGAAATTTGTTAACTTTTTAAAAAATAGTTATAATTTGTATTTAGTTTTTAAAAAAAAATAAAAATTGAGATGAAAAACTTAATTTTGAATCTAACGGCCAACGAAAGCTAAGAAATGAGAGAGAGAGAAATTTCACTCTTGAGCAGCCGTCTACGACCAGTAAGGGAAAGCTTTAATGGGATGTGTCGTTTAGTTCCCAAGTTGGTGACTACATTGACCGAAGGCAGAGAGGTTAATCCCATTCCTTTCACATGGCGGAATCTATTAGGAGATTTGTACTGAAGATTCCTCTAGGAAATCCTTTTAATTTTCACAAAGAAACAAGCAGTCCCTAACTCAAAAGCTTAAAACAAAATGATTACAATTGGTTAAAATTAAAGAAGAAATAAAAATATCTTACCTACCAAATCATACCTCTGATATCTTTTACCATTTGACATTTCCTAGGACCCATTTATTGGGCAGCCTCACTCATTATTTCATTAAACAAGTAAAAGGGGAAAATAAAACAAAGCAAATTGCTACTTTTGTGTGTGTTTGTATTGGTGGTGGGCAGGATTTTGTTTCTTGAGCGAAATTATAGGCACTCATCTTGCTCATCCAATCATGTATGAGCTTTAATCGCCGTTAACACAATACAATGATAAAGATGTTTTTCGTTCTTTTACTTTTATTATCAATCTCAATATAAAATGTTTTGCTTAATCAATATATTATACAGTATTAGACTCATGATATATGATTTACATAAAAATTGATTCATATTCTTTTTGTTTTATTAATGAATTTCGTGATTTAATGTATAGACAAAAAAAAAAAAAAAAAGGTGAGATGATGTCAATAAATAATGATCTTTTTTTTTTTTTACAAGCAAAAAAAAATAATCTAAACTATAATGAGTATTTTTAATATTAACAACACTGATACAACTAGAAGTTGGATCCTTTTGTGCACGAGGTGACGACACTTTAGCTATTCAAGGTATTAACAACGATAATAATAATGATAGCAATAATTATAATACTAAACGTCTCTTTAGCTGTGCTTTTAGCACGGTGGGGCTATATAGCTATAATATAGGTGTAATTAAAATATCCAAAATACCTTGAATTTAAAATTAAAAATATGAAAGAAATTATAATTTAAATTATAAAGTTAAATTTCTCTTGTTCCGCTTGACAATTAGAATTTATTTGATATACATAATTGTAGTCCTTCTTTTTAAGGGTAATTGGGACATTTTAAGGTTAAAATTAAGTGTTGGCTGATTAAGGGTATAAAATTATATATTAAGGGCCCGTTTGGGGGGCATCTAGAAATGTTATTTTAAAAGTTGAATTAGAAATGTGTGTTTGGGGTAAAAACTTTTGATAAAATTCTATGATATATTAAACAGTGCAAAAATTTGAAATATGTTCTGAAAAAAATAATGTAAAATAGATATTGTCTTGTTCGTCTCATTGATACGAGCATTTTGACATAAAAATCATCTTATTTCGATTTGAAATGAAAAAGTTATGAACCTTTAAAATTTGAGTTTTTTGAAAATAAAAAAGAGAGAAAGTTTGATTTACATTTGAAATATGTTTGGAAAAAAAAAATCAATATTGAGCTTGTTTCGTGCGTCTCGAAATTCTATGTAACTAAAAAAAATTATTTCATTTGGACTTCTACATGCAAAATTATGGACTTTTAAAGTTGGAGTTATAAAATTATGTGAATAATAAAATTAAAGAAAATGACAAAAGTTAAATTGTAATTTTAAAATTTAAATTTTGCATCCAAACATCAATATATCTTTTCCGGCTTTTGAATAGATTGTAGATTTACATTATTCAGTATTTACAATTATATATATATATATATATGAATGTGTCTTTCATTCTCAAATGAGCTCCTTAATTTATTCGGCCAAACAAAAATTCAAGTTAAAAGTTGAAACATTTTCCTCACCTCTGCAAAAGAAAAAAAATATTATGAAAAAATAGGACTATATTAAAGTCTTTTCTCAACATGAATTACCAGCACTTTGACATATATATACCTACATCTTTAAGGCTTCTAAAAAATGAAAAATAAGATTTTCTTTTTGTAACGCATGCCAATTATTTTACATTAAATATATTTCCATTAAGCTTATATTTGCATGAACTGTATCTACTCTTTTTTTATATATTATTTTTTTAGAGTTTTGAAAATTTTCTTTACATATCTTCTTTTATTGTAATTTTATCCCTTCACTAAAAGATTATGTTCATTTTCAAAATAAATAATAATATTAGAAAAAAAAAAAAACCAAAGCACTTAGTCAAAGTAAAAGCATACAAGTTCGTTTAAAAAAAAAAAAAAAAAAGAGTACAAGGGCCGTAGGCACTATCACAAACTAGTTCATCTAGAAGCTATGAAAGCTGATGATTCATGATCGGAAGAAGTACCAGGAAAAGAGTTTTTTTTTTTTTCTTCATCTGGTGGAGGTGGTGAGGTTGTTTTATTATATCTGATACCTTTATAAACAGTTTCTATAATTTTTTTTTATATTAATTTACTAATAAATTAACTTTAATGTAATATTTTTAAATGATACATGTATTTTATATTAATAATTTTAAACTATATCATGTTATAAATAATTCCATATCAAATTCTATGTATGTGAATAAATTAGTTATTATAAGATTTTAAATTAAAAGTTATAATTACAGGACATATCTTGCAATCAAACAAGAGACAATATATATACCTATATACATGTATGTACACGCATGTTCATTTCAAATTCCAGTCGAACATGATGGCCGGCTTATTAGCTGGCATGGTTGGAGCCATTACCTATGGGCTACGTCACCTCTTTTGCCTTTATTCCTTCACGTCGGTATCCTTTTCCTTTTCTATTTCCTAGTTTAAATATATTTGAAAAAATGTATATAAATAAGAAAAAATATATAAATAAAAAATAGACAAAAAAAAAAACACTAACAAAATACCTGAAAAAAAATATATTAAAAGATAAAAAAATAAAAAACTAAAATATTTAAAAAAAGGACTAAAATGAAAAAAAAATACTATATATAATATTTTAAAGATGATATTTTAATACTTTTATGAAAAATATTTCTTAAATCAACGTGATTTATTTATAAGAAAATGTCTAAAAAATTTAAAAGAAAATATAAAAATTTACAAAATATGAAATATAATTTAAAAAAAATAATGTAAGATTAATAAATAAGAACATCTTTCTTTTTCTTTCTTATAATATCAGTGTCATTTTCTCTCTCTACGTTTCAATCCCCACCCACAGCTATCGTTTATTTTTCTTTTTCTTTTTCTTTTTCTTTTTTCCCTTCTCTCTCTCTCACTTCAGACTCTCTCTCTCTCTCTCTCTCTCTCTCCCTCTCCCTCTCTCCATGTGTCATCTGTCAACCAAAAGCAAAACAAAAACCGTCCACTCCAACCCCTCCCTCTCTTTCTCTCTCTCTCTCTCCCCCCTCTCAGTGTGTCAGACTGAGATCAGCAAAAAAAAAAAAAAACCCAAAACGCACGTTTTGTTCGAAAACAGTGAATTTTTTTGCCCTTTCTGTATATTGTATAGATAATTTAATACAAAAGATTACATATATATATATATGTATATATTTTAAATGGAGGCAAGGTGGATTGTTTAAATTATTCAAGCTGTATTGCATTTTGATGGTGCTACGGCTACTTTGTGGAAAATTTGCCTTGCGTTTGACTGTTTGGGCAAAAGAGTAATTAGCGGAGGGAATGAGAAAAGGGCAATATAGCGAAGAAAAAAAAAATGTTGGGTCAGTTTACCTTTTTCTTTTTTATTATTAGTTTTTGCCCCCACCATATCATTTCCATAATGCTTTTTAAAGAGTGGACTTTTTGTGGCCATTTCAATAAGAGATGAAAACGTTACAAATCCCAGCGGTTATGAGTTGACTGCACAGTTTTACATTTGTTATATGATATTTTCTGACCAATTTAAATGGACTCCATGAAAATTCAAAAAGAAATGGACGTTTTGAGTCATAACAAAGAGTACTTTGTGTTATATTAGTTACTATATTTAACAGGTAAACTAAAAAAATTATAAAAATTAAAATAAAACAATTGAAATAAAAAGACAAGCAAACTTGTTACAAAATTTTATAAAGAAAAAAGTACATTCATTCTCGTCCTTATCATGAGCAAAACATTAATTCTCCAAAAAAAAAATCATATTATGTTTATGTTGTTGTGAGGTAAGGCGGTTCGTTTAAGTTGCTCAACAACTCCTTAGCTTGGTCCTCATGACGCGCTCCAGAACCTCCACCGTGCGGCCATGGGACCAAGCAAAAAGAAAAAAAAATAGAAATCTTTTATGTATGTTCATATAAAAAATACCAATTTTCAAAAAAAGATCCATTTTCTTAAATTTTAAAGATAGCTAGCTTGATCAATCATATAGATAAAGCACTTTGGCCTTGGAGTTTTAATATTTTAGAACTTCAATAGCCAAGCGCATAAATGGGTCAAATATAATGTGTTTGACCTATATGCAATTATAGTTCATATATTTAGGGAATTTGGTAAAAGAAATTGTAATGGAGGTTTTCACTAAATTATTCATCTACAAACTTTTTTTTTTTTTTTTATAAATAATTTCATGATTAATATTTAGCTACAAGCTTGGGGCTACTTCCATCATGTTCTCCACTATATTGATTGATTGACTTTGTTGGGGGAGTTGCATCCAGCCATACATTCTAAAAGCATAAAATCCAATTAAGGATTTGTATTCTAATGAAGGAAAATTAGAGAAACATAATATACCATACATTTTTAGAAAGTAAATTTTTTAAACCCCGCTAAAACTTGATATAATATCCCTAAAACATACTTGATGTTATAAACAGGGACGGAGTCAGAAATATATTTCAGTAGGGGTGTATTTCAAAAAAAAATTCAAGATTATAAAACTTTAGTGGTTTATTTGAGGATTTTTAATATTTCAAAATAAATTTTAGTGGGGCCATGTGAGATTTTTTTAATTTTAGTGGTTTATTTAAGGATTTTTAATTTTTGTGGGGAAAAAAAAGTAAAAATTATAAAACTTTTTTTATAGGATTGATTTAGTAGGGATTATTTAAAAAAAATTAATAAAAATAAAATATAGACTATATGAAAAATTTATATTTTTAATAGTGATAAATTATAAAAATTATGAAATTTTTAGGTAAAACTAGAAGAGCAAAAACTTTGAGTGGGCCTAGTCCCCACTAGCACCCCTTAGATCCGCCCTGGTTATAAAGAAAGATAGTTAAGGTTTCTTGTTGGTACCTCGTGTCACAGGCAACATCTACGGTTAGCATTTTGTTCGTTTACATCGATTCTCATGCACGAATTACGATGTAGGGGCTTTCCTCTTAATATGTTGTCGTTGGTACCTATCACTATTTATTGTCGTTGTTCAAGTCTTTACTTGATTTTGCTTGTCGTTTAAGACGCCTATTTTGCATGCGTCTAGAATATGATATGAGATGAAATTTTTATATTGAAGTTAATTAATTTTTCAAAAGCTAGTTATAATTTTTGTTAACTTTTCAGAAAAAAAAAAAAATGAACCTAAATACTTAGATTTTAAGCAGGCCTTTTATCTTAGTTACGTGTTGATTTTAAATGAGTGAAGGGGTATTTTTGTAATTTTCCTTCAATTATCTTCCTTGTTGTTATGAGGGTTCTGTTCTGGTATTGGGATTTTATCAACTATGAAACAAATTGTTGAGAGTTTTTTTTTTTTTTTTCCTCCTCCTTATATGTTCGGTTTAGGTGGATTTGGAATCCCAAACTCCATTGTACATCTGGTTAGACCGATAAATTCTATCCTCTAAAGACTTCTGTGTAAAAATATCATGAAATGAAGCCGCCAGCCAACCTCTCTTGTCTTCTATTTTCACCTTCATTCCAAATTTTTATGGAAAAGAGAGTCCTTATAGATTTTTCTTTTCAATAGGATTTGAGAAATTTATTCATCAAGTCTAACCTATAACGTCTTAATTAGTTAAAGTGGTACACCACTCGAAGGAATACTTAAATTTTATTATGTAATTGTGGTCAAATTTCATACATCATCTCTCACTCTACACTTGGCAATCATAACCCATAAATGAATCTTGACGACTCCTAGATGAGTCGAATCGATTGATCGAGCAGACTACTTCGCGAGCCGACCCACGAGTTGATGTACGATCTCTCTCGACAAGGTCAATGAAGAATATTCTCGGGATCTCCCTTATTTGAGGAATCAATAGTTGGATCACCTAAATCAGGATTGTAATCAATCAGAGATAATTCAAAGGAGCAAAATTGCCTCAATTTATGCCAACCACAATCGAGGTAATCACGCCTATTGAGGAAAAAAGACACACGGCTGCAATCAAGCATTAAAGGCTCAAAATCAACTCCAAATTAGTAAATAAACCAAGCCACCTAAGGAAAGTTAGCTAAGGAAAACGTCTCCCCAAATCAAGAGCACGAACGGGAAACAATCAAGCCAACCTTAAGTATAAATAAGAAGGCTATTTGCACACGAAGGGATGGATGGATTCGGACTCACAAGCAGACACTCATATACTGAAACTCCTATTTCCCCTTGTATTTTCATTATGCATTTTCCCTTTTTCCCTACTTCCATTTCACAATCTCTTTATAACACATTTCTCTAATATAGTGGACGATCTCCCGAAGACCCGACAAAGGAGTAGCTTTCATCAATGAGTGAAGCTTTATAATCTCGCGTCTCTTTTATTTACTCACATCATTGCCTTTTGTCGTTCTCGTAGCATATCGGCTCATCGAACACCCGTCTAACTCAATGACTCCTAAACTCAATTATTGGCCCTTCGATCAATCAATTGTAGAATTAACCGTCTACATAAATATTTAGTAAAAAAATATCATGTAAATCATTTTCATCGCCAGCCTCACTTTTTATTATACTTTTCTTTTTTTTTTTGAAAAATTATATTAATTTCATAAATTTGGTCATTCAAATCTACAACATCAATTAGTTTCAATTTCATAACTTTTTTTTTTTTCATGTATATCATTAAGCAAATACCGCATGACAGAATAATGATAGGAACAATAACTTTGATCATAATTTATTTTTTAGTATCAATCTGATTATGTAAGTTGTCATTTTTTATTGATAAGTCTTTAAAAAAATTGTCACGTCAATTTAAATTGAAGATTTTATCTATCAATGAAAAAAATGACAATTTATTGTCACATAATTTGATACTCAACAGTTAAAACTAAAGTGATATCTATAGCAATACTCTAGTTGTAAACATGTGCAATATTCGTAACGCCATAAACAATATTAGAAGCTAAAATATTAATGATTATTTAACCTTGCTTAAGATATGTAGTGCATTAGTAGTAGGCTTTTGAACATTTGAAATGTGATTTATTTTTTCTTAAAAGCTGATATATATATGTATATATATATCAACTTCATGATGTTAAGATAAACATCAAACTTTTAATAATTAAAAAGATTAATTATAAAAACTCTTACTGAAATTCCTTGTAAAGCTTTGTCTCCTAAGTTTCAAAACATAACAACTCATCTCCCTGAATTATATTCCGTTAAAAAATTTAGTCATTCTGTTACGTTTTTCATTGACTTGTGATTAATTTATCTTACGCAAGATGGGGGTATTTTAGTAAATCCCCATTTTAAACCTTAATTTAAATAAAAAACCTAAATTGAAATTAGAATTATAGAAATTCAGAAGATGAACTTTCCTCCAAAAGAAAAAGAAAAAAGAAAAAAGAAAAAGAAAAAGAAAAAAGAAATTAAGAAGATGAACTAATTATTAGAAAAACTTTAACATATTTCTTAATAAAAGAAGGAAAAAAAAAAAGGGGCTGAAACTTAAGTTCTTTTTTCCTTTTTAATTGCATTTTTCCCCCTTAAAGCACGAGTTTTTTTTTTTTTTTTTTTCCTGAATGAAGGATCTGGTGGTGATTTCATCATTTTCCGTTTCAGTATATCACGTGACAGGGTTTACAACTCCCTGAGAGGCGTTGTTTATTGTTTAAGCAGCTTCTTTGCAATAATGGAAAGTTTACTACTATTTAGTACGGGAGATATGAATGATAATTTAGTAGTATTTTTAATGATTATTAATAGTATTTTTAAAAGTAATTAATGTTAATTTTTTCTTAAAAAATTATTTATGTTAACTTTTTTTATAGAAGAATTAATTAAGTTTAACTTACTACATGAATGCGCTACTTTTCTGCCTTTATGAAGGACATCAATGTTATTACCTTCCTTTTAGGAAATCGGAAAAAATAAAAAATAAAAAAATAAAAAAACCATATACGGTTGATATATGGGATCTTATTTTAAGAAAACTAATTTTCTTTTGAAAAACTGAACTTTAATTTGTCTCCCATTTGTTTATTGAAATTTAAAAGCAAATAGAAGCATGAAATTTGTGTAATTTGTCTATTTCTTTTCACCAAAGTATGCATTATTCGATTTTCACATATTCTTTTTCAATTCTCTAGAATTGTTTATTCTGCCAAATATTTTATTTTTCTGTGCATAATTTTTCCCTTCTAAGAAAGCAATGCAACTAATGTTTAACTTTGGTCCACCAAAAAGTATACGCTATAGTTCAATGAATATGCCAACAACTTGTCACGTTTTATTTGACTTCTAAATTTTTTTTTTAAATGAGAAATGTCAATAAACTCATTATGAAGAAACAAAATGCACCATATATAATAAATGATTCCGCAACATATGGGATGAAACTTTTTAATAAGAATAGATCTATTAGTAAAATCTGATGACACTCAAACAGAAAAATGTATGTTTGAGATCTTGATCGATGAAGTTTCTCAATCAATCGAGTGCCAAGACTTAGTAGCATTAAGTCCACCACTAACTCTGTATAGAAACAACCTAACAGAATCAAAATACCGTCAAGGCTTAAATATTGCGAACAAACAATTAATATGAAAAGGTGGGGAAACCACCTCTGTAATTACAATTAACTAACAGAAATACAACACATAAATAAAAGACGGCGAAGATATCGCCAATATTACACATTAAACTACACACCACAAAAAATAAATAAATCACAAATAAAGAGTCATTGCTGATAAAATGATCCATGATATCGAGAGGAAATCAGATTATCGAAACCGAGTTGTTGCAGGACCTCCCTGACACGTGACGACCACGCACCACCGTCACCCATCTCATCCTTGCCTTGCTCCTTCCCCCAACCCCGATCCTTCTCCTAAGGACTTGCCTCACCATGCGATTCCCTCCTCCATTTATAGAGCCGAGAAACCGGAGACATAGAGACACGCGGAATATTGTCATTGGAGTTTGGTTCCTAATAGAGGAAAACGATTAGAGAGGAGAGAGATTTTTGACCAACTAAATTTAGTGACAAAATCAAGTTAATTTTCATTTACTAATTAACAATAAAAAAATTGTTGCATGAGAAACCCAAAAAGATAATAACAAATAGAGGTTCAAACTATAATATCTCTCTCTTCAATGATTCTGTCCCTTTTTAGGCCAAAACTCTCCGATTGAAGCTCGAGGAGTAATACAGAAATTCATGCAAAATGCATGATATCATTTCATGTTCAAGACGGTCAATTGTCTAAGACGTATTTTTTTCCTTCTTAATTTAAAAATGAAAATATAAAATTCTTTTTTTTTTTTTTTTTTTTTTGCGCTGAATGAAAACATAAAATTCTTGAAAATATTGAAATCATGGAATTACTATTAAATTAAGTCTGTAATTTTTTTTTTCATGCTAAAGATTATTTAATAAAAATTTACATATAACATTAAAAAAAAACATTTACATACGTATTGCAAACTACTATAAATTATTGAATGTAATTTTTTTTCATGCTAAAGATTATTTAATAAAAATTTACATATAACATAAAAAAAAACATTTACATACGTATTGCAAACTACTATAAATGATTGAATTTAACTTTTTCTGTCACCATGAAAGTACAAAAAATGAGAACACCCAAAAAAGGGAAATTTTCTGCAACCAAAAATAAAAAAGAAAAAACAAAATGAAAAAGCAACAAAATGTAACTTTGGCAATTATCAAACAAGTTCGTTATTTGGGCTTTCATAGACAGCTGGTGATCAGAAGGAGCGAGTCTTTCTTTTACATACCGGCAATTGCGGGCACCACCACCACTTTTGTTTCCTCAACTTGTGTTTTGTCCTCTTAACCAAAAAAAAATAAATAAATAAAAAGTAAATAAATAAAAAATAAAAAGAAGAAGAAGAAGAAGAAGAGAGAGGCTTATTTGCTTGAATGCTCCTTAAAATCTTCATATTTGACAAATCAGTCTCTAAACAAAAATTTTTTAATTAATAATCTCTCAAATTTTAAAATCTTTTCCATTTTAACCTCAATTGAAAATGAAGTTAAGCTTTTACAATTTCATTGCACGCGATTGGCATGTTGACCTTTTATTGAGATTTGAGGAGATTCAAACTTTTTTTTTTTTAGGGTACTTAAATGGGATTCATATGAATAAAATTCCATCATTTGTGATAAATTCAAGGATAACTAATCCAGTAAGTGAGAGTTTTATTCATATACGGTCTAGTTCGAGTGTAAAAAAAAAAAAAAAACTAGATTATCCTCAATAGTAGGCCACTGGAGAGCCATATACAAGAAACCCTTAAAATATCAAGGGGCCATTTGGACCCAATTGTTAAGATGATATTTTACTAAATGGATTTCAAAATCCAAACTATATATTAAATTTTTTTTTCTCTTTCATTTTAAAAAAAATTCAAACTTTAAAAGTCTATAATTTTCTCATTTATATTATGTCAAAATACTCATATCAACGAAACGAATAAGACAGGATCAATTTTACATATTTTTTTCGAACACAATTCAAAATTTTGCACTATTTTCTGTATCACATAATTTTTTAAAAAGTTTTCCTCCCAAACACATATTTCTAATACAAGCTTTAAAATATCCATCTTCAGATGTCTTTCTGAACGGCCTAACTTCTTTTGGAATTGGGATTAAATGTCAAAGATTTTGAAGATTGATAGGTTACTTGTCACGATATTAGTTTAAGAGCTAATATCTTGGATGTGAGAAGTTTAGGGGCAAACATGCGAAAAAGAAAAAAATTAAAGAAAAGAAGACTTGTGCACATTTGTCCATTCTCATTCCTCAGTTAAATGGGCAAAAACGTAAAAACGCAAAAATAAAAAAACAGCTTGAAACAATATACGAAGAAAAATTATACACCATGTGACGGATTAAAGGATATATACGAAGGAAGGAAAATAGCCGGTAATTTCTAGGACAAACCAAGGGCATTAAAGTAAAATCACAGAAATCCCAATCCAAGCAATTTCCCCCCCAGCTTCCTCCGTGTAATCCCCGAGGATTCAATCTCGACCGTCCATCTCAATCCCAATCAAATCCCCAATCTCGAAACCCTAGCCTTTTACAATAATATAAATTTTCAAATTTGCCGTTCAAGCCTCTCTCCCCTTATCACCATCCCCTTTCAATAATTCGCGATTTTTAGAGTGAGAAAGAGAGAGAAGAGGAGAGAGAAAGTAGAGAGAGAGAGAGAGAGTCTGAGAACCTCTGGTTTAGGAATTGCTTCGGTTAGGGTTTAGTTTCTTCCATTTTCTCTCGAACTTTCTTGGATTCCGGCGACGGATATGGAGAGAACAGCTGCGGCGGCGGTGGCGTCGTACGCGAGGGCGTCGTTGGGGTTCGTGAGCTGGGAAGAGGCGTTCGTGTCGAGCGATAAAGGGAGGAGAGAGGTCCATTATTTCCTGAAAAGGAGAGATGGGAGCTCAGATCTGGCGGTTGTCGGGAAAGAGAGGAGCTTGAGGCACATGTCGTATCACTACGCCATCCGGAATCGCTCGCCGGCTCTCCAATCGCTCGCCAAGCTCAAGTCTCGCCGAGAGGTGATTGACTGGCTCAATTCCGTTGTTTCAGGTTAATATTTTTGTCTTTCATATTTTTTTTCCCGAGAATTAACAATTTTTTATAAGTTTTTTTGGCGTTAGTTTGTTTTTTCGGGTTTGTTTTGTTTTCCATTTCTTCTTCTGTTATTCGTCTTCGGCGGGTTCTGTTCCAATTGAGATGTTCTTCTTGGAATTTGTATAATTGAAGGAATTTGAGGTCCTGTAATCTTCCTTTAATTCTTTTGAGCGGGGTTTTTTTTTGGTTTCGGTTTTGGTGTCAAAAAAAGCTCTTGTTTGGTATAGAAATGTTTCTCGTGTTTTGATTTTGGTTTTGGCTTGTGTTCCATCAGAAGTTCTATACAAAAGAATTGATCTTTTATTTATGTATTAATTTTTTTTTGGAAGTTCTCAGATCCGTGTATTTGGGGGGGAAATATCATTTTAAACGTATGCGCATGTATTTATTTGCGGATTCTGTTTTCGAAAATATATTTTGATGGATCTGGTTTTAGCGTGCTTTCATGTAATTATATCGGTTTTAGCTTTTAATTTGTTTCTGAATAATACTCTCTCCCTAAAGGGACAACCTTTTTCTCTTCCTATCGTCATACGATGATATGAAATCTTCCAGGTTTTTCTATGTTTGCGTTGTTTTCTGTCCTTGTTTCAATCGAAATTCTAGGTGGGTCTTTTCCGGCTTATAAGGGCTTTCCAATTCCACCTCCTTCCCTTTCTGTCTTACAATTTTTATCTTCCGGTCTTTCCCTAAGCTTAAACTCTGCCTCTGTGTTTTTTCCCTCTCTCTATTTCCTGTTTTTGGTAGATCCGATAAGCATGAGATTCTGAAATATGTGCTTTTATTCTTGATTTTCTCGTCATCATGGCCGGCAACTCTTAATGTTATTTTGGACGCCACGTGAATTGGTTGTTTGTCATGTTCCCCCGTACTTTTTCGAGTTTGTTTTGATTTCACGGGTGTTTCTTTTTGTCATGTCCTGTTCTCTTCTTCTCTTTGTCCTCGTGTCAATCTTTCGAATTTCTTCCTTGACCCTTAGCTCTTCTTCATAGTTTTGTGCTGGTGTTCCTGTTTTTATGAACTGACTATGATCTGGGCTGCAGGATTCTTATTTAAATTGTAAAGAGCTGGTTGAGAGCATCGGAATCCTATGCCCTCAAACATTCTAGGTCAAGATCTTTCGTGGCCAATCTATTGTGTATTTATGATAATGATCTTTTGTTGCTTGTGAAGTTGAAAAATCCTAATATCAGGATATATGAGTTTTCTTTGTTCTGGTATCTTTATTCTCTTTGTGTGTTCTGTTTGATATTCTTTGTTGGTGTTGTCGGGGATTCATCTTCCGTCTATAAGTTCCTTTAGGAAACTCAGTCATGGATGATGCTGGTTTTTTTTTTTTTTTTTTTTAATAAATTTTTTGTTTGATTTTTTCTGTTTTAATATTAACATGTGAAACATGTTTTGATTTTTATCTCTTCAGATGCATCAGCGGACAAATCGTCTCCTCTAAATATGGGTATTTCAGAGGGTGAAGATGCGTGCGATATGGATATTGAATCCTTGAAGGTATGGTTTCTGCTACTGAAGTCCTGAATTCGTTAAAGGAATTTTTTATAGATGAAAAGCTCATTTCCTATTTGTTTCCTCTGTAGAATACAAAATTTTGTTTTAGATGAAAGTCATTTGTTTCTTTCCTCATTGTCGACTTTCTTTCGCAGGATATGCAATCACGGAAGTTGGGTCGCTGTACGAAAGACTTTCGGTGGTTAGGTTCACAATGGTCATGCAGGAAGAAGCGGAGGCATTATCAGTCTTTCCAGCGTAATGGTGTTCAAATATCTGTAAGTGCTATTACGTTGTCTTGTTGGTATTTCTGTTTCACAATTTATTGTGTTGTCTGATTGTCTGACCTATTTATGCTTTGTTGTCTCCCAATTGGTTCCAGATTCATGACTTCGTATATGTTCTAGCTGAGGAGGATAAACACCTTGTTGCATATTTGGAAGATATGTATGAGGACTCTAAAGGCAACAAGATGGTTGTGGTACGTTGGTATCACAAAATTGATGAGGTTGGTCTTGTTTTGCCTCACAATTTTAATGATAGGGAGGTTTTCTTTTCTCTCTGTCTTCAAGATCTCAGTATCGAGTGCATAGACGGAAAGGCTACTGTCCTTAGTCCCCGGCATTTTGAGAAATTTCAAAAGGAGGTGAGGCATGCTCGTTTGGAACCATTTGTTTGCCACAAGCAGTTTGAAAATGATGATGTCAAGCCCTTTGACTTAACTCAAGTTAAAGGTTATTGGAAACAGGACATACTCAGGTACATGTACACACTTTCTCCTTCAAAGGGCAGTGAGAATTCGCAACAATCTAGTGATGACCTGATCGGTGAAGAGAACACCGATGCCTATGGTATCAGGCCTAGAAAGAGGCAATGCACTGACAGGAGAGAATCGGTTAGTGCATGTGGCAATATGCAGAATCTAGGTACCAGTAGAATTGTTTTTAAGGGTGGAAATGAAACAAGCAGTGTGAGAGGAGTTTCCGGTTCCACTCTCCCTAACAAAGTAGCTAAGGATAACATGTCACAATACCGTGAAGTAGGTTCCCATGTTGAGATTCTATCACAAGACAGTGGTATGAGAGGGTGTTGGTTTAGAGCTTCAATCATCAAGAAGCACAAAGATAAGGTGAAGGTGCGATATGAAGATATCCAAGATGCTGCTGACGAGGCTAAGAAACTTGAGGTACTTATCTTTTGTTTTCCTATAAAGCTAGTTTGAAAACCAATTCTTCACATGTGACTCACTAATTCCTTGATTTGTGGTGTAGGAATGGATTTTATCGTCAAGGATTGCTTCTTCTGATCAATTGGGTCTGCGAATTTGTGGGAGAAAAGTTGTTCGGCCATCACCACAGCCTAATAAAGGCCGTGTTTCATGGGCCATTGAAGTTGGAGCTGCTGTTGATGTGTGGCGACATGATGGATGGTGGGAAGGCATTGTAGTTCAGAAGGAATCCGATGATAGAATTCGTGTATTTTTCCCAGGTAAGCAATGTTTTCACTTGAAGTCTAGTGCAAGTGCTTTCCTATTTAATTGCCTTTCTTGCATATTATTATATTCTAATGCCTAAATGTTACTCGAAAATTTTGCAGGCGAAAAACTAGACTCCGTCTTCAGTCGTGGTGAATTGAGACATTCCCAAGAGTGGTTGGGCAGTGGGTGGACACAGATCAAGGAAAGGCCAGATCTTGTGCCTGCAGTCCTATCTAGCTTAGAAACAAATCATGTTTTGCAGAAATCTTGTCATAGCAATTCTGCGGAAGTTACAAACTTTGAAGGCAAATCACGGAGAAAGGATGAAAGTGTATCAAAGGATTCTTGTGATTACTCTGACAGTGACAAGGACGGAGAGGTTAAGGATCTTTCTAAGGATAATTTGCTTTCCCAGTTGAAGTGGAAGTCATCAAAGAAAAGAAGACGAGGCAGTGGCAGCACTGTTTATAGGGTGCATCGCGTTGATACTGTTCTGCATGATGACGCCCCCAACGGAACTGTCTCTGCCTCTCGACCTTGTGAGAGATTTGTGATTCCTACATCGCTGAAAGTTGATCGTGAGAACTGCAAATACGTCGGTGATTCTCTCTTCGGCTCTTCAGTTGTGCCTCCTTTAACAAGTTTGGTTATGTCTAGGTGACTCAGTGAATGTTAGTACCAGGATGTGTCTTGGCTGATAACTTTATTCCCTTTGTTCTTTTCCCCTTAGACGTTACACGCCCGTACCTTGCATCTCTTCGATGCAACAGCTCGGCTAGTCCTTGTAACTCACTCACCAAAGCCGTGTCTCCAGATGTATGTATTTGTTTTAACAACCGCCTGAAGTGGGCATTAGGCTCCGAAAATCTTAGGCAGAAATTTTGGGTGCAGTAGAATAATCTCCTTTTTAGATATTTTTTTTAGCTTCTCTTCATATCTTGTACCAGCATTTAACATTACATAGGTGAAAAGATTTTGTGTTTTCCTCACGTGATTTGTACATTCTCTCTACCCCGGGTAATAAAAAGTTTACCACGTCAGTTTTGCATCCCTCGTCAGCTCTCTGCCTTTTTCAGATTTCTCTGACCATGGTTTTTGTTTCCCATCGGGAGTTTTCTACTGTACGATATCGTATGTGTTTATAAACGATTATTATAATTGGGTGTTTTTTTTGGGTAAAATAATTGCATATTATCGATAGGAAACATTTTTTAATAGATAATGATTGTTGAAAAATTAATCCAACGGTTTTCAAAGTCAAGGAAACTAGAAAGGGAAAATGGAGCTCTACTGCTAGAAGAAAGTGGGAATACATATGTCGTTTTGGATTCTATCATAACAACTGCAGACGATGGGGCCAAATGTTTGGTGGTGACTGGTGATAGTAATATTTTTAAAAATTTTCTTTTTGTCGTATTTTCCATTATTCAATTTGGGTTATTTGTTAATTGATAATGGTCACCAATATATACACACACACACATATATATATATATATATAAAGACCTGTATATGCCTGTGAAATAAGGGGTTTTGCCGTGTTGGATTTGGTCTTTGTTTGTCCCGACTTTTGAGTCCTAAGAAGCAGCCTCCAACTCCGAACGTGTCAAGTATGGTTGGTTGGTGGCGATGTGTAGGGTGTAGAGAAGAGTATAAATATAGTCGAAAACCAAGAGTATACGTATTCACATTTCGGTGATGTAAGATGCTGAGTAGGATCCAATGCTGAGGCTCATGTTCTACCTTTGACTTAGTCTCTTGTTTCCTAGAAACTACTCTACACAATAACACGTGGTATTAAAGGCTGTGATTACGATACGATCTGTCTATTTTTGTCATATTTAATGATATAAAGATTGATCCCAACGTTTGAAACTTGAACGATCGAGATTTGTTTTTGTCATCGATTGATGTCTGAGAAAGCATTTCATGAATGGTTTATGGTTATAGTGCTGTAATATTATGTGACTTTATATATTGATATATCTAATTTTATGAGTATTTTTGTTATGTTTTATGTCAATACTTTTACTAGCAATGATTTTTATAGATTTTAATTTGTACATACATCAATGAAAGAGATAGTCTAACAACATTTTGATAAAATCCAAACTCTTTATATTTCTGTCAATATTGTATTTTTCATCATTAATTTTCTTGTTTATTAAACCTGTGGGAATTTAGAGAAAATTATCTAACTATTCACTTTTTTTTCCATCTATAAATTAACATGATACAAAATTTTCATTCTTAACCAACAATTTTTTGTGTCATGTTTGTGCAATGGTCTCTAAATTTGTATCATTTAAATGCTCTCCTAGGGAATTTATGGGGTGGTTAGGGCCTGTTTGGGGACGGATTGGAACCACTTTTTAATTTTTTTATATCATTTTCCTTCAATTTCACTATTTATTTATTTTTTCAAATATTCTCTTTTTCATTTTTAAAAAACTAAAAAGTTTAAAAGTTTATAATTTTGTTATTTCATATCATAATGCGATGATTTTTTTTAAATTACATAAAAAATCAAAAGTAACGAAACAATATACATATATTTTTTTTCTCAATAAATTTTAAGTTTTTACACTTTTTCGCTCTCAGTTGTTCATTTTCATCAAATGCATGTACATTTTCAAAACTTATATCAACTCTAAACTCCAAAATTTTGTCTCTACTTTTCCCTCCAAACATGTGCTTATCGATATCGCTTGTTTTCTTTTCCTGGCGTATAATGTCAAAACAAAATCATGATTTGATGAAATCTTCTAAGGATTTCAGAGTCACACTTTTCGTGTAGTATTTAATTCAACACTAATGTATTCTAGAAAGTTGGAATTTTCATTTGTTTACAACTTGACTTGAAAATGCTACTTGGGAAACTTGTTTGAAATTGCAGGCTCTCTTGAAGTCAATAGAGAGCCCACCAGAAATTACTAATAAATCTATGCATTAACATAGCACACAAAATACATAGCATATGTATGATATAACTCAAAACTCAAAAAAACTCAACTAATTTTTTTTCCCCTTTGAAAAGTCAATTAAATTTTAACTAATTTCTGAAAAATCAAATAATTTTCAAATCAAAATTTTTAATTCAAACCTATCAACTAAATACATGCATAGTCTTTTTCTATTTTTCGTGGTTCTCCTAATCGTTTTTCATTAGATTTCACAAACATTAAGGAGCATTGGTGGTTTTTGCGCCATAAACTAATATAAAAACAAGTCTCGTAAAATGAGATCCACAGAGTATTAATTATGAAATCGAGCTTCAATGGTTGCCCCGAAGCATCATTCACTAAAAGCAAGTACAACACAGCTTTACCTAATCACCCCCTTTTACTTTCCATTATAATAATCACTAATTTTTTGGTTAAGACAATGACATGATAGATTAATTGCACTGAAAACCCTTTGGATAAGATAGATAGAGAGAGAGAGAGAGAGAGGAATTAGTCTTGGAAGCAACCTCAAACGGTATAATTAGAAAGAAGAAAATGACCAAGCATTTCTTGTGGTGGCCTAGCCTAGCCTAGCATTATGATACCCAAAAAGCCATACTGTGAAAAAGAATCTTTTTCAACAAGGCAAAAGAAAAGGACCCTTTTCACTATTTTCTCCTCAGAACTAGCTCTGTCTCTGTGGTGGTAGTATCTCAACAACAACTCTTAAAAAAAAAAAAAAAAAAAAACAAAAACCATTAAAAGAGATGGGATTGCTCTTTCACTACAGAAGGGGGTGCTGTTCTTAGATCATTTTCCAAAGGCTGATGGGATTCCTACGTTGTACCTTACCACTCTTCTTCTTCTATATCAGAAGCTCTTTCTCGTCTGTTTTTTCATTATTTTTTTGTGTGTTTTCTTTGCCCCATTAGCTTTGTGAAATTCATGGCTTTTAAGAATAATAATGATGATCGGGTTAATAAGAAGAAAGCCCCTGTGATTGGTATCAGAAAGTCCTCTGATAGATTCTTGCTTCATGGAACTAGTCTTGCCTCTGTTGAATCCTTGTCTTTGCCTCTGGTTAAATCTCTCTCTCTCTGTTTTTTTTTTTTTTTTTTTTGGTGTTTTAGTTTGTGGGGTTTGTTTATTTATTTAAAAAAAAAATTTTGGGTCTGTGATCAGGTTCAAGAAATTGTGCTCTCGGCTGATATCAGATGCAGTGAGTGTCAGAAGAGAATTGCAGAAATAATGTCAAGAATGAGCGGTGAGATGATTCTCTCTCTGTCTCTCTCTATCTAGATCATTTTCGGTATTTATGAGATTTTAGTGGTGTTGTTTTGAAGAAAAATTGTTTTCTTGAACCTAAAAAGCTAAACTTTTTCCAGTATTTTGGTCAGTTTCTCTTTTTTCTGGGCAAGTTTTCTTGCTTGCCCACATATTAGCAGATTCACATGTTCTGTGTCCTCCTGAAAAAGCGTTTTTTTTTTTTTTTTTTTGGGAGGGGCTAAAGATAACTTGTCTCCATTTGATTCTGGTTTTGCAATCATCCTTTGCACTTTTATTAAATGGCATTTATTTTAAATAACTTGGAGCTTTCTACCGCGGTGACCCTACCGGTGTGTCCTTGTTTTTTAACGTTAAACCGGATCAAAATTATGTAAAAAATGAAAAAGTATGCAAAACTGAGAGATGATTATTTTTTTCAATACCTACCGTAAAATTCGGACAATGAGTTTTCATTATAGATTTACCATCTTGTAAATGTGAGGAAAATTGAAGTCTGCCTTTGCAGCTGTCTTTGGCCGTAGTGTTGTACTCATTTCACACCATTTCTCATGTAGTCATGTGCTATGATTGGTGATAAATGTATACGTGTATATACACATATACACATATACATAGATATATGTTTATAAACCATTTTGCTTATGTTTCCATGTCCTTTTGTGTTTGATGGGGACCTCTATTTATTTCTTCTACCTAGTCATCAATAATTAGAGTTATGCAATTTCTTCTCGTACATTACATATAATAGTTCTATATATATATATATATATATAACAAGTATTGACATTTCAATTCACATAATTGGGCAGAGACAGAGTCTGTTGTGGTGAATGTGTTGGACAAGAAAGTTGCTCTTACTTGTAGATACCCCATTGTTGCCAATGTACCCGCTCGCCAAGTCCCCGCCCTACGCCGGAACCCTCTAAATAAAATGGCGATTCTCAAACGGATTTTCAGGTCTCCTCAAAGTTGATTGCGGGATCGGAAACAAGCCCCCGAGAATTCGTACTTCTGACTGCCTGACCGGCCTTGTACATGATTTTGATTTCACATAATGAATGCAGTAAACAAGAAGTTAGATGTGTTTGCAATTCATTGATAGGAAATTTAAGAGGAAAAGGTTTGACATACTTGTGTTTGTGTCTTGCTCTAAGCCACTTTATTCTGTGTGTATATGTGTGTGCTTGTGTTTTATATATATATATATATATATATATATACATGTATGTATATATAAAGATATAAAGAGAGGGACACTGCAATCTCAAGAAGCATATTTGTCTCAAGGTAATCTTGAAGATTGGGTGACTAAAGAATATTTAGGGACGAAGTATGTGTTTCTGTCAAAATCTATAGATTAGATACAACAACATTTTGTCTCTATGTAATACTTAAGGTTAGGGACAAAGTTTTGTCTCCAACTGTACTTTTCTTTTGGTTGACAAAAAATTTTTATCTTCTGACTGAGTGTTCTATTCATTAATGCCCAAAGACTCCCATACCTTTCTTGGTTGGTCCGACCAACCGGCGATTAAAAAAAGTCTTTCTTCATTTTTAGAGTGGTATTAAAAAAAAAAAAAAAAGTCTTTCTTACGCCCAACAGCCCACTTGAGCGAGAAAAAGTAGAACTTATGTCTTATGTTATTTTGAAATTGATAAAAATTGATACAAAATCTACATAAAAATTTATCTCCAAAACCCTATTTTTTTTAGAAATGACTCGTATGCGGCATTTCATATCATGAAGCACTTATAACTTTCCGTTTAGAAGCATAAAACAACTAACTGATTTACCTATAACTTTTCAGAATCTTGTCAAATGATACTACTCAGATATTGATGTGAATGACAAGCATCACTAAAAAATGTTATATTTGAATAACCTAATTGATACAATATAACACAAGTCACATCATAAGTGACATATGAGAGATTAAAAAATGTCATATTTAAATCACATGATTGATATAATATAACATAAATCACATCATAGGTGACATATGAGAGGGGTGTCATATAGGAGTCCTTCCATATATATGTGTGTGTATATATATATATATATATATATTTGTGTGCGTATTTGCATTTTGTGATGAATAGAGATGCCTTAAATCTTCAATAAATGTATGGAAAGCCTTTGGGGAGAAGAAAGAGATGCTTCATGATGTTACATGAGGTAATGAAAGTTTTGAAGTAGTTGATATATGCTTCTCCTTGCCATCTTGTAACCAAACAAAACGAAAGTTTACTATTCAAGTTAAGGATTATAAGCTACGCATATATTTATATTTAATAAAAATATATATATATGTGTGTGTGTATAACATAATAACATAAACAAAACCTCTTTCATTGGTCTACGTTAAGCAGAATCAGATTCCAAAACGAATGGGAACAATTTCCACAAGCACAATTCAAAAAGCAGGTTAAAAGTTGCCCATCATATTTCATGGATTTATATAAATTATCAGAAATCCACAAACCCCTTTTGATCTGCGTTATCTTTTTTTTTTTTTCTGCAGCCACCAAATCAAAAAATACAAATTCCAATCATTTATCTGTATAGTTCTTTCAGTTGCAACTTCATGTCAGGAATGGCAAGTTGTGGCAACTTCTTATATTCCTTTTTAAATTTTTTTTTTTTTCAAGAAAACAAATATTCTTATCTGGACCCCTTTTTTTTGTTTTTGTTTTTGTTTTTTTTTTCATTCAAAAAATTGCAGTATTGTTGCATGGTGATGAGGCTGAATATAGACTGCAACGCATGCTGCAGAAAAGTAAGAAGAATCCTTCTAAACATGAAAGGTATGACTTTCATAAAATCAGAAGGTTTGCTTCAATAATCGGCATGTAGCCCGAGATTAGTAGCTTTTTATTTATTTATTTATTATTTTCTTATTCTTTCATTTGATGTGTTGAAGAAATAGAGACACATATGATTGACAAGGACCAAAACCTGGTAAGTGTATTTGGGAGAATTAGACCAGCAGATGTGTCGATAAAATTGCGGAAGAAGATGAACCGAAGAGTCGAGATTATGGAAATCCAAGAGCTTGAGGGCGCTGATGAAGATGTCGATCACGGATAAATGATGCATTCCTAATTGCTCGTATGCAACTTGACCAAATTTGTTCAAGCCTTGGCAACAAAAATAAATTGTAAAGTCTGTGGAAGGATGGACTTTCAACTTTCATTGTCTCCTTAACTTTTACCTTTTTTTCTTCTGTTTTTTCAGTTAGAGGTAGGTTAGAGAACATTGTAAACTGTATAGAACTTAAGTTAGAACATGTATAGCAATACCTTTTATATATATATATATATATATAGGGCAGAGCCAGAAAACTATTTCAATGATGACGTACACTAAAATTTTTTTGTCCAAGATAAATAAATTTTAAAGGGGACTATATGAGAATTTTAAATTTTAGAGGGTTTATGTGAGAATTTTTTAATTTTAGTAGGACAAAATAGTAAAAGTATACTTTTATATATACATATATATATATATATATATAAAATTAAGTTTAGTGGGGATAATGTGAGAATTTTTAATTAGTAATTGGCATAAATAGTCCTTGAACTCTTTCAAAGGTGACGGTTTGGTCCATGTTCTTTTTTTTTTTTTTTTTGTGCCGAGATGCCCTTAAACTCTTAATTTTTGGCCGTTATGGTGCTTTCCGTCCAAATCTGTTAATTTGTGAGAGTATTTTAGTAATCTAATAGTAATTAATTTTTAAAAAATAAAACAAATCATAAAAAAAACCAAAAAAAATTCCTCTCCTTTCTCTCACTTTCTCCTCTCTTCTTTTTCTCAAGACCCAGTTCGGCGGCACGAGGGGGGGGGGGGGGGGGGGCGATTTGCGACGAAGAGATAGGATGTGAGTTCGGTGGCAGCGCAGGGGGTGGGAGAGCTAACCCAAATCGAGCCAACTCATAGGGGGGGTTCCTTTCCTTTCTCTCTCTCTCTTTCTTCTTTTCTCAAAACCCAGTTCAGTGGCGGCACCGGGAGGGGGGGGGGAGATGTAGGGGGCATGAGTTCGGTGGTAGCAGTGGCGTAGGGGGGGGGGCAAACCGACAGGAGTGGGTGGGGGAACCAGATTGGGAAGGAGAGGCGAACGGAGGCGAGATGGGGGACCTAGTTGTGAGGTGGGGGTGAATGGCGCCTGGGGGGGGGGCGGTGAAACCGAGAGAGGGAGTGGGGGGGAGCTAACCCATTCGGGGGTAGGGGCAGAGAGAGGGGGGGGGGGGGGGGGGAGGGGGGGTGAGTTGGGCAAAACAGAGAGGGGGAGAAAGAGAGGGGAGGATATTTTAGTCATTTATTATAAAAATAATCATTTCAGTAAGATTCTGTTAAAAATTTAACGGTTTTGGACGGAAAGGACCATTACAGCCAAAAAATAAGAGTTTAGGGTCATCTTGACCAAAAAAAAAAAAAAAAGAGAACATGGATCAAACCGTCACCTTTGAAAAAGTTCAAAGATTATGTAAGCCAATTACTCATTTTTTTATTTTTAATGGAGATATAATAAGGATTATATGAAAAATTTTTAATTTCAGTGAGGGCAAGTTGTAAAAACAATAAACCTTTTGGGGTAAAAATAAAATAACACAAAATTTCAGTAGGGCTATAGGACCCCCACTGGCACCCCTGTATCTATCTATATATAAATATGTGTGTGTGTGTGTGTTAGAGGATATATGTATACTTCATAAGGTAATATTTGTGTGACCACTATGTATCTGATTCTTTGTTTTACTTTTAAATTGATCGTCTTTCGTTGATGAACTTGGAGACGAGGAAGTTAAATTTTAAGCATACGTTTGACATTTAAGTTTATTTTGAATTAAACTGTATTTTACAGTTGATTTTTTGCTTTTTTCTAAAAAATTCAATAAAAAGTATAATTAATTTTTTGAAAATCAATAAACTTTAACCTAAAAATTTCATTTTATTTGAAACTCAACTCGAATATCAAATGTACAAAAATTAAATATAGGTACGGATTTCCTGAGCTAAGCCTGTTGAAAAACGAATCCAATGACTTTTGTGCAAGGGATGTTGGTAACATGTCTTCCTTTTTTTTGATGTTACGCTTTAGTTCAACATTCATATTGTACTTTCATTTGGGGGGGATACTGCTGCAAATTTAGAGAAAACAATTGTTCCTCAAGAAAATAACGACAGCACAGTTCTAGGACAAAATTTTACAAAGAAAATAAGTTCCATCATATTAATCTTTTAATAGTTAAGGATAACAGTTTTTTTTAAAGGAAATTATAGAATCTATTGTTATAATCAATAAGCATATGATAAAACAATAATTTCTATAGATGGATAATATTTGTCCAACTGTAATAGCTTATCATATATAAAAGAGTCTAAGCAATCAAAATGTCATAACTTAATTTCTAGAAAAAGATAATAAGCTAGACTCATCGAACAATAATATTTCAAACACAAAATAAAAGTATGTAAAGTTCTTTATAGTTTGGAGGCCTGTCAATGCATCTGACTCCATATGTTGGAGATTTTGATAGTTAAAGATAACATAAAAATTTTCTTTAAAAATAAAAACTCGTTGTTGATTTTTTTTAATAATAATTTCATTGCTGACAAAAAATATTGTTTAATTATTGGATTGATTGTTTAACAATCTAATATAAAATTACCATATTAAAAATTTGTAACAGGTGATATTGAAGCCAAAAATCTTTGACACAACACCGGATGAAATCACTTGGCGTGATTGATCATGTGCTGCAATGCTCTGCCTAGTCACCTGCAAAACGGTGTAGAGCATCTTGGAGTAAGAAGGACACTAGTGGGGTGTCTGCTAAGGGCATTTCGATACTTAAGTTAGTAAACGACACTGAAGAGCAAGCGAAGAGAAGCAGAGTTTTGGTAAGGAAAATTAGTCCATACTCCAGTATTTATAGAGGTTTCCCATGAATTCGGGTGCCTTTGATGGTCGATGCCTTGAGTGGTCCTGGTGGGTTGACCTGTGTTAGGTGTACGGACGCCCAGTGTCCACTGAACAGATGCCATCTGTTCTGCTACTCGGGTAGCGGGGGAACACGGGTGCAAGCCACCAGTACAACTGTCATATAGTACCAAGTAATGGGAGGAGGTGGTGTTGGTATGGTTGCAGGTGTTGGTGTCAATTAGTACAAGGTGGTGGAGGGAATATAGGCTCTACCATGGCACGACTATTAGTCGGTAGCAGTGGAGCAGGTGCCACGTGGACTGGTCAATTCAGAAGGGGTTCGGCGAGAGTCAGGACCGATGACGTTGGTCGGAGTGGTCCCCTGGTGGTAATGGTCCCCTCATTGGGCCATATGGCTTAGCTTTGCCATGGCGTTTCTTTCAAGTCATAGGCTAAGGATGTTTCTACTTAATGTCCACACCTACATGAGGGATCTGGTCTTGTTTCAACTTGGTCGGCTCATCTCAGTTTATCGGATCTAGTCACATGATCGGATGTGATCCGTCTGATCGGGCTCCTTATTGAGCTCATCGGGATAGCATTGGGCGGTTTTTGACACACCACGTCCATGCCCCGGGCATATGTTGATCAGGACCCGACCACACCATCAACATGCAATATGTAATGCTTCTATATAATTAATCCAAAGAGAAAACAATAGTTCTTATAAATAGTTAAAAATAAGGATTTCTAAGGTAGGCTCTTCTAAAAAAAGACTTATAATTATAAGTATAATCTAATAGTAATTTTATAAATCGACCACCTACGAGATGTAGAGTTGAAATTCTCTCACTCTAAATTCACAAAAAAAAAAAAAAAAACTAATTTTTTTTGCTCAGAAAAAAAAAAAAAAACTGTGTAATGAGAGAAGCAGCAGGCCCTAGGAAACGAGAAAAAAAGAAAATGAGAGAGTGAGTTGACCGAGGTTCCGGGACCGCCTCTAGCGTGTTGTTGGACCTCTTGTCTTAAAAATTGGTCATTGGGCTCGTATCGTTGTGAGTTTTTTTTATTGTGGTGGCTGTGTTTGGCAAGCTGACTTCATTGGAGCGGATCTGATGTTGTTTAAAGGATAGTTTCCAGACGGTTTGGAGGCGTTTTGTGACGTTTTTCTCGTCTGGTGGTGTACTCATTCGGGGTTTAGTTCCAAATGGTGGTGAGCTTTTTGTAGAGGTGGTGGTTTTGGCTCAAGATGGTGATGGTGGTAGCGTGTGTATTTCCCATTCTGCTATTTGAATGCATCTCGTCGGCTTCGTCACTTGTCCCCCAAAGCGTTCCTCCTACTCTGATGGTCTTCTTGTTGGCTGCACTTTCTTTGAAGGCTTGCAATGGTTGCACTTTAGTCTTTAGTTTTTAATGTTTTAGTCTAATAAAGACGTTGATATTTCTGCCATATAGTTTTAGTAATAACGAGGTAGTTCTCTCACCGTTTGAGTTTGTTTTTGGTTCGCCAGATTTAGGTCTTAGTGAGTTAGAAGTTCCGCTAGCTATGAGTCTTAGTAGAGATGTTTGTGACATTGGTGCTACATGTTACATGATCTCGATGGATCCAAAGCTTCCATCGATCGTAGTGATTTCAAAAAGAGCCTTATGCGTGCTCAAATTGATATGTCAAAGAATTTTTCTTATATCAACTCTCATTTTGCATTGTTTTCTCTGTGCTTTATCATATTTTACTGATAGAACCGATTTTTATCGAGTGTTTTATATTATGTACCACGGGATCATCCACATTATGTTTGATGTTTGTAAGATATTTTAATTGAATGAATTTAACTTAAAAAAAAAACTAATTTGCACGCGAATTAATATTCTACCAAAAATAGAAAACTACGAATACAAATTATACAATCCATGTTCCATTTTTTTTTAATAAAATATAGTCCATATTGCTAATATATATATGTTATACACTGTTTTAAAAAGAAAAAGAAAGGCTTTTCGCTTCGCAAAAGGAGTTTTTTTTATTTTACTTTTTTATTTTTTGCCAAATGCTTAACAAAATGAATTGTTAAACAAAACTTCACGTCCTTTTCTCGACTCGCATACTTTACAGACAGATTCTCTCTCTCGTTTCCCTTCTCTTTCAGAAATCCTTCCTTCGAAAATCAGGAAGGAAAAAAAAAGAAAAAAAAACCCTAACCCTAGATTTCCTCTCCCGCAATTCAATGGCCGGCGACGCCCTAGACTCGCACAAGCACCGTCGCTCGCCTTCCGACGACGACGCCGACAAGTCCTCCAAGCGCCACAAGCACCGCCACCACCACCACCGCCACCATCGCCACCACCACCGCCACGGCAGTCGGAAGCACGGTGAGGAAAGCAAGTCCGTCGGAGAGGAAGTCGAAGCTCCTTCTCCTCCGCTCGCTCCTCCCTCCGCGACCGAGAATTCTCGGCCCAACGACGATGTGGAGGAAGGGGAAATTCTCGACGAGGAGGGTTCCGGTGGCGGCGTTGACGGAATTCTGACGAAGAAATCGGAATCTGATGCTGAGTCTGGTGAAATTCTGGCCTCCGTAGCTGGCGATCAATCTGATAAACGAAATCTGGTCTGTTCTAATTCACAGCATATGCTTTTCTTGTTTTGTTTTGTTCTGAATTTTCCATTCGCTTTCTGTTTGGCCACTGAGAATTAAAGGTCCAAGTTATAACGAATAAAGCTTTAATCTTGAACATCTGACTTTTTCGAAAGAGAATTTTTTTGTCAGTTTTCTTAGTGGCCAAACAGAAATTTATATTGCTGTTGTGTTTTTTATCGACCGTGTGATTCAGTTCTGTTTGGTGAGAGCTTTTTAGAGTACCCGAGTCAAAGTCATTGTCTCATACTTTGCTTGCACTAGACGAACATGAGTGAATTGCAAAAGAAGTTTCTTTAGGCGTTTCAAACTGTGAAGACTGATGATGGCTTACAGTTAATTTGTAAGAGCTAGTTATATGTAATTTTATTATGTTGTCTGGTCTTATATACTGCAAATATTTGCACTTAATTCTCTTTTTGGTTTTTGGTATTGCCTATCAGGGACTGGGTAACGGTACTGGCTCTCCTTATTCGGAAGCAACTGAACCGATAAAAGAGACTAAGGGGAGTAGTTTTAGAAAATCAAGAACATTGGAAAAGGACGGGAGTGGTGAAAAATTGGCTTCAAAAGATGAATTAGTTTCCAGAGTAGGCTCAGCGAGTAATGTTAATGGGGTTTTAAAATCCCGATCTCATGGACGGCATAGAGAATCCGGGTCATCTTCCAAAGGGAGTGACGAGAAAAGGAGTTACTACGATGAGGGAAATTTGGAGGTTGATGGGAGCGATTTTGGAAATGAAAGGAAGTCATCTTTTCAGAGTACTGAGGAAAAGTACAAGGCTGCAATGCGTTCGCCTTCTCGCGATAGCTATCGTAATAAAGGACGTGATAGGAGCAGATCAAGGTCGTATGATCCTGCAAAAGAGAGATCTCGTTCCCATAGTGTAATGGAAGACGAGGCTCTCTATAGAAAGAGACTCTATCTTGCTGATAAAAGCAAGAATGCATATGACTCAGACAGTGATAAGGCAGTTCGCGGTCGAGATGTTTCAGATAAGGTGAGGGATGATGATAGGAAACGCAGTCCTGGCTACATTAGCAAATATGTTGGAGTAGAGGACAAATATCGCAGCAGAGAGAGTAGGACCATAGAAGAGAGCAGGGAGAGGGTGGGTGACAGAGATCGGAAAAGGGAAAAAGAACGATCAAAGAGTAGGGACAGAGAGATTGACAGGGATAGGAGAAGGGAGAAGGAACGAGAGTGGAGTAGGGACCGAGAGTTAGATAGGGACAGGAGAAGAGAGAGGGAGAGATATAGAAGTAGGGACAGAGAGGTGGATAGAGACAGAAGAAAGGAGAAGGAAAGAGATCGAAGCAGGGATAGAGTCAAGTCTCTTGATAGAAGCAGAGATAGTGAGAGGGAAAGGGAGAGAGAAAGGGGCAGGTATAGTGATAGAGACATGGAGTACAAGCATGAGAGGCGAGATTATGGGACTAGAGATCAAGGAAGGGATAGGGACAGACACGTCAAAGACAGTGAACGGGATGGGTATAGACATTTGAGGAACTCAAGATATGACGAAAGGGATTACAATAATTATAGAACTGAAAAAATTGATCTGGCAAGAGTTCAAAGTTCAAAAGCTAATTCTTCGGTAGTGGGTGAGGACAAAATGAAAAGGTGAGTAGTGGGGTGATGACCCAATGAAATGGTGTTTGTTCATTTTTAAGAGATATCTGGGCAACCAGATGTAACCCTTTCCCTTTTGTCTCCTTTGATACTTACTATATTTCTTGGCTGCAGGAATGAAAACGGACAGGAAGACTATGAAGAGACAGAAACATTGCAACTCGCCGAACAAGAGGAGGAAGATCTTAACAGAATTAAGGAGGAGAGTCGAAGGAGAACACAAGCAATCTTATTGAAGTACAAGAGTCAGAAGTTACAGCAACAGAGTCATACGGAGGCTAATTCTGATGATGCAGAGAAAGGTACTTATCAGTTAGTTTTCAAGGTCTTATTTCTTAATTTTCCATCCATCCTTAACTTGTGCTCTATGTTGATGAACGGGTGACCGCAGATAAAGGTCATAATGTTACATGGTAATTTGTTGAGCATATCTATTACAGTATAATATTATGGTAGACAGGTCATTCCTTGTCTTTGGAAGTAGCATTCTTCTTATTATCTTTTGTAATCCTAGCTAATAGATATTGTTTCAAGATTTACCTTGTATATATTGTGGGAGCTGGTCTGCGTTGAATTGTTATTTTTGGGACTAAAGTGGAAGACTTTTGAGGAGATTGCCTTTTCCAATAACCTTAACCTTGTAGCAGCCATAGTTGAATCTATGTGGTTGGTATAATTTTCTTTTTCGTTTTTTTGCTTGGCATACAAATATCTTTGTTGATGGGGTACCATAATCTAATCTACGGTTGTAGACATTGGCATTGGCCTAAGGTTCATTCATGATATGATGTTGTTGCATAGATATTTGTAATGTTTTTCTTATGGTCTGGGTTAATTTTGTTATTACTTCTTTTATGATTAGTTTCACTTTCTATATGTTGAACAGATCAAGAACCTGCAGATCATCAAGGTCCATCAACAGCTCCTTCCAGTTCTCGTCAAGAAATTGTTGATGGTAGGATAGGGGGCAATGATGTCTTAGTTGCTGAACCATCGTTTTCTGTGGGAAAATCACCTCCACCAAATGGAGTTGCTGCTTCTGGTGGGACTCTCGGCACCAAAGGACTTGGAGAGGGTACTCCAAAGGTTGTTCCCTGTTTTTATCCTGCCCAGAAGTAGTTTGATAATTGAGCTTTTGTTCTTGTTTGTTGTTAAACGTCCTATTTCAGAAATAGTTTGATAATTGAGTGTTTGTTCTTTTCGTTGTTAGACTTCATATATCTTGTTATCAGATGTATATTATCTTCAATTAGCCAAAGCGTGGTTATTTTTTTTGTTTTTTGAGGTTGACTGAATTTGATGACATTTAATTCGCCCATTTGTGCAGAGTGAGAGGTCAGAAGGAATGTTCTGCGATGACATTTTTGGCGAGACCCCAACTGGAATTCGTAAATCTGTAAGCTCCACTCCTATGTTTTTGTTTGTTATATACGTGCAATCTTCTATTGATGGTGGGAGAAATAATAATCCTGCCTGGCCATCAGTTTTTTGCCTTTTTAATACCTTATTTATACCCTATTTGGCTTCCTTAAACATCTTAATATGCATTGTGGATTGTTTTGCAAAGGATTTCACTCACGCACATCTCTTTTCAGGGAAAAGGTGATGGTGTACGGATTGAAAGGAGTGCTCTTCATGATAACTGGGACGATGCTGAGGGGTACTATAGTAAGTATTTGATAATAGAAAGAAAATTCTGCTTATCCTGTTTGTGGATGCTTGCTTAGACTTGTTTGCCCTGTTTGTTAAGTATTTATGGCCATCTCACTTGTCATTGGTAGTGCCGTAGTGGCCCTCACTCCTCACCTATATGCTTGTTGATTTGTGTACTTATTTTTATTCTTTCTGGAGTCAATACTTCAGTTCTGTTCATGTTGGAGCAGATGGAACTCCGGTACAGTTACTCATTACAAATTTGCTTTCCATAATTTTATTGCCAGAAAAACTTGGGAAAAAAAAATCATTTAAACTTTCACCTTATGTTTGCACTTTTAACAAATTTTCTTTTTCTATGATATCCTAATAGCATTTTTCTATGATGTCATACTAGCAGTTAATTTCGTATGCGGTCAACTTGATGTAAGTATCTCATTCAGCTAGAAATATAAGTTCGTTCCTATGATTCAGCTTCTTTTCCTCTGAAAATTAGAATATTCTACAGAGGATTTTCTGAAGGTGTGACATTTCCTTTGAACTATGATTCTTTTTGTGAGCCAACACTAAGAATAAGTGATGCTTTAAATCTGTGGAAGAAATGTGGAGCTGTAGGTTGTTATATGAGTAAAAAATGTTGTGTTCAATATTTTTCTCGGTTATATTGCACTTTTCTCATGTAAATTTCTTCATATTCAGGCTACAGATTTGGTGAATTACTTGATGGTCGATATGAGATTACTGCTGCCCATGGGAAAGGTGTCTTTTCGACAGTAGTTCGTGCGAAGAATGTTAAGGCCTCTGATGGAGAACCCGAAGAAGTAGCAATAAAAATTATACGTAGTAATGACACTATGTAAGTGATCATGTTACTTTTCCTCAATCTAGTCGTGTAGATGTTAGTTAGAGAGAGACATTTTTTGCTTTGTTCCCAAAATTCTTACTCATGTTTTATTATGATGCAGGTATAAGGCTGGTATGACTGAGCTAGTCATATTGAAGAAATTAGTAGGTCAAGATCCAGAGAACAAGCGTCATTGTGTTCGGTTTTTGTCAAGTTTTAAGTACCGGAATCATCTTTGTTTAGTTTTTGAATCTCTTCATATGAATCTGCGCGAGGTTTTAAAGAAATTTGGACGCAATATTGGTCTCAAGCTGACCGCTGTTAGAGCATATGCCAAGCAACTTTTTATATCGCTGAAGCATCTTAAAAATTGTGGTGTTCTTCATTGTGATATTAAGCCTGACAACATGCTGGTAAATTTAGTTACTTTTTCATAATTGGTTTGTTTGTTTGTTGTTTTTTTGTTTGTTTTTGTTAGTTTTTTTTTTTTTCCTTCTTGCGTCTTTATTGTGGGTTAACTTTATGTTTGCTTCATTTTTTTTTTCAGGTAAACGAGGCAAAGAATGTGCTGAAGCTTTGCGATTTTGGCAATGCCATGTTTGCTGGTAAAAATGAGATCACGCCATACCTTGTTAGCCGCTTTTATCGTGCTCCCGAAATTAGTAAGTTAATCTCTTGTACTGCCTTTTGTGATTGTTCGTATGTTTCCCTTTTCAAAATTTTTATTTGACTAGTGTATCTAAGTTGTATCTGAAAATTTTTAATTAGTTTTTGATTTTTTATTGCAGTTCTTGGCTTGCCCTATGATTATCCACTGGATATCTGGTCTGTGGGCTGCTGTTTATATGAGCTATATACCGGAAAGGTTCTTTTTCCGGGTGCTACAAATAATGACATGCTACGACTTCACATGGAACTCAAGGGCCCTTTTCCAAAAAAGATGCTACGCAAGGTCAGTATATAATTGTCAAATTGAGATATTAGTTACGTTTTGTTGTGTTATAATTTGAATGTTTCAACTTGATTGTAGAAAATACTAGTAAATTGTTTTTCACTTTTATTATTTAATTTCATATTATCTAATGGTGTGTGGTTTTTTTCCAAGCATATAGTGGCTTCTTTCGCCTAGTTAGAGACATCTTAGATGAAAGGAACTAGGCTATTGGTGCATTCGAAGCACTGTTCTTTTTTCTTTTTTCCCTTTCTTTTTTCTTTTTTTTAATTTTTGATTTTTTTTTTTCCGATGTATCCAACCCATAATAACTTGCTTGTTTTTCTAACTTTTCCTTTCGCAGGGAGCTTTTACATACGAACATTTTGACCAAGATCTGAACTTTCATGCTACTGAAGAGGATCCTGTTACAAAAAAGGTAATTTTCTGTTTGTTGGCTTGTATTTATGTATCAAGTTATTTGCCAATTCTATTGCATGGTATGTAATCTGCAAAATTGGAGTTCGTAGTTATCTTGTATTTTGATCAAGATTTGATTTTGCCTTTGCAGGCTATCAAGCGGTTGATTCTCAACATAAGGCCAAAAGATATTGGAACAATTATTTTGGGTTCCCCTGGTGAGGATCCAAAGATGTTGGCCGATTTTAAAGATCTTCTAGATAAAATGTTTGTTTTGGATCCAGATAAGAGGTTGACGGTATCACAGGCATTGAGCCATCCATTCATCACTGGCAAGTGAACCCTGTTGCTGATTTTCTGACTCCAGAATTCCTGTTCAGCTAGATATTTGTAGATTATGACCTAATTTATGTTCAGTTTCTAATCCCTGGGCATTGTCTCTTCTTCTCTGTGATGGCCTGAGAGCTTTTCGAGACGGTTTGGAATTGCTGAAGTCAAAAGGGGGGTGATGTTTGGTTCAGGAGTACACATGTGGCTGGTTCTTTCAAAGGAGTGTACTGTTTCTATTGTAAGACAACTAGCCGAAGGCGTTTCCTTTCCCTTGTAACCACCATTAATGATTAGCTGATGCGAAAATTCATTGTCTTAAGAATGTCTTACACAATTTTTTATCAGTTTGAACGTTGAACCTAATTTGATTTATCAATTCTCTTGAGCTGGTAGATTTTTAGCCAAGATGAAACAGTGAACCCTTTTTTGTCGGCTTTCTTCCATTTTTTTTCTTATTATTTTTATATATACCATGCTTGGATTGTTAAATTTCATTTGTGCATTCTTTCCTGATATTTGGACACTATCGTAAGAGTAGAAGGTTTGCTGTATCATCCTTCAATTTCCCATCGTTGTCTATTTCTTTTAACATTTTTTTCCTTTTAATTAATTTGGGTTCTAGGAAATCTAATTTATTCTTTCGTTCAGGATTTCTTCCACTGCTTTGAGGGAACCCTACAGTGCTTAGATGCTTTAAAAGGCACCCGGGAGAAGGTACCTTAGATTGTTTATTGGGAGATTATTGTGGCAACATTGAGTCTAGCTATCATGATTTTTGTTTCTCTGTTTGTACTGTTCTAGCAACCTTACTGGGCTTATGGATAATTCGCTCTAGTTGAATCCATATGGGCTACTATTTTTGCCCTTGGATATTTCTATCCGTGTTCTCTGTGTGTTATTTGACGATTTTCTTTTTAAATATTGCTTGCCTTAAATCGATGTTAGGATCCTTGAATATGAATTGTGAGTGGCCACTTTGCAGATAAAAGTGCATTTTTGACCCCTTCTCTTGTTGATGTCTATCCCTTTTGCTTTTAGCGCTTTGACATTTATATTACTAGCGAAGTTATTTGAGTGCACTAGTGTCTGAATCTGTTATACTTTTTTCCTTTTTTGCTGCTCATCTTTGCCTATGTGCATATCCTAATGAAATCGCATTACATCTGATCCATGGTCTGGTCATCTTGGAGGCACGTGCATTGGAGGGTGTGGCTGTGGCATTGATGTTTGAGTCCCTTGGTAAGTTATTTTTCTGCATGCTGTTTTCTTAAAATGTAGTCGACTTTTATTGTTCAGAGACAATATTTTAATATGACTCTCTGTCGTCTTAGGTGACGGCCCCCTATGTGCGTGCAGCAATTGTAAGTATGTGCAAACCATGATAATATATTTCTTCATCTTAGTAGTGTTTATTAATCCTAAGTTACGTAAGAGTTCGTGAGTTCCATATATTTCATTTTAACATGACTAAAAAGCTTGAATAAATAAGGTTGGTATAGGACCAAATGTGAGCCTCAAGGTTGTAGATCTAGGCTTTTGATTCGTAATTAGTACGTAAAATTGGGAGGAGGTTTTTTGGTATTGGAGATAAATTGGCAAGTAGAATGAAATAAACTTAGAAAAAGTCATGTGAGATCGGGGGTTTGACCTAAAAATTCCGTTGTTAATGTGTTACGACATGTCTTTACCTGTACTATGTTAGTTATGAGCAGCCAACGTTAGTATTTCACAGGTTATCAATGTGGGATTTGGGCATTTCACAGGTAATCAATGTGGGATTCCCCTAATCTTAATTTTGCATGTAGAACTGAGCAACAAAATTTGAGGTTCGGGGAAAAGGGGTCTTGCACATCTCGACTACAGATTGACATACGTGATTTGAGTTCGTAGTTTGAGAGGTTTTCTTTGTCATTGCACGACCAAATTTACAGTCTCAGTTTACTTTAGTTTTAGCATCAAGCATAGTTTGATGAGTTTACTATCATTTATTACGAGTGCAATTTTGGTTTATTGGTCTGATTCATGAGCTTTGGCGATAGGTTTTTATGTGAAAGAGAAATAAATGTTGCACAAAAACTTTTCATAAGGGGAAAAAAAAAAAAAAAATTTATATAAAAAATATGAAATGTACATATAAGCATTTCTCAGCATTCTGAATTCGTATTTTAGCAGGTTTGTTTTGTACGCAGACTTGGTATTTGTATGCTAGTAGAATTTCTGTTAACATTATATGTAACGATTGAAATATTAGACGGATGTCGATCTCATGACAGCTAGAGTGACACTAACTGGGATTCGTAGTTAGGGGCCTTTAGTTTAGGTAGATAGATGTAATTAATGTGCGTAGACTTTTATATAGAGGTTTCTCCTAGTAAGTTCTAGATTGTTCTAGATTTAAGACCGATTTGGGAAAGATTTCTGGTTAAGAAACTTCTGCGAAGATGTTTTTGGGTCCTTGTTTTTGAACACTAATTATTATTGGTATTTTTCTATTCCACTTTGTTCTCGACCTGCAGAATACCAGGGGTCTAATTTGTAATTAGAATTTTGTATTGGAGACTTCAGTTTGTTCAGTTGAAGACTAATTTTGGCTTAATAGAAAAAAGTGCGTTTTATTTTTTTATTTTTTTAAAAAAATAATTATTGTGTTGGTTTATTCCAGCATGGGCGTTAATATTGCACATGTTTGCTTGGGGGGTTAGGGAATGGGAGTGATCAATCAGTTAATCTCATGTTTACTTTCCACATTTGGTCGAGTTTATCAGTTAATCTCATGTTTAACGATAAATTTAAAGCGAGGCTTTTAAAAAAAAAAAAACCAAATATATATTTTTATTATAATGCAATATTTTTTAAATTTTTTTTTTTTTTTTGGCTGCAAGGACTCAAGGGTGTTTGTCACTTTCAATGCAAAAAAGAGACATTTTAAGGGAAGAGACTGATTCCAAACATTTTAAGAGCATAGGGGTCATTTTGCCAAAATTTGAAAAATGAAGATAAAAAATTCACCTGCTTAAGAATTCAAGGATGAATTGTTTGGAGGGAAAAAGCGTAAAAACTTAAAACGTATTGAGAAAAAAATTAAATATGGATTTTGTTTCGTTTTTAAAATTTTATGTAATTTGAAAAAAAAAATTTATTTTATTTCGACTTAAAAATGTAAAATTATGAATTTTTAAAATTTGAAAAGTCTTAAAAATATTTGGAATAGTGAATAGTAAGATTGGAAGAAAATGAAAAAAAAAAAAAAAAAAAAAGTTTGGAAACATGTTTTCAAATGTGATCCTAAACATAAACAAAAGATCATGATGAAACGAGAACCAAAAAAATGTTTCATATAGTGAGACACCTGTCAAATAAAACAAGTAACAAAGCAGCTAAAAAGTGCATCGTTGCTTTTTATATATGTTATAGATTGGGACTATTTTGCCAAAATTTGAAAAATGGAGATCAAACTATCACATGCTTAAGAATTCAAGGATCAACAATTCGAAAATTGAATTCAATTACAATCAAAATAACTCTAATGTTTTGTTTAGAATACTGGTTTTAATCTAAAAAAATTCAAACTTAGTATTTTTCTAAAAAATCAACTAATTTCTTAATATGTTTTTAAAAAGTTAATAAATTTCAACTGAAACTAGTCAATTAACCGAACCATTATTCTTTAACTTAAGCGGATCAATCAAATGGCATGTTAGTATTTGTTAGGGATTACATATAAGAATGTCATAAATTTGACACCTTATATTTATGTCCATCATAACATTAAAATTGATAATTTTATCATTTAATAACATTAAAATTATCAATTTTAAGCTTTGTTTGGCATTTAAATTACTAAATTGTACTTTTTCATCTTAATTTTTGTATTTTTTTGATAGGTCAACAAAATTTATAACTAGTTTTTGAAAAGTCAACCAATTCCAACTTCAAAATTTTATCTCCAACCGGCGAATCAAACGCAAATGTTAGAGTTGTTAAAATTATAAAGAGGTATTTAAAACATGATTCTCTACCTAATTTTTTTATTTGGGGTTTGTTAGCGATCAAGCTTACCTTGAAGAGTGCCCCTAGCTTTTTCGCATGAAAGGCCTTCTCGCCTTCCAAATATTTTCATGTAATGGTGCCTAAGAGAAATCCAGCGTAGAAGATCCTCTTGAATTATATGGTCGGTGGAAAGTTACAAATTGTGGAGGCTAATAATAGAATTATCAAATATCTAAATTTGAACTATTTTCCATGCGAATGCGTCTAAATCCCGTTTTACGAATTTGTGCTCTATTTTCAAATATGGTATCCTTCGCAGCAGTTTCTTGGAGTCTTTCTTACCTAAAATTAGTTGACTATAGTCTTCTCTCGTGTGGTTATGTTTTGATTGATGGTAGATTATGACTATGAGTAAAATCCAGGACTTGAAAATAGTTGGTCTTTAACTTGTAAGAGATGTTTTCTTTTCTTTTCTTTTCTTTTTTCAAAAATATATATTTTTAACAAACACAAAAATAAAGAACATACATAATTTACAGATAGATCGACCATAAGAATTTTTTAAAAAGAGATAACGCCCTAATTTATTAATGGATCCTATTAAGTGATCCTATCCAGATGGGATGGTGGTTTTAATAAAGAAGATATGCACTGTTGACTAGGCTAGAGTGTTTGGTTGCTACCAAAAAAGCTGGAGTGTTAGGTTTGTTACGTGGGAAATCATGTCTAGCAATGTCGTCCATCTTGGACAAGCTTCCAATTATGTAGTTTTATTTTCAATCTTGCTAAGTTTCTTACAAATAGTGAAAAGGTAGATTGTTTGTTTATGGTGATCCCAAAATTTAAAAATGAAAAGAAAAATCAGAAGTGTCACGCTAATTATATCTTAGGGTATTCTTCGGATGGCAATGGGCCACCAAACCATCGTTTTCATCACTAATAATTGATCAGCAATGGGGAAACAAATTAAATTAGAGCCTGTGCTGTTTAATTTGAGTATCGATTTGGTCAATTGGGTACTAATGATTGAGTTGATTATATTTATATTTTATCCTCGAAGTATTTGCTAAAACAATAATTTTAAAAAGTGAAGTTAGTAGAATGGTTTTTTTTTTTTAAGTTGTACACTGAACGTCTAGATAAAGCACACATTGTAAAAACATAGTGCGCGGAAATCATTTTGTTAAATAAAATTTTTGAAAATTCATTATGCAAATTCATTAGGTCATTTTATTCTTCGAGGGAAAATGAGTGTAGACTTTTTTTTTATTAAAAAAAAAAAAAGGGAAGTTGCTTATTGTTAGGAATTAAACCCTTACTTTTATAAACAATAACAATCGAAGAAAAACTATGAAATAGAGCACATTAAAAACAATTATAATGGTAAGAGCTAGGTTCACTTGGTCACTACAAATTTTTAATTATAGTGGGATTAATTCTACTAATGCCTCTGAACTATGTATCATATTTCATTTTATCCCTTGAAGTATCAAAATCATTTATCGTGTCCCCTGATATATGTAAAATCATTCAAATTGCCCATTCCATCTACTTCCGTTTATCTCTTTAAAGGATTGCTGATATGGCACACTATAAAAGATTAAATAAATATATTTTAATTATAAAAAAAATATTAATTTTAAATAAAAAATAAATTAAAAAATTTTCTCTCTCTACTATAAACTTCTAACAAAAATGTGAGAGAAACTTCATAGCCTTGCCTGTGTTATTTGGTATTTAGGTTGTGTTTGAGCATAGTTGGGAGCGTTTGGAAGTTTTTTCGCTAATGGGTTCTTGTGGGGAGTTTAACAAGGGCTTCTTTACTCATTGGATTTCTACTTTTGATGCCTTTAGACATGAAATTGGGCATCGCTGAGCCTCCCTCTTTTGGCGGGTGTGCGATAGGCTGTCTTCATCTCTATTAATCATATCATGTGTCTCCTGGAATAGTTTCTTGATGGGTTTTTGGGTTTCGACTTTGCCTTTTATTTTATTTTATTTTTCTTCCTTGGACTTTGCTAAATTCTTGAAATTTTGGTGGGTTTGAACATGTTTGAGAATTTCTTTTGAGAAGAAAAACAAAACAAGTGATGAAAAAAAAAAAGTCCGCTGAAAGCAAGTTGAAATTATATATACATAAATGCAAATATGCAAATACACAATGTTTTTCTACTTTTGAGGCCTTAGACATGGAAATTTTCTGTACAATTTTGTTCGGAAATATACAATAGAGAGAGCGAGGGAGACAAGGAGAAAGACAATTACTTTTTGATTATTTTTTATTTGAAATTAAGATTTATTTTAATAATTAGGATTTAGATTTTAAAATATATATATTTTTAATCTTAAATAGTGTGATACGTTCGCAATCCGTTAAATAGATAAATGGAAGTAGATAGAAGGGCAATTTGAATGATTTTACATATATTAGGGGAACAATGAATGATTTTATTAATTCAGAGGGTAAAATGAAATATGGTACATAGCTTAGGGACATTCATAAATTAATCCGATAAGATGAAAAGTACAACTCACTTTACAATTGCATCACTCAATCTCTCTCAAAAACAGCTATCATAAGATTACTTAATAATGTTAAAAAAAGGTTACCTAATAGTAATCCCCTCGAAATACATGTATAAAATGCCTAAAATACCCCTTAAAATTAGATCCTATAGTGATCAATGCCAAATATGCACAGTATGATTAAGCTTAACACGACTCAAATCCTTTATATTAATTAAAGGGATGTGTAATCTTTTCCCCAAAAAAGAAAAAAGATAAAAGAAATAGGTAATCAATAATTACTCTTTTTATCTAGTCTTGAATGCGTATCTAGACCGGCTAGTGCCAGTTGGATTGGATTTTGGCCTTTTTTTTTTTTTTTCTCTAATTTAATTTTACAAGAAGACGTTCAAATCTTCTAGATTTCTTGAAGGTTAATATCATGTGAGAGCTTATTTATATTTCCTTATGTCGGCCTCACAACGGAAGAAAACCAGGTCAAAATATACATACAAGTACTCAATGGCAGGAAATTCGCTCCACTAGACGGCCGAGATGAATTGTTAAAGAAGAAGAAGGAAGGAAAAAAAAAAAAAAAAAAAAAAAAAAAGCTTTTGGCATTGGGCTTTGTATTTCCCGTGACTAAGCAAGAATTTTTTTATCGGTGGCCTAAGAACTATATAAAAGATAATTAGGAGATTATATTATGATCAAATTTCATTTTATCTACTTAAAATAAATTTTTTTGAGGTCCCCTCCTTAGTCCTTCATTAGCTACGTGCCTGTTTCCCGGATTAATGACATAAATGTTTAAATAATATCTTTTTTTCAAAAATATATATAATTTTGTTTTATTTTAAATTTGTTATTGTCCTTAATTTTGTCTCCATAATAATGAAAAAGAAAATTAATAATGAAAATTAAATATGGAAATGAAGATCAATATGATAATGGAAATTGAATATGGAAATGAAGATCAATACCATAAAGAACCAGATATTAAAGACCATAAAAAATCTGGTTGTACCATATTTGCAATAAAAAGTTTGTAACAAAAGATAAACGAAAAGAAAAAGAAAAGGAAAAAATAATAATAATTAGTGTTAAAAAGTCAACGCAGGATCTTGTCCACGTAATAGAGAGAAAAGAAACTTCCCCTCGATCTTCCTAAAAGTTGTTGGCTCAGCCTCAGCCGCGTCCAACATGATTATTTACTCGTCTACACACAAGACTTGGTTATTAAGCAAATATCAAATCAAAATCTTTTACTAGGTTCCTTCCCATGAACACAAGTACAAAACGCACATAAAATTAAAAAAAAAAAAAAAAACAATCAAGTCTCTCGAAAGTCTCAACCACACCAACAAAGCTTATTATATTTATCATTTTATATTCTTCTTCTCATCATCACTTGCCGTCACGTAAAAAAGGGTTCGAACGGCAGGACTCGTTTGTTTCCTCTCGTGCCCTCCTTCCAGAATCGACTTTTCTACTTAAATCGTTGCCTTTCGGGAGATTAAGAAGAAGATATATCAATCTTTCAGTTATCAGCATGAGGAACAAGTTCGGTTCTTTGCTGGGCAGAAGCTTGAAGACCTCAAAGTTCAAACCACTCGTCAGTCTCGCTATCTCACGCCTCGCCGTGCTGAAAAACCAGCGTCAAGTGCGGTTCTCGCAAGCGCGGTCTGATGTTCTTCAGCTCCTCCAACTTGGCAACCATGATCGGGCTCTTCTTCGCGTAAGCTAATATTATTATTATTATTATTATTATTTTTTAAGTGTTTGTATGAATTTTGGATGTGTATGTTTTGTGTTTCTTGTGGAGATCCAGATTGTGATTTTCTCGAGAATTTGCAGGTGGAGCATGTGATCAAGGAACAGAATATGTTGGATGTGTATGACATGATAGAGAAATATTGTAACCTCTTGATTGAGAGGACTCACCTCATTGAACACGAAAGGTTTGTCCCTTTTCCGAAAAATTTCCGTTGAAATATAGAGGTTCACTTGAGTTTAAAATGTGTGTATTTGTGTTTATAATTATATATATATATATATATATATAGATGTATGTTTGTATTTGTTTCTTGAGTTAACTAATACCATAAGCAAATTCTCTTCGTCTTCGTGCAGAGAGTGTCCAGAAGAACTAAGAGAGGCAACATCTGGTTTGCTTTTTGCAGCTTCAAGATGTGGGGATTTTCCAGAGCTACATGAGATTCGTGCCATTCTTACGTCTCATTTTGGGAAAGAATTTGCTGCCCGGGCCGTTGAATTGCGTAACAACTGCGGAGTCAACCTTACGGTATAAAAATTTCTTTCGTTTGTCAAGTATTCAAACGTAGAACAGTGATGCTTTGTCAATATTTTTGCAAAATGTGAATCTTTGTCAAAATAGGCATGCAATGGCTCTAGCTCCTTTTTTTTTTTTTTTTTTTTTTTTTTTTTTTTTTTCGCCAGAAAGATGTTAGACTTGACCTCACAAAAAGACTGAAGTACCAAATGGGCAAATTTCACACCAAGACAAAATTAATTTTGGAAGATATAATATTAGATCTTTTGTTTGATAGAAGAGAAACAGGTCTAAAGTGTCAAGCAGAGTTTATGAAGTGGTGAGAATACGATAAATTAAGATAGTCGAGAAGGTGGCTGCATTGGTATTTTTGGGTAATAGAATGTATGGTGATAGTGGGGTGAGCTTGGGGCAACAGTTCGGTGGAATAAACGAGAGTACTCTCTGTTGATGATCGTACTGGCTGAGTCTAGCTGTATTTAGTTTTGGTTTGCATCTTTATGTCTAATATTTTATGACATGGTAGTTCTCAATGTATATTGGTTTGTGCAGATGATACAAAAGCTGTCAACTAGGCAGCCAATCTTGGAGAACAGAATGACGGTGCTTAAAGAAATTGCAGCCGAGAATAGCATTGTTCTGCAACTTGAGGAAGCTGCTTTCTTTTCCACTCAGGTATGCAAGTTAACCAAGAAACAGGAATTTGAAATTTTGATAACTATTAATAACACACAGCTTGCTCTGTCTTCGTTGCAGGAGAAGACGGATGTGCAAAAGAACCAACACCAGCCTGCACCGAAAACAGGTTTGCACATCTTGCCGGAAGATCTCGAGGATGGTAAGTTCTCGGGGAAATACAAAGATGTTGCTGATGCAGCTCAAGCAGCCTTTGAGTCTGCAGCTTTTGCAGCCGCAGCCGCAAGAGCAGCAGTGGAGCTTTCTAGATTTGGACATGATTCTGATAGTCAGGACAGTCCCGGAAGTCGACAAGGAAAGTCTGCTGACAGAAACGAGCCCATGAAGTTGGAATCTGAATTAGAAGAAGAGAAAATTCCGGTTGAAAATCAAACGGTAAGACTGAAGAGGTCATTCTCTTCTTCAAGTTCAGATGACATGAATCAAGCAAATCCTTCCGGGAAGGATGTAGTTTTCGATGACAGTGATAGTGAGACAGTGGATGTGAAAAACAACACGTCCGCATCTGATATGAAAATCCCTCCAAGATTTCAAGCTGGTCTAAAGGCCGACTCGATTCAACACTCCAGAGAAAAAGAAGCTGCTGGCTCCGAGGGTGAAAGTGAGCCACGTTTAAACTTAGAAAAGGGACCATTTTCTGTGAGAACTTGGCGATTGCGGGGGTAATGAGATTTTGTTATGTTTTTTCATCTGCACGCAAATGTGAGTGGTGTGGTTATGTCATAAGTTGGTTCAACGAATTTGCTTGATCTTTTTTGTTTCTATGAAATGTGTGCTTAAATAGCCCTTTTTTTTTTTTTTGGTAATGAACTATGGAGATGAAAGAGTTTTGAGTTTTTATAATGGAGGTGAAAGTTGTTCAGATTAAGGATTTTAAGTTTTTTATTCTTGTACTTTCTGTGCATGAGCATAGAGGAAAGATAATTCTTAACTACAATCATATGCATCGGCAATCTTGGGCATGCAAGTCAAGGATGGTTTATGCTGGGTTCTCTTAAGAAAACTATCTCATTACTCTTCAGAAGATCTAAAATATGAGCAGCTGAAGATTTTCTTTAGCAAAGAATTCTTTTATAGTAAATCTAAGTTGCAAGGAACTATTGCATCGGCCAGAAAATCTTAATTTCATATCATGAGCCAAATATGAAGGTTTAAGATGTAACAAGCATAAATGGTAACCAAAATTTGGGGATACATAAGCTTGATCTACAATTTAAGAGCACGCAGAATCTGCACTCTTCCTCAACAAAATTTCCTGCCGTCAAAGAGCAAGGAAACCATCTTCTAAAACTCTTAGGAAAGACTTCACCAACCTCTTGGCCGTTTATTACCACGTTGCAGCAGGTCGCAAAATGACTGCAAACTCATGCCAACGTCTTCATCATATTCAATCCCAAGTTCTTCCTGTCATTTAATAAACTTCATTAGTGACAAACCAAGTGCCGGAAAAGGACCCCAGATTCCAGAACAAAAATCATATTTTCATGAGACCATTAGATCATATGAAATAACCTTGAATTCCTTGAGATCCTTTGGTGAGTTCTCAGTGATAGCATCCCAGAGATCTTTGAACATCCTTTTACGCTTTCTCCACTGACCTATTTTCTCTGTGCACATCTGCTCAACCACCTTACGTTCCTCTGGCTTCACCAACGTAACTCCACCACGCAATTTCTCCAATTTTTTCTCCATTTCCTCGACCTGACATAACAATGGGAAAATCCCATAGCTATAATTATGTAGTCTAATAATAAACTAAAAACCAATTCAAAGACACTTAACCAACCTCCATTCTTAGTTTGGCTTCCTTATCTCGCATCTGTTCCAGTGTTAAATTTGACTGCAAAGCCTTTATCTCTGCAACAAATAATCTCTATCTTATAATCCTTCTATTACAATATATAAATATATATATATATATATATATATATGTTTGCATGTATTTCACATAAACATCAAATGAGAGACAACAGATAGTACCTCCTTCAACCTCACTAATTGCTCTCTTCTGTTCCTGAAGCTGTTCCTGCAATTTGGCATTTTCTTCCTTCATCTTGTTAAGCTCATCGCCATTTGGGATGTCGAATTGGTCCTGCCTAGCAAGGTATATCTTCTGCTTCCCATACTCCTTGAACGAAATCCGCCCGCTGTCAGCGAGACTATCCAGCGCTTTCTGGATCGACGCCTTCTTCAGGTTGAATTTTTGCAGTGCGTCTGCCACATTTTGAGAATTCAACGGCCTATTTTGCTGTAAAAACAGATGGCAAATATTAGGATCAGTACGACTTTTTCCTCAAACGCAATTAGAAAGAGCACCCCAAAAAAAAAAAAAAAAAATTCAGTTTCAAAAGTATGCCGAATTACTTTTTTCTGTTTGTTCTGCTAGAAAATATCTTACTGAAGATAAATAAACTGAGGCCTCATCTTTTTCATGAAAATAATGCTCCTATAACTAGTGTGAAAGAAAATGAGAGATTTTGTGTTTCTTTATCAATTAGCAAAAAAACAAAAAAGAAAAAAAAAAGGATTATTAACTCAAATTTGTATACTAAATCAGAAAAATGCGAATAAAACAATGAGGTCAAAATCTGGAAAAAAAAAAAAAAAGAAGTTAATTAGAGAGAGAGAGGAAAAGTCTGCATATATGGTTACCTCATTGACGAAATTGAGCACAATTGCTGCGAAAATTTACAAAATTAAACCCAAAAACAGAAATAATCAGACGAGGAGATTCGAGAATATAATTGAAATAGTTGTTAAAAGAAAACAGAAGCAAATAAAAGAAGAGTCACCTTCGGCACTATCGGATTTGGGAGCCATAGATCGCGGTGTTTGGGAGCTAAGAAAGGGCGGGAAAATCTTCTGAGAAAAATTTAATCCGCGATTGTCTATTTATTGCATATAGCAGCAAAACTTGTCATGAAAGCAAATCGGAGGTGGCTTCTTCAAGACGGCGTCGTTTACTTTCCCTCTAAACGATGTCGTCTTGCTTGTCAGAATTAAAAAATATAGGTAGCCCTTGAACTTGTTACCCCCTTTGTATTTTTTTCTTTTTAAACTTTTGATAAATTAAAATTACACAATGTAATAAAGTATTCTCAAATTAATTATGACTATATATCTCTCAGGCTATTCTCAGATTTGCATGAAACTAGTTGATCTTTCAATTAAAATTGAGTCAAGTTTTCTCTGTTTTACCGATCAATTTCATGATTTTTTCTATAAAAAATGAGAATGAAGACGAGATAACATCAATGATTCTTTTTCTTTATAGTAAAAAAAATATATATATATGTATATATGATGACTACTAAATATAAAAAATTATACGCACGTATTCTCTATTTATTTGAAGTAAACAACTAAAATTTCAGGTGATGAATAGAGCAACCAACATATTAAATTTCGATGATCGAATCAATTACTTATCACGTGGATTTGAATGTTATCTTCCAAATTTTTGAACTCCAATTTGAATAATCGCCTTTGAGACCTTTTTTTTTTTTTTTTTAAACATAATTTAAAGAGTTGTATATTTTACTAAATCCATAGAATAACATGTTATATTCCATGAGAGCAATTCGTTAATTAAGTAAAATGTAAAGGGGGTCAAAGCACTTAATCTTATGGTGCTTTGCTACACCGATTTGAAATGAAATTTTGATATTGGAGTTGATTGACTTTTCAAAAATCAACTAGTTATAATTCTTTTTAATTTTTTAAGGGAAAAAAAAATTTAAGATGAAAAACTTAAGTCCAAACCGATCGACAAAACGCATGCTTAATTAATAGAAAAAAATAGAAAATTATCTAAATAATCACATTTTTTTCATCCAGTAATCAATATGACATAAATTCTCTAATAATGACCAATGTGATATAAATTTTTGTTTATTTTCGTATCATATTGAAATAACATCAAATTCTTTTGTTCTATTGATAAATTGATTTTTAAACTTGTGTCAGTTTTTTAACCGAAAAAGAAGGTGAAGCGCGGGAAATGACTAATTGGTCCTCGCGCCAAAGCCCAAAAAATACGGAAAGATCACTATCTCCTCAAATCAAATCCACGAGTAATTGGTGTCTGAGAACCGAGCCACGAAAGTCAAGAGAAAGAAAGCCAGAGACGACGAGCTCCGCCATGGCAGCCTCTCAAGCTTTGCTCTGCAGTAACCGCTCCTTCGTTCCCGCGAAACCCATTTTTCATCGCCCGAAAAATCCGAGAACCCATTTCTCACTTTTACACGACGAGACACTGCTTCCAAAATCCTTGGAGACTCCGAAACTGAACTTGGAGTTCAGATTCAGTACGGATAAGCTCATATGTCACGCCACTCCGCAGAAACCCAGCGCCGCCATGGAAGAGTTAGACGACAATTTGCGGAGAGTGATACAAGCTCTGCTTTGGGTTGCAGAAGGTGTCTACATTTTGTGGCTTTTCCTTCTCCCTTATGCCCCTGTAAGTAAATGTCCCTTTTCTTCTGTTTTTTCCTGGGTTTTTTTTCTTCTTTTACATAATATTGCATTGGTTATATATATATATATATATATATATAAACAGGGAGATCCTGTGTGGGCGATCAGTTCGGAGACGGTGAATTCGCTTGTGGGTCTTTCTCTCAATTTCTTCTTTATCTTGCCTCTGATGAACGCTGGTATTCTCAAATTTCTGTTTCTGTTTCATTTTCTTTCCTTGTTAACATTTTCTTGGATTTCATAAACAACATATACATTACATAAGATTGAAGAACATTTAGCGCAAAATCAACGCGTCATGGACACCAGGTTTGTCATTAGGGAAGACAGGTTTTGATCATCGTTTCATTGATGATAAGGAAAAACGAGAGAAATCGGACCGAGTATAGCATTCATACCGAACGAATTTCGATGATTTGTATATTGAATAGTGGTGGATTGTATTTTCTTCTTTTTTTCTAGCTCATTGTGATTCTGATATATATATATATATATATATATTTTTTTTTTTTGGGAGCAAGTTCTTGTTATGTGATATAATCTGCACTTACCTTCTTGGCAGAGTAGTCGGCATTCATGCGATTAAAGCCCCTGTTCTACACCCGGTACGGATCGTTATTTGAAACTGCATTTGGTTAGTACTTTGTGATTTACCAAAAAGTTTATTGATCGAAAGATTTGTTTCTGATAATTCTTAATTTTCCTCTACTTAGATGTCTGAAGGATTGTTCAATTTTGTCATTGGGTGGACATTCATGTTTGCTCCATTGCTGTTCACCGATTACCGGCGAAACAGATACAAGGGCTCTCTCGACGTTTTGTGGGGTCTGCAGATGTTCCTCACAAACAGTATGTTCCCTTACCAACTCTCATGACAACATTGAGATTTGCTTGATCTATAACATTCTAATGGAGTTCAATTTCATGTTTTTTGATGTTGTATCACCAGCATTTTTGATACCTTACATGGCAATCCGACTGAATGAGGCCGACTCAGACTCCACTCAAAGCAAGCGCTCGCAGCTGGGATCCGTGATGACCAGAGGTGCGTCAATCGTTGGACTTAGTGGCGGAGTTGCCTGTCTGATATCTGTATTGTGGGCGCTCTTCGGCCGAATGGATGGCAATTTCGGCGGAATTGCAGAGAGGTTAGAGTTTTTGATCAGATATCTCGGATCAGAGAGGCTTGCATATGCATTCATTTGGGATATATGTTTCTACATTGTTTTCCAGCCTTGGTTAATAGGTGACAATCTTCGAAACGTCGAGCAAAGTAAGGTCGGTATCGTGAAATACCTTAGATTTGTCCCTGTGTTTGGCTTAATTTCTTACCTTGTCTCTTTGAATCCTGATGATGAACTGTAACTACAGATACAAGTAAAACTATTTTGAGGCTCTTTCATTCGCTAGAGATATTTGTCTATGATGTCCAAACACTTTTTTTCGGAAATTCATTTGTATGAATTCTCTTTCTTCTTGTTGGATACTTGAATTCAGTGAATAGATTGACCTTAAAACTAGCATTTTCTCCCTCTTATAGATTTGTTTGTGCATCAAATATTGAGATTACATTGAATACGAAAGAATATTGCTACTTCCATTATCATCGTTTCTTATGGTAAGCCAGCATTTGTTGGTAGCACTCCTCTACAAAGTAAATTAGTGGATTACCAGAGCAACATTCCAACTTCTTATAAATACTAGTTGGCGACCACGTTTGGCGACCACGTGCGGAGATCAATATATATATAAATATATATATACCCTATGTGACAGGTGACTGGACCGTCATGTGGCCGCCTAAGAGAAAGAACAAATATTTGATAGAAAATGCATTCATCCTTTTAATATTATTAAATATAGATTATATATATATATATATATATATATAGGTATAGATGTTATGAATAAGCTCCTTGAAATTAACTAACAACATTATTGAAGAGATCCAGCATTTGTGGTAGTGCCGGACCAGAAACTATTCCATATATAAATAGGCATAGTTTGATGTCCGGCAGCCATACTGGTCGGGTAATGTAAAGATTAATGATGTGAATTGTGTAATACTAACATCGTTAATGTGTAAAATTTTTGTGGATATATAAAAATTGCATTAGTTACTGCAAATAAGTCACGTGTTTGTTTAGTTACGTATAATATTCCTTATAAATTGAAGTAAGTTGCATGAATCTGGAAATAAAGTTATACCTTGTATGGTCGCTGAAATTTAAAACGAAGAAAAAAAAAAAAAAAAAAAAAAAAAAGCAGACAAATTGGTAAACATCTACTGCAAAAGGCATTGGACCTCTGCAAAAAAAAAAAAAAATCCCTTCGTGATCTACAGTTTGAATTAAGAAATAAAAGTTACAAACAAATATCGGCTATGAAAATATCCTTGGAGGGCTTATAGAAAGATGAATATCTACATATAGATTGACTCAGATTTAAAACCTATTTCGAAAGTTTTTAAATACCATTTTTTTTCTTTTTGGGTACTTGACAAGACTCACAAGAAATATAGATGATCCCAGTTCTGTAAGGTGGGCGATCCAAGCAGCGAATCTCTTGGAGTCATAATTTTTTCCCCTTAATTAATTGGTTTCTTCACTTGAAACACTCGGCCATATGTTGATTATTGGAATGCCGGGTTAATAAAGTATTTTCATCACAGGTAAATGAATTCACTTTAAGCATGGTTTAAAAAAAAATAAAAAAAATACGATAACTATAAGTTGAACTTTGCCGCCGAATTACAAATTTGCCAGAAGGGTGAAGTTTCGTCTGTGTTCACCGAAAAAGTGTGAAAATTAAGATACAAAAATACAAAATAGGAAGCTTCTTTTCCCTGCAAGTGATGTTCTCACAAAATGCCAAAAGTTTTTCTCCTTTCTCCTATTATCTATTTAAAAGCAATATTATATTATCTAAAAGTGTTTATTTATTTATTTATTATTAATTATTATTTATTATTATTTTTATTTTTTAATGGGAACAAACTAAAGAATGTAACTTTGATCTACTGAAAATATCAATAAAGAATATTGAAGAGACGAAATTTCGTTGGATGTCGTCTTTTATCAATTTAAGCCCGCATGGAAAGAGAGTAAAGTCGTTAAACTTTTCTTGTGTCGTTTTCCATCCTAATAAATTACATACAATGAATTTATGGGCCAATTTCATTTATCTAATTGATATAATATATTGATCTGATTTCTCTAATACTGAAGTAGGTAATTATTTACGGATATAAGCTCAAGAGGAGCACTTTTATAGAGAACTTAATGTTTTATTTTTTTTAATGGGAAATTTGGCCTAATGTATTTAGTCTACTTCATTACTATTAAATTACTTGAATGACTAAACTGTGTTTGTTGAATCTTCACAAAAACTAAGCTTGCGTTTGGTTGATAGATTTGTGTTAAAATATTTGAATTAAAGTTGTTTGACTTTTTAAAAGCTAGTTAAAAACTTGTTAACATTTCAAAAAATGACAAAAATAAGTTGAGATTTTTTGGTTTGAAACGGTTTACCAAGAATTTGCTAAATTTACAAATGGCATGGCATGGTCATAATCAGATTGTTCATGTATTTTTAATCAATATTTTAATATATATGTAATTGAAAGCTCTACGTACGTTTGATTACTGACTAGGTAGAATCATGTAATTTTAAAACAAAATTTTTTTTTTCTACTGGATCAAATTTTTTGAAGTTATAGGAAATTTTTGATTTCTCAATTTGACCAACATTATCCAGGTAAGTAATTTATACTTGTGGACCATTCTTGAAATCACAGTAAAATTAAGATCAAATTTAGTCACCTCTTAAAAAGTTTAGAAGTCGATAACAGTGAAAACCTTATTTTTATCAAGGAGTGTAAAAAGAGGCCTTTAAGCTTATTCTACCAATTTGATAAAGACAAACAGTTTGAAGAAAAAGGAAAATATGGGGGTTTTTCTTTTGTTTTGTTTTTTTGTTTTTTTTTTTCTCCCATGAATGGGACACTTAATATACTTCATAACAGAGTTGCAACTTATACATAAACACATTTATGTACATATAACGTAAAAATGATGGTTTTAACTTAATACAAAATGAGTAAAATGTGACAGTAATCTAAGAAAAATATAATAAATCACAAAATAAACATAAAAATTTTGTGTTGTTACTTATTTGTGAAAACTATATTTCCAATATATTATATTACATAAAATAGATGCTTCAAGTAGGGATGAGGCCAGAATTTTTATCAGGGAGTTAAAAACTATCTAATGGATAATTGGAGGATATTATAAGCAAGTTTTCATTTTGGGGGTTTACTTTGAAATTTTATTGAAAATTATGGGGCAATTTTTCAAAAAAAAAAAAAAGTTGAGGCGGGGCTTAAGTCCCCCTAATCCTTGCTTTCCTCTGTGCCTGCTCTCAAGTTGATCATGTGGTTTATTACGGTTTTTCTTGAATTACTGTTGCATTTTATTCATTTTATATTACGTTAAAAGACACCTTATGTTACCTTATGTTATGTTGGATGGACCTCTAATAAGAGAAATGTAGAAAAATAAGGATACATACAAATAAATGTATATTATTTATACGTTTATATATATGGCTGAAAGGATATGGTTGAGGAAAATGACAGGAAATTAACCACTAAAGCAAACAGCGGCCGACAAGCGTCAGCATTCTCTTCCCTCTTTGTTTTGTGGTTGAAAGTCTCAATATTTCGGTGAACTTTTGGATAAAGATTTGTCGTCGACTCTACGAAGATCACATTGGCAAAAAGTCGAGGCAAGTCTTCTAGAAAATCTATTCTAGTACTACTAAAGCACATGACATGGAAAAATGAGAAGTTAGAGCTTCAAATATTAGTTAAGCCAAAGTCTAAGGTTTCATTTTCAGCTTCATGATTATATATACACATACATATATTGTAGTGAATATATATATATATATATATAGTGTTATGTTTATATATTATTTTTGGAAACTATTTTTTTTTTTCACACTATCAACTATGCCATAACTTTTCATCTACCTATTTTCTTTTCTTTCTTTTTCATTATTATTAATTTTTTTTTTCAGGAAGTTGATTTCACTAATGGACCCACTTGCCGGGAATAATTTTGGGGAGAAGAGCAAGGAAAGGCTTATAATCCTAGGCAGTTTTAAGGAAGAAGATGACGATGACGAAAGTACTACTAGTACTTGCTTGTGTTACAACTTGATAAGGAAGAAGATCAACAGGTTTTGGAGAGATTCGCTAGATTTTGCCGGTAAAGCATGGGAAATGGGACGTTCTGATCCCCGAAAAATCATCTTCGCGTTCAAGATGGGACTCTCTTTGTCGCTTGTTTCGCTCCTCATTTTCTGGAAAGATTCGTACCACAACATCGATCAATATGTGATCTGGGCAATTCTCACCGTCATTGTGATGTTCGAGTTTAGCATAGGCACGTAACATAAATGTACTAGAAGTATTAGTACTTCTTGTACTAGTTGTAGTAAATTATAAGCTAATTTTCTGATTATTGCTCATTAACATGATATTAATTTTTCATACAGGTGCGACGTTGATTAAAGGGTTTAATCGCGGTTTGGGAACACTAATCGCCGGAGTACTCGCTTTTTGTTGCGCGCAGCTGTCTCAATTGGCTGGCCAGTGGGGTGAAGTTGTAATTATCATAAGCGTTTTCATAGTAGGTTTGTATTAACACTTTAAAAAAAGGGAAAAAAAAATTGTTAGTCACTGTTAATTTTGTGGTGATTCCGATAATGGTCTAATATAACTGATCATGGGGTTAATTAATTTGTGTGTTCATGTGGCTTAATTATTATTAGCATTTTTCGCGTCGTATTTGAAGCTGTATCCGACGATGAAGCCCTACGAATACGGGTTCCGGGTGTTCGTATTGACGTATTGTATACTCATGGTTGCGGGGCTTAGAACCGGGCAATACAACGAGGCAGTGGTGACTCGGTTGGTGCTAATTGCGTTGGGTGCTTTTGTATGTTTTATGGTCAACATTTGCATCTTTCCCATTTGGTCCGGTGAGGACCTGCATCACTTGGTGGCCAAAAATTTTAAGGGCGTCGCTTCCTCTTTAGAAGGTAAATTAGTTTTTTTTTTTTAATTTTAATTTTAATTTTTTAAATCATTTAGCTGGCGTAAGATATTTTCCAACTGATAATAGAATGTACTGATTCAACCCAAAAAAAAAAAAAAAAAAAAAAAAGAATGTGCTGATAAAGATAATGAGTTTAATTTTACTTTATATTACAAAGTAGAATGAGAAGTAATCGAATTCCTTTTTTAGTGTTTATGAATTTTACAAATTGAGTATGGGGTACCCTTTTAAAAATAAATTTAGCTTCATTTCTAAATATTAAATAGTAATCAACGTGTGAGTAGGGATCACAGCCTATATTTTATCTGAAATCCTTGAAATCATTTACCACATTTTCTTGATTTATTGTTTTTATATAATTACAAATAAGGGATTTGAAATCTATATCTTATAATGAAATTCAGTAAATTTACCGCTAAGCTACGTCTACATTTACGATTCCTTCTTTGTTTTATTATATATATGTATATGTTTTTTTTTTTTTTTTTTTTTTTGCCTTAATTTAGCAGTGAAACTGATATTGGCTTCCCACCTTGTTTCTAAGGTTGTGTAAATGGATACCTTCATTGTGTTGAGTATGAGAGAATCCCTTCTAAGATTCTGACTTACCAAGCTGCAGAGGAACCTCTGTACAAAGGGTACCGGTCAGTGGTAGAATCTACTAGCCAAGAGGAAACTCTGGTAAAATATGCACTAGGAGACTCAAATTTTGGCTTTATAATTTATGTCCTTTAATTTGTTGGTTTTTTGACATGAATTTGGTTTTTTCAAAATTTTCTTTACATAATACTGCAGCTAGGCTTTGCAATATGGGAACCTCCTCATGGGCGTTACAGGATGTACAATTACCCGTGGCAAAACTACGTCGAACTGAGCGGCGCGTTGAGGCACTGCGCCTTCACCGTCATGGCACTTCACGGTTGCATTCTCTCGGAGATTCAGGTATACATACTCAGAGAATTCTGTGACAGAGTAAATTTGTATATTTGATTTGACAGTGAATGTGTTTTCACAAAGTAGATTACTAATTGATATATAAATATGATCTAACAATTATGGGGCCTTTTTTTTTTTCACCCGGAATACTGATACAGAACAGAACATAGACGTAAAATGAGTACGACTGTACAAGGTTTATTTGCTCTGTCCTCTTGTTTTTTGTTTTTTGTTTTTGCCTTTCATGAATACTGCTAAAGAGTACGGTGGGGGTGGATATTGCCAGGAAGTTTCGTTATTTTTGAAAAAAAACATAACATTACATTGCCAATTTTTAAGTTATTTTCCATGATATAAATTCGAACAGAAGTTTCTAATTCAAATAAAAAAATTTGACCTTACTTATTTAACAGAGTTTACGATGTCAAAGAGACAAATATACTAAAAAGAGACAATCCCTCAAAAAAAAAAAAAAAAAAAAAAAAAACAGAGCAAATTCAGGATATCAAATCTAAGCTCACGACAAAAAAAAAAAAAAAATATATATATATATATATATATATAATCATTCAGTATTACTATTAAAAGTTAAAAAAATTTCCAAATTCTCTCAACATATCCCAAATAGTGCTAATGAAAATTAATTAACATCGTTGTGTTCATGTGGATCAACTGTATTTCTCCCCTTAAATTTTTTATTTTTTATTTTTTTACAGCTCTCTCCCACGAGGGGCCAGGTCAAATGGGTCGGCCCATGACCCCTGGAATGGGTCGGCCCATGATCCTTGGACCGACCCTAAATAGCGGGCGGGTAGAGTCTAGAATTATGGTACATGGCCATTGGCATGTCTTTAAGATATTTTACATATAAAAAGTAGGATTTGTCTGACCTGTCCTTGACCCTGGACTGGATTAGACCAACCTTTGTTTATACTTAGAAGAGCCTAGTCCAACATGCTTTTCCTTCTAGATCAGTATGGGTTAGGTCGGGTGGCACATATTTACACCTCTACATATATACCCGCTTCCTTAACAATCTTGGATTCGTTATTGATATAGTCCCATTACATCATTAGCTGCTATAATTAATTCAAGACCACAAAATTCACCAAGAATGTCGTCATTCATGTGGGCTATAGCCAACGTTTGTGATTTCTCTACATGTGTAGGCTCCAGCAGAAAGGAGACAAGTTTTTCGCAACGAGCTTCAGAGTGTCGGGTTAGAAGGCGCGAAAGTCCTTCGCTTGATTGGAGACAAAGTGGAGAACATGGAAAAACTGGGAACCAAAGACATACTCAAAGAAGTTCACGAGGCTGCTGAGAAGTTGCAAAAAAAGATCGACCACAAATCTTACCTCCTAGTCAATTCCGAGAGCTGGGAAATCGGAGGAACACGACATATTAACGACGAACTACAACAACCACAACACAATATATCGGATTTTTCTAAGGAGAACAATGATCAGAAGAGTACTACTGATTATCAACTAGGACACAAGTCGTTGAGCGAGACCGTACTTAACTTAGGCTCTGTGTCTATGGCTCGCACGCCTTCTGCACCGCCAAGCGATCATTATAACTACGCGCCTTGGCCCTTTCGGATGTTGTTTGGTGGCGATGTGGGAAAGGAGGAGGAGAACAAGACGTACGAGAGTGCGAGCGCGTTGTCTCTGGCGACATTTGTTTCGCTTTTGATTGAGTTTGTGGCAAGGCTTCAGAATGTGGTGGATTCTTTTGAAGAGCTTAGTGAAAAAGCAGCGTTTAGAGACCCTGTTGAAGTGGCCATGACCGTGTCAAGTAAGAAAAAGAGGTCTGGCTTTTGTGAGGGATTGCTTTGCTGCTTCTAGTCATGACAAATTCATGGATATTAATTTATATGATCTGATTTTACATGTAATTTTTTATCTAACTTTTTGAGTCTTTTTAAGCTGTGGTTAAAGTTCTTGAGTGAACATGCATGTTAACTTTCATCGGGTTAAATTTTATATTTGACCATGAAAAATAATGCTTGTTTGATTTTGCCCCAAGATGTAACAAAAATCCCCCTCCCCCGAGTTTCATCTTTCATTTTTTTGTCATTAAACATCAATTTTTCCGAGTTCTACAAAAAAGGAAAAAAAAAAAAAAAGAAAGATACTATATTAGGGACAAGTTCAGCCCGTAAAAGAATGAGCTCTGCCCATAGATTTACATTGCAACAAGCAGTGAGAGTTCCATTTTTTCTTTGGGTGCATGGTCTGAGCTGCGAACCAGCACAGGAATGATTATGAAGCCTATATCATCTCGTTTTTTAAGGTAATTTTTAATTTAAAATTTGATCGCCAAAGAATAAGGCTTATTTCACTTTGTCCACTATAATTTCAAATATAATAAAAACCTCCTTGAACTTATTGTAAGTTGCAACTTTAGTGCTTTTGTCATCAATACATTAACTTGTAAATGTTTTTATCACATGTGCTTGTCGAGTTACCCACAAGTGATTAAAGTAGTTATAAAGTAAAATGCCACTTAACAATAAGTCACATGACTTATGTATGATTAAAACCGTGTTGATTTTTAATGAAGAAAGTACAAAAATTGCAACAAATGATAGGCTAAGGGGTTAGTTATTAAATTATAAAGGGCAAAGTCAAACAACTATTTTTTGGGATCAAAATTGAAATCAATCATTATCGAATGTTTGAACTAAATTTTTAATACTCCTTAGTATTTAATTAATAAATTTTTTATGAGGTAATTATAATAATAATTCTTGGAAAATTAGGTTGTGTAACATTTTTTAATCATCAAATAAAATAGATGACTCAACTTTTTTTTATAGGAAAATGACCGTTTGTCATTTTTCAGATTTGGTCAATCGGTGATTGACTATGAAATTTGGTGATTCATGTTAGAGTTAATCAGTGATTGACCGTAAGTCAATCACTAGTTGACTATTATGTGGTCAATCACTGATTGACCATTTAAGAAAATTGATTAACCATTTTAGGAGAAAAAAGAGAGAGGGCATTTTAACTTATTTTTAAAAACTTCGGTCATTTATTAAAAAACTTATTAAAAAAAGGCTATTTAGTTATAAATCCCATAATTCTTTCATATTAAAATATATTTTGAACTTGGAGTAGGTGGATTCGAACTCTGTATCTTTAGGTGGAGTTAGGTCTATAGGATTTTTTTTTTTTGAAAAGAAGTATCATCTTTTTGTGGAGAAAAAGATGGAATTCGTTGTGATCTGCTACCGTATCAAATTTATATTTGAAAAAGGTCTCCTTTGCCGAAGGATACTTGGATTTCTAAATTTTGCTTGCACGGTTCAAAAGGACTTTTTGTTCAGTAAGTATATACTCACCCTTGCTTTTCTTCTTCTTCTTTTCTAAATAAATTTTATTATACTCCTTTTCTTTTCTTGCATTAAATCCATACTTTTTTTTTTCCTTATATGTTTTTCCCTATTAAATACATATTATTGATCTATTCCATTAATTTGGCCCTTTTTTTTTTTTCAGGAAGGAGATTAAATAGAATATTCATCCCACTTCCTATATATATATATGTATATATTTTTTTTTTCTCATCAAATCAAATCATAATTTTGCATAAAATGTATAATCCAAGATCTTAGAACAATATGATGTTCACCATTTCATAATTTAGGAGGAGACATACCTATATCCATGAAGATTTTCTTGAAGAAGAATTAATTGTACGTAAAATAGAAATCTTGAAAAAACTAGGTTTTTCTCTCTTGATCCTTTTTGGTTTGACGCACGTTCCTCATGGAGAGAAAATGTCAATATTTGGGTAGAGAGATTACCAGTTTCTAAATAGGATCAAAAGACCTTTAACGAACACGTTGAAAGAATTTGTATTATTATCTATTATTGATATTAGGTTAGAATTTTATCGTCCCCCACTGCTTTAATTTTATGTGATATTTATTTTTCTTTTAGTTAAAGATAATCATAATTTAATTAAAAATAATGTGTTAAAATCATATTGATCAATTTAAAGATATATATATATATATTATAACTGTACACTTTGATTGGCTTTATTTAAAAACCGGTCCTCTCTCTACCCATATAAGGACAGTTTTCTCTCCATCAAAAACATATGCCAAAGCTAAAGGGGTTAAGAGAGAGAAATCTAGTTCGTTCAATATTTCTGTTCTACAGTCAATTTCTCTTTATTAAAATATATATATATATATATATATATTTATGTATCAAAGTATGTCTTCTCCTGAATTTTGGAACTATGAAAATCATGTTTTTCTTAGATCTTGAGTATTACGGTTGATGTAAAATTAGGATTTGTAAATTTTGCATAAATTAAAAACCTCCTGACAAACCTCACTCGCTTTATGTTAAACGTCTTGTCGTTGGTTTAAGAACGAACTTCCAAGTTCCAACCATTTTATTGTATAACGCCGCCGGAATGGCACCTCCGGGTAGCTAGGGTAGTTCTACTTAGGAGACGGCGTTTGATGCCGCGTTTGGATAGGAGGAATCTGCCTCAATCCCATTTTTCTTTATTACTCTTTCAGTTATACTTTTAAGGACGTCACAATCCTTCGACGAATGACGAACAATAGGGTTGTACTTGGGGATTTCGTGTGGTCTCCTTGGCTCGGAAGTTATAATCGCCTTCACAGCGGGAGAGCAAGCCAACCAAAATTTGTTTGACATCTTCATCTTCAAAACGAGTATAACTATGCACAACAACTGTAGAAAAAAGTAGTTGCATGCTTAGTCGGCGGTAATTTCATACCTCTAATACCGAGTTTTCTAGAGTTTGAATCCCCTAATAGTTTTTAGTTTAGTTATTGAACACAACTATAAGGTGGAAAAATCATCAAAATCACTTTTGAACGTTAGTTATGAACATAATATAGTAGAAAATGACGTGGACATGGTTTGTCTAGATTTGTTATTCTTTCTATTTCTTGCCTTAGGAAATGCAGCTCACAACCCAAACTTAAAAACGGCATGTCGTTTGTGTTTCATGAAAAAATGACATGTCGTTCTCCATTTTGGAAAGCAATGTCGTTTTTAGTTCTTCAGGCCGAACGGCACGATACGACATGTCATTTTTGTCAGGAAAGTGTGATATTTCGTTTATTGAACACATGTCGTTGTTCTTATCATGAACGTGCGTTATTTCTTTTTTTAATTAAAAACGATAGGCGGTTCTTATCTTTCTAGCCAAATCTTCATGTCGTTTTATTTGCTTCTTTTGCAAACAGAAACGACATAAAGGACAAACGACATGTTTTGTATTTATGAGACGCCTAAACGAGTAAAGAAACCGAGCTACATGTATGAATAATGCCAGAAGAAAAGTCTTAATTAATATGCCTAATGAAAGAATAATTAGAAAAGAGCTTTTCACAGATTTAAAAAAATTAATGAAAGAATAATTAGAAAAGAACATATCACAAAAAAATAAAAAATAAAAAATAATTTCATAATATATATATAGTGAAAATCATACTATATAGCATAATTGACAACTATTATTTAAATAAATAGTAGTTGTTACAAAACATAAAAAATTATACCATATTTTTATTTTTCAATTAAAACAGAATTATTCGTTTACAATTTTATCCTTTTTCTCTTTCCTCACTCTCTCTCTCTTCCCTTCTATCTCTTTCTCTCTCGTTAATTTACCATCAGAGGTGCTCACCGGCGAACTACGGTGACAACAAAGAACGGCGGCGAAGGATCGCGATGGCTACGAGGCTGCTGCAGACGATGCCTCGGATATCCCCGGTGCGGCGATGAGGTTCGCAAGCAATCGATCTCCAAGCTCAAGGAGGGTGGCGATCTGCGAGCTTCGATCGCTCCATGGCGTCTGAGGTTCATGACCAACGAGGAACTGAGCTTCGATATCTACAACAATAGACGAGGACATGAGGTTCGCAAGATCGATCATGAACTCGCTGGCGACGTCGCGAGCTCGATTGCGATTCCAGAATACTCATGCGTCTTTCTTTGGCAATTTGGTAACTATGACGGATCTCAGCGGCAGCTGCAAAGCTTCAAATCCGCAACCTCCCTTCGTCGTTTGCCACTGTCGGTCTTTTTTTCCAGCGACGGGAGTGGTGGTCGTGGTTGTTTCAATTTCCTAGGATTTCCAATTTGGGAATTTTCAATTTGGGGCTTTTTTTCGTTTTTTTAAATCAGTGGTAGAAATTATAATTAATAAATTAATAAAATTATCTTTCTCACCTCAATAAATAATTTATTTACAAGAAAATAACATAGAAATGAATAAATCCAATTATTTACCAATAAATCCTTAAAAAATTGTAAATACAATTATTTACAAGTAAATCCTTTATATACTTTGATTTTGAAAAAAATAAAATTATAAATCCAATTATTTACTAATAAATTGTTAAAAAACTGTAAATTCAATTATTTATTAGTAAATCCTTTATATACTCTTATTTTGAAAAAAAAATGTAAATCTAATTATTTATTAGTAAATCTTTTATATACTTCTACTTTAAAAAATAAAAAAAATTATAAATCCAATTATTTATTAGTAAATTCTTTATATATTCTGATTTTTTAATCTGATTAAAAAATAATTTGTAAATCCAATTATCCACTTGTAAATCCTTTATATATATGATTTAAATGTAAATCTAATTATTCACATGTAAATCCTTTATATATTTTGATTTTGAAAAAAAAAAGTGTAAATCCTTTATATACTCTGATTTTGACCCAAAAAAAATTAAATCCAATTATTTACTAGTAAATACTAGTACTTACCAAACTGTAAATCTAATTATTTATTAGTAAATACTAGTATTTATCAACAGTATTTTTCATGAAATAGTATATCAATTCTCTTTAATTAAACTTTTCTAAAATAAAAAAAATATCTAATAATAATAGCAAATGAAGTCTCTAAGAGAAAATAGAACGGGTAAACATTATTTTTTTTTTCTTAGAAATACCATTATATTTGGTAAACATTATTTAGTGATAAATACGATATTAATATAATATGGTAAATATCATTATTTATAGATTTTTTTCATTTTAAATTATTTTTTTCGTTTTTTTATTTTCAAACCACACAATCTAGATTAAAAATTTTAATAAGCCCCAACTAATTGAAAATCTCAAATCTACCCTAAATTATGAACAGACCCTGACTTAAAAATCCCACCCCCAAATCAGCATCGTCATCGTCGAAGACGGCGAAGCCGGCGACTAATGTGGCTGGAGATCAATTATTGTTGTGGCACTGACGGCGGAGTTATCCAAGCTGAGTAGTGATTTTCACGACGGTGAGAGAAGATTCACGATGGCTCAAGGGTATTTTTGGAATTTTAACATATTATTTATTCTAATTATGCTATGAAGATTAAAAAAAAAAATTATGCTATGAAGAAACAATATTTTAGATTATGCTATAATTTTAAAACCATACATTAGATTATGCTATTTTGACCATTTACCCTCTATATATTACCATTCTTTCAAAGAATTGTTGGTGTTGAATTTCGTCTTCCAATATTAGCCATTCACATGTCAAGTATCACACAATCAAGAAATTATGACAATATCAAAATTACCCACAACTAATGTGGAGGACAACTCCCTACATTTAGGAAAGTGAGTTCAACCCCACTATTTCAAGTAGTGGGCACAACCTTACTAACTCTACCAATTAGCATTTCTTTATAAATAGGACATCAAGTCCATCAAAAAAAAAAAAAGGGGGAGGAAGAGAGCACTCTTACCCCTTCATTCTCTTGTTCTCACTATTATTCTTACTTTCATACATAGTGAAAAACTCCAGATAAAGAGGATTAGATAATTCTAGAGTAAACTTCTATAAATTTCGGTGTCATTATTTATTTTTTTGCATTTATTTTTATTTCTTATTTATGATGATTATGCTTAGCGTAGATTTCCATTAATGATGATCAACTGTCCAAATTTTTCCGATCAACTATTATTTTCCGATTATTAACTCGAATTTGTTTTTATCGTAGATTTTTAGCATTTACAACAGTGTCTTTCGTTCTTGTCTCTAAACCCGTCATGTGATGAGTTGTAAACCCGTCACGTGACAATTTTAAATAAAAAAATTACTTTTTTCTTATTTTTGATGTTGTTTTGATTTACTTATTTATTTTGCGCGTGCAATACAATAAATATATATATAAGAGCAGAAACCAAAGATGAGGATGAAAAAAAAAAAAAAAAAATCAGGGCTGGCTTTGACTCATTCTGTCAAGTGCCAATCTGTGACTTCAATAGAAAGTTGAAATCTCATTTTCAATTTAACCAATTTTTTTTTTTTTTTTTTTTTGAAATGGTTCAAAAAAAATTATTTTTTCGAAAGCAACTTAAATGGTTCAATTTGACCTTTGGAAAGTTACACATAAAATTTTGATGACTTTTTAGTTGTATTATTCAGATGGAAGTTGGGTTGTCTCTTTTTCAGTATGACCTTGAAAAGTTGCACATAAATTTCATGACCCAAGACTTCTTCTTTACCTTGAAAAGTTCTCACGGGACTCCTGCTGATTTTCTATTTTTTTTTTCTCTTTACCAAGAAAAGCAGACATCCCGTAACAACTTCTTCTTTATTTTTGTATACATTTCTCTTTAATGAGAGGTCGGTTTTAAAAGAAAAGTTTGCTTCTTTTATCTCCATAATTAGTTAATATGTCGGGACTTCTTATCAATAATATACTTTCGTAATTATTTGATTTAATCATAATAATATTAAAAATAAGGACATATTAGTACTTTCTTTTTTCTCCAAATTTTACGATACAAATTTGCTTATTTAGCACAAAAATAAAATGGATTTGCTTGAGTCAAGCTATGAAAGCATGACAATTTGCATATAGAGTGGGTATTCAGCGTTTGTGTGTGTTTATTATATATATGTCTGTCCCTATTGTCCTTAACATTGCTCCTTACCATTTAACTATGGAGCCTTGGCTCAAACTTCAAACCATTTTCTTTTGTTTTTCATTTTTGTTTTTGGTATTACAGAAGAGAAAGAAGATGAGTTACGATATATATATATATATATATATATGTAATCATCATTTTGCTTATTTATTTATAATTTTTAACTAATTAAAAATGAGGTTAAATTAATAACTAAATTTTATTTTTAGAGTCATTGACTTTTTTTTCTCTTAAATCTCTTCATTTATGAATGTATTACTTGTTGGGCACACTTGTACTTTTTTTTTTTTTTTTCATTCCTACCAGACAACCTCTCTTTTCTATCTTCTATTCCAAAGTCTCTCCTCTTTCTTCCATCCACTTTTCTTCTCTACCAAATATAGCAGTGACTTTATTGCCATCTATCCACCATTCTACACTTATTTTTAATACATAATTAATTCTTTATTAGTGAAGTGCCTATCAGAAGTACTTATAATAATTTTCTTGGAAAGCAACAAACGTACTTTTAAGGTGTGTTTGGTTGGAAGAGAGAAAATAAGAAAGAAGGAGCAATAAAGAATTTAAAATGAGAATAATTAAAAAGGTGGTAGAGATCTTTTCTGTTATTTATTATGAGAGGAAGGGGGGAAAAAAAGAAAAACAAAAATAATCTCTTTTGTATGATAGAGAGATGCAGGGAAATGTAAAGAAAATATTTCATTTGTAAAATGATTATTTGATCAACATTAAAGATTATATCAAAATTCTCTCTTCTCTCCAACCAAGCAACCATGATCATATCAAAATCATCCATCTCTTTTTTCCTTCCACTTTTATTTCCTACCAAACACACTTTTTAAGGGAAAAAATATATTTAAATTAAATATGCTTATTTGGCTTTAAGAACTAAACTAATAATCACATCCTTTTAAATGCGATACATATTTAAATATTAATTTTTTTTACTCCATCATTGTAAGTTTTCAGCCTCATAAGTAAGAATTTATTTCCCTGGGTATAGTAAGGATACATGTTCTTTATACTAGTTTCTTTCAGTCGATCTATCATGTCATTACCAAACTATGCTTCAACAGCCAAAACTGGAGCAAGGCCTAAAGGGAGGCAAATGAGAATCAAACCCAAGTGAACGAAAATAAGAAGCCTAGTAAATGCATTCACCGTTGCCAACCCATCTACTCCTGTAGGTGTGATATATATTTAAATAATTTTTCCTTGTTAAAGTAATCGTTAGAGTTCGCATATATATATATATATTTATAAAAGATATACTAAAACATAAATTTTTAATACTCCTTTCGAGTTCTTCCTTCCTTTACTTGTCCGTATTAATCAAAACAAAGACGTTCTAGATCATTCCTACAAAGTTCTTGCATCATACCAGGCGGAAATCCATCATGAGGATGAACGAAGACAGACAGGAATTCGTAAATTTTTTTTCTTCATTTTTGATAAGTCGTAAAATCTTTCTTCTTATAAAACTAAATCATTATTTTCTCTTTATTTTTATTAATAACAAATTATATATTTTAGGTTGATGATAGTCATGAAACTCTTTTTTCATGATATTATCGTTTTTTTTTTTTCCCTTTAAACCAAGATCTCTGCCGTACAAAATTTGCTACCAAAAAAAGAAAAATCTTTCATCACAGGTTTCTCCCTCTCATGCGATTTTGCCGGGGTATTAAATTATTTGCATCAACTAAGAAAGTTCAGTTTTCAATGATTCACGTTCCATTATGAATGATAATTTTTTAGTATTTACGTCGGGGCCATAACGGGGTCATCAAGTAATTGGCCAATCAAGAAGCTGCACGTGGGCCACTTTCTGTTTGTTAGAAATGTTCCCCAAATTGTTTTTTTTTTTTTTTTTAACATTTTTGCCCCAAAAGTAGAAATCCATGTCTCAGAATGTCCTTACTTAGCTGGGGCAATGGGGAAATGAAGCATCAAAACTCAAAGCCCTTCCAAATAGAAGTACCATTGAGCAAAATGATTGTGACAAAGACTAATTCTCTTATTTTTCCTTCAGTTTTCATCTAAAATTTTGATAGAAGCGGTAAATGAGGTTAAATTTAAAATTCAAGGGACGAAATGAGAATTTTAAAAGTAGATAGGACAAGGTGGGACTGCATCTACATCATCAAAATGAATGACTTCTTTAGCATTTTCTTGAGTTCATAGTGTTTACACAGTCAGATTGGGGAGCAGAAAGAAATTATGTTTTGGCTAACTTACTTTAAATCAATCAGAAATTCTACGGCTTAACATAAAAATAAAAAATAAAAATAAAAACCGAAATTCTACGGTAGGATTTGAAAATATACCAGTGTTCTGTTTTTAACTGTTAGAGTCGTCTTAGGTTCTGTCAATTTTACAAATCTTTTTCATTTTGATATAATTTTGACTAGATCTAGTGTTCAGAAACTTATACTGCACATCAAAGTAGTTAATTCAATGCCAAAAGCTTACAAAAGAAATGGGCATGTTATAAGAAAATCAAGGGAGAAACCAAACCCATTAAACCGTGTCCTGAATATTCCATCTCTTTCTTTGGTCAGTCATTCCCGGCAAGAAATCAAGCATTCGATCGAAACAAAGGCAAGGAGGCAAAGCAGTTCCTTAGGTTTGTCCATCGAGCCAGTAGCACGCTTGCGAAGGGTTGAACGCGGACAAAATGACGGTATTCGGTTGAAAGACATTTAATTTATTTTATCATATGGATATTTTGGAACAGCCATGCCTCTGGGGATTTCCCAGTTTGGCCTTTCCTCAGAGTCCTATAATTATATATAAAAATAAACAAAATGGAAGAGAGATCACCCAGACCCTCTTCAAAGGCAATGCTCATCCTTCAGTTGGCATAGCTACTGGCTGTACATATCCGGTTAAATATATTTGTATCCGAAAAAGCGAACAAACAAACAAATAAATTATATCTATAGGTCTCAATGAATCAAAACTATAATGTCGAGCAAACTGGATCCGGTTTTTGACTAGTGAATGGCAGGCACCTTAGCAGTCGGGTCCAGAACCCGGCAACCTCTTTCGCATCTGATTGTTCCACGGGATCTTTAAAGTTTGCTTTCTGACTGAGCTCATCAAATTCATCCACAAGGTTCTGAAGCCTCGCAACAAACTCGATCAGAAGAGAAGCAAATGTTGCTAAAGACAAGGAGCTTGCACTCTCATACACTTTTGATTCTTGTTCATTAAGCATGGCATTTGCGGTGAAGGAGAGCCTTGGCCATGATACTAGGTTCTTCCTCGTAACATTATCTGAGGACAACTCTGAAATGGAAGGGTCGAGTCCGATGACCGAATTCTGGGCATCCCACATTTCACTAAGTGACGAAATCACCAAATTTTTGTTTTCGTTTTCGGGATCATTGAAATCCTTTGGAGGTTGCGGTTTTTGTCCAGGCCAGCTTTCGTAATTGACAAGAATGTAAGAGTTCTCGTCAATCTTATTTTGCAAGTCTTCTGCTGCCTCATGCACTTCAAGAAGTATGTCCTTAGAACCTAGTTTTTCCATCTTTTCTACTTTGCTTCCAAGCTCACATAACACTTTAGCTCCTTCGGTACCAACCCTTTGAAGCTCATCTCGGAAAACTTGCCTCTTTTCTGGTGGTGCCTACGAATGCCACAGTTACAAGACCTTCAAATGAGATAGATAGCTAACAGGAAAGCTATTGTATTGTACTATACATAATCTTTTTTTAATCCTCTAATAACTCTTAAAAAGATATTACGATTCCTGTTTTGCTTTCCACTAGCACTATACTGTATACCAAACATAATAACTTTCTAATCGTATTCAAAAGGTTAATGAAATCTACTTTCACTTAGAAATTGACTGTAAGTGTACATGGACTATCGAGCACAGGCTACATTTGTACTCGGGAATGTTACCTGGATCTCCGAAAGTATACATCCGTGCATCGCCATGACCATGAATGCACAATGCCTCAGTGAACCACCAACTTTGACATAGTTTCTCCACGGATAGTTGAAGCCCTTATAAGGGCCATGGGGCGGCTCCCATATTGCAAAGTCCAACTGCGAAAACACCAATCAAGTTCGATAAATTGGATGGGTTCCTAACATAAGAAGAGGACGAGAAGCGCAATGGTAAGATCAACACACCAGAGATTCCTCTTGGCTGGAAGATTGAACAGCCGATCTATAGCCACTATATAACGGGTCATCAGAAGCTTGGTATGTGAGAATTTTTGAAGGAATCCGCTCATATGCAACACACTCCAAATATCCCCGAACACAACCTAAACAAAACTAAAACAACTCAGATCAAGTGAAAACTATATATTACTCGAACATTGTAGCCTTAAGCACTTAAAACACGAAAAGTTGAAACTAACCGTCCAACGATTTTGCAACACCCCTGAAATTTTTTACCACCAACTTATGCAGATCTTCCCCTGACCAAATAGGGAAAATAAAGATATTGACGACCAAACATATCCCGGCACCAACTGCTATAAGCATCAGCCGAAAAAAGGCCGTGTCGAAAAAGGCTTTACTTGTAGACATCAAGACTAAACAGAATGTCAACAAGAACACTCGGAACCCGTATTCGTATGGCTTCATTGTTGGGTGCAGTTTGGCATAACTAGCACAAAATCCTAAACACAAACAAAGGAAAACAAAAGAGTAACAAAATTCAAACAAGCTCTTTAGTTGAGAAGGAAAAAAAAATTGAACACAAACTTGATTTCTTATCACCTGCTATGAAAATACTGATCACAATTATAACTTCCTCAAATCTCCCTGCCGATAGAGAGATTTCAGCTATAACCAAAGCCAGTCCTCCAGCAGAAAATGTCCCCAAAGCCCGATTAAATCCTTTGCTAAGAGTTGCTCCTAACACCCATTAGACCCAAAATTGAAAAATAAAAAATAAAAAATAAAAGAAGAAGAAGAAGAAGAAAAGGGCGAAACACAGAGGTTACAGAAAGTAAGTTACCTACGCTGAATTCGAAAACGACAACGACGGTGAGAATTGCCCAGATGGCATACTGGCTGACATTTTTGAGAGGCTCTTTGAAGAAGATGACGAGAGACCCAAGAGCCAAGGACAAGCCCATCTTGGCGGCGAACACTACTTTCCGAGGATCGGATCGACCCATTTCGTACAATTGGACGAACATGTTCTGCAAGTTGTTCCAGAGGTTGGTGATCCCGTCGGACATGGATCGGAAGCATCGGAACTTGGCGCCGCCGCCGCCATCGCGGCCGTCGGAGCCGCGAATGCCGAAGTCCGAGTAACCACCCTTTTTCGAGAGCAGTCTCTCCTTGCTTTTCTCGGCGAAGCTGTGCCTCAACGACCCCACTTTGGCCGCCATTTTCGTCAGAGCGAGCTCGGAATTTTCAGAGGAAGAAAAACAGAGGAGCTTGGAAATGGATATGACCACGAAGAGGGTGTAGAACTAAAACTCTAGAACTCCACCTTTATTGAATTAGGCTTGATGGAGATGATGTCCTTATTCGAGTAAGATTTTTTATTTTTATTTTTTTCGTTTCATTAAGTGTCTGACAATTACAAGCACGCCAGGCGAGGAAAAATGGAGGAGAGAAAAATTTGGTCAGAGAGAGGCGGAAACGACGTCGTATGAGCTCTGCCGGTTCGGGAGTTGGAAAGTTTGAATGGCCGTTACAAATGGGGATTTATTTTTTATACTAGTTATCAAATACGTGCAATGCACGTATAAATCTGTAATTGTAGATTTCGTTTGGTATTTGAGTTCAAACTGTATTTTTTCATATCAGTTTTTATTTTTTTTTGTAAAAGTTTTTGTCCTTTTCTGAAAAAAATTTTGTCTTTTCTGAAAAGTCAACAAAAATTTTCAACTCAAACTGTACTTTTTTAACTCAAACTCATTCACCAAACGAACCCATAATTTTTATAATGTATAATATAAATAACGTTATGAAAAAATAAATAAAAAATTAATTCAAAAACAAAATACAATAATAATTATCTAAATTCAAAAATTATTTTTTATCATAAAATCATGATGACTTAATATTTATTATATAAAATACATAATAATATTGTTTATTTTGTTCTTTCACAATATTTGCAATATTGATTATGTTATCTAAAATTAAAATTTTATATCATTCTATTGCAAATGATTATTTAAAACAATAATAATCTCATAATATGTTTTTAAAGACTCACCACAATTAATTAAGGATATTAGAGTTACCAATGAGAAAGCTGATGTAATACAGACTTTAAGAGAGAAAATTTGGGACGTTGAGCCTCTAATAATGAGAGGAAAAAAAAAAGTTGTAGGAAGAAGTGTAAAAAAAAAATTGAAAAAGACAAGCCAGAAATTTAAGAAAAATGATGAAATATAAGTAAAACAAAAGAGAAAGGGGATAAGAAAAAGTTAACGACAAAAAAACAAAATATAGAAAAATGACATGAAGAACCAAATAGTTTCATAAAAGAAAAAAAAAACAAAAACAAAAACACAAACACACTAATAAGGTGCATATTTTACAACTAAATTTAATATTCTGTTAAATGTTAAGGAAATATAATGAAATGAAAATTAAATTTCATACCAAAAAAAGTAAAATAATCACATAAGTATTATCAAAAGTAATAAATTAGAAAGTTAATAACCTTCTTTAATCCATTGTGAAAACTCTTAGAAAAAAAAAAAAAAAACACAAGTTTGATCATGTAATGAAGAAAAGAAAACTTATCACAATTAGGTCTGATTATAGTTAAGAAAATTAGAATTTCGAGTGAAAAAGTTGAGATAGTAATTAGAAAAGAATATTTAAGAGAGAAAGTGATAGAATCTTGAGCTTTCAATATAGAAACTAAAGGAAAAAAAAAGGAAAAACAAAGTTCTACTGAAAATATATAAGCAGAAATTTAGGAAGAGACAAGTTAAAATTTGAAAAAATTAATAACAACAACGACAACTATAATAATAATAATGATACTGATGATGATGATAAAGCAAAGTAGAAAAAGGTTGGAGGAAAAAAAAACTTGAAAAGAAAAAAGTAAAATAAAAAGAAAACATGAGCACCAAATTTTTTTTTAAAAAGAAAAAAAACATAAACGGTTTTTCATAAAAAAAAAAAAAAAAAAAAAAAGGAGAAAGCACCAAACGATCCGTTTTTTACTATCAAAATGAACCGTGAATTTTTTTTCACTTTTTTATGGGAGAAACTGTGGTTGAAGGTCTCTATCGGTAAAGTCATTTTCTAAATCGTTGAGATTTAATTGAACGATTGAAATGTTATTGGTGTACCATACTTATTATACACCTTACCTCATATTACATTTCCCATCCATAATCTTCTCCGTCGCCGGCGACGGACGCCAGCAACTCACCCCCAACACCGGCAACTCAACCCCGGTCCCCCCACCGCCGGCCGCCCCCACCTAGGCCCGGCCCCTGGCAACCCCCCCCCCCCCCAGCCCTCCCCCGCCGGCCCCCCGGCCCCAGCCCCCCCGATGCATCCCCTACCCCAGGTCCCCCTCCCCCGACCTCCCCCCACCCACCCTCCCCCCCCGGTGCCTCTCGGCGTCTCCCCCGACGGGGACCCCCCCCACCCGCCACTTTCTCTTCCCCTCTCTCTCTTCCAGGCCCGTGCCTCCCCCCCCACCCCCGGGAGAAGAGAGAGAGAGGGGGGGGGGGATGGGGGTGGGGTGGGGGGGCCGCGGGCCGGGAAGAGAGAGAAAGGGGAAGAGAGGGAGGGGGTCCCCGTCGGGGGGGGGGGGGGGAGTTGAGAGGCGCCGGGGGGGGGGGGGGGGTGGGTGGGGGGAGGTCGGAGGACCTGGGGTGGGGGGTGCGCTGGGGGGGTTGGGGCTGGGGGCTCGACGGGGGAGGGCTTGGGGGGGGGGTTGCCGGGGGCTGGAGAGTGGGGGGTTGAGGCTGGGTGGGGGCGGCCGAGGCTAGGGTCGGTGGTGGGGGGGCCGGGGGTGGGTCGCCGGCATCGGGGGTGAGTTGCCGGACTCCGTCGTCGGTGGCGGGAAGGTCGCCGGCGACGGAGAAGATTTTGGGTGAGAAAGGTAATATGAGGTAAGGTGTATGATAAGTATGGTATACCAACAACATTTCAACCGTTCGATTAAATCTCAACGGCTTAAAAAATGGCTTTACCGGTAGAGACCCTGAACCAGAGTTTCTCCCCTTTTTTTATATATGTAGGATATATATATATATATATATATCTATATATAAATTCCCCTTTTAGGAAGTAGTTGAAAGAAGTTAAGAACCAGATTAATGTCTTTAGCAATAATTTTGCGAAGTATAAAATATAAAGTTCCAAAGTTCAAAAGTAAAAGTTGATGCAAATGTCATATATATTTTACTTGCAAAGATTCCTAGTTGGACTAGGAGTAAAAAAAAAAAAATTCCCCGTATTTTGTTTTTTGAATTTGAGGATGTTAGACTCAAACTGTACAGTTTACATTTTTAGATAGAGTCATGTATGATATCATCAATAAATAGTGTCTGCAACCATCTTGGAAAAAATTAAATAAAAAAACTAGCCTATGCTTGTGACCCACCCTTAGTACTCGCTCATCGTCGCCTTGCCGCGATGACCGTGTTTCCCCCCAAAGTACAATGCGTTACTCCCCACTACACCCACACACGGACAAATGACAAATTCTTTGAAAAAGAAAGGAAATAAAATGTAAAAATTCTTTGAAATATGGGTTATAATTTTTCTTAGAAAACCAACTATTCTGGTGGAGGAAGTGATGCAACAATATCATCTTAAAGGCACTCGTTAAAATAAAAAATATATATAAAAACAAACTTTTTAAAGGATGTTTTCTTCCTAAAATTTCTCCCCTTTTTTCCCTTTTCAAATTTGGTGGTTGCCTGGTTGGTAATTATTCAGGCAAAAAATTTTAAAAAAAAAAAACAAAAAAGTAAGGTCAGAGAAATTTAAGAATTGTTATTTTACAAACCGTCATCGCGTCTACTGCCCCACCTCCCCCACACCCGTCCCCAGCGCGACTACGGTGCTCCCTTGCCCCACCCCCGCGATCCCGCTTTTCCTATCTCTGCGGTGAATCTAACAGGAGCAAACTTTTTGAAAAGAAAAAGAGAAAGGAAAGAGAGAGAGAGAGAGAGAGAGTGAGAGAGAAAAAGACTCTAGCCTAAAGGAGAAAACTTTCTTTTTCAAAATGACAAATTTTTTGTGTTTTTTTTTCTTAATTATTGTTTTCTATTTTTTGGGGAAAAAATTATTTGAAGACTTTTAAAGTACTCGTGTCTTTTTATTCAAATTTGGTCCTTGAAAAAATGAACAGAGATCTCCAAAATAGGCCAAAGCCCCTATATTCAATACATGATAATCAAGTAAATGTATTTGTATTGACAAAAACAAACAAACAAACAAATATAAGCATATCAACTGGTCTTACTTATAGGTGATGAAGAGGGTTGTTGAAGTGCCCAATCCTTGAATCAAGGCTGTAGCCTATAGTGTAGAGCAAACTCGATCCGGTTTTCGACTCATGAATGGCAGGCAACTTAGCAGTCTTGTCCAAAACCCGGCGTCCTCTTTCGCATCCGTTGGTTCCACGGGAACCTTAAAGTTTGCCTTCTGACTAAGGTGTTCAAATTCATCCACAAGGTTCTGAAGCCTCGCAACAAACTCGATCAGAAGTGACGCAAATGTCGCTAAAGACAACGAGCTTGCACTCTCATACACTTTTGATTCTTGTTCAATATTAAGAATGGCATTTATGGGGAGCGAAAGCCTTGGCCATGAAACTACTTGGTGTAATCTCCTTGTGACATTTTCCGAGGACAACTCTGAAGTGGAACGGTCGAGTCCCGTGGCTGAATTCTGTGCATCCCACATTTGGCTGAGTGATGAAAACACCAGAGTCTTGTTTTCGCTCTCTTTGTCGTCCATAAAATGCTCGGGTTCGTTGAATTCGTTAGGCCGATTCTCTCCCTTCCAACTCTGGTAATTGACAAGAATGTATGATTTCTTGTCAATCTTCATTTGCAAGTCTTCTGCCGCCTCATGAACTTCTTTTAGTATGTCCTTAGAACTAAGCTTTTCCATCTTTTCCACTTTGCTTCCAAGTTCACGGAGCACTTTTGCTCCTTCGGTACCAACCCTTTGAAGCTCGCTTCGGAAAACATGTCTCTTCTCTGGTGGTGCCTACAAATTCCGCAGTTGCAAGTCGATCTTCGTTAGTTTGGCATGCCATGACCAATTTCTTTAATGATTCCTAATCAAATTTTTTCAAATCCTGTTTTTCTTCCACTTGTTATATAATATTGCTTACCAAACATAATTACCAACAAGTCAATGAATTTTGCGTTCACTTAAAAGCCAGATACTACTGAGTGGGGACACGAAGATTTTGATGCCCCCTTTAGAAGAAAAAAAAAAAAAATAATTGTGCCCTGTTAAAAAAAAAAAAAAAAATTTCTCGCTCTGTCACTAATTGTGAGAATGTATATTAAACACGCAACATATACACAATTGGACATGTTACCTGGATCTCTGAAAGTATACATCCGTGCATAGCCATGACCATGAATGCGCAATGCCTCAGCGCGCCGCCAACCTTGACATAGTTTATCCATGGATAGTTGAAGCCCTTATAAGGGCCATGGGGCGGCTCCCATACCGCGAAGGCCAACTGCGAAAACGCCAATCAAGTTCCGCTAAATTCAGTCATACCAACTCGACGAAGAGGACTAGAAAGTTAGAAACATAACGGTCAGATGAACACACCAGAGATTCCTCTTGACTTGAAGATTGAACAGCCGATCTATAGCCACTGTATAACGGATCATCAGAAGCTTGGTATGTGAGAATTTTCGAAGGAATCCGCACGTATTCGACACACTCCAAATATCCCTTAACACAACCTGCATAGAACTAAAATGACTTAGACCAAAAAAAAAAAAAAAAAAAAAAAAAAGTTTTCTACACTGGTACACTCTGAATTTATTACACAATTACAATTTACACCAAGATCTTTTAATTTTGACATTTTATACTCTGAATTAATAAATTTTTAGCAATTTACCCCTCAATATAAACAATGTTAGTTTTTTCAAAGAAATTGATATGTGATTTGTATATAAGTTATTAATTAATTACATGAATTATCATTTTTTTATTTTAATCCAAATTTATTTAGATCAAGATCTTTAATTTAGTATTATCAACGTAGAAAACTTTCAATTAACTTTGTTTTAAATATAAATTTGAGTTAATATTGATTAAAAAGAACCCTTAATACTCTTAGTTAACAAACTATATATAAGTCAAGTGTCAACTTTCATAAAATAAAAATAAAAATTGTAATCAATAAGGGGTAAATTATTACAAATTTATAAGTTCATAGTACAAATTGTAAAAATTAAAAGTTTAATTAAAGTGCAAATACAATTATGCAATAAGTTCATGGTGTATCGATATAAAAAAGCTGTTACACGATATGTGTGTGTGTATATATATGTATATATATGATGAAAGTTACCTTCCAAAGAAGTGGCAACACCCTTGAAGTTTTTGGCTACCGACTTGTGAAGATCTTCCCCAGCCCAAATGGGGAAGATAAATATATTCACACCCAAAGAAATCCCAGCACCAACTGCAATAAGCATCAACCGGAATAAAGCTGTTTGGAGAAAGGCTTTACTTTCAGACGTCAATACTATGCAGAATGTCAACAAGAACACCCGAAACCCATATTCGTATGGCTTCATTGTTGGGTAGAGTTTAGCATAGCTAGCACAGAATCCTTGACATAAATATAACAAAATATGTCAAAATTTAAACAAGCCCTTGTTAAAAAAAAAAAAAAAAAAAGTAAATTGTTTATTTAGTCCCTAAACTTTTAGCTTTTTGTAACTTTGGTCCCTCAACTTTTTTTCGTAGTTGAAATATTCTTAAACTTTTAAAATGTTACTATAATAGTCATTTTCATTAATTTTGAGACGGTCTAAAAATTAACGAAAATAACTATTATAGCAATGTTTTTAATAGTTTATAATCATTTCAACTACGAGAAAAAGAACAGAAAATACCCCTAAACTATTAAAATGTTACTATAATAGTAATTTATGTTAATTTTCAAACGGAATTTGTTAGTAATTTGGTCAAAAAGTGATGTTAATTAACATATTCCGTTCAAAAATTAACGAAATGACTATTGTAGCAACATTTTAATAGTTTAAGGGTATTTCAGTTAAGAAAAAAAGTTCATAGACCAAAGTTAGACAAAGTTAAAAATTCAGCGTCAACAATTTACCAACAAAAAAAAAAGAAAAAGAAAATGTGCAAAAAAATCCATAAAATTACATTTTAACGAACTAGTTAAAAGTACGTGTATGTGCATATTTAACGTGTTGAATTTATTATATGCTTTATTCTTATTAAATTCTTTTTTACCAAGATAAAAGTAGATAGAAAATCACGTAAGGAAGGAAAAAGATGTTTAAGAAGGGGCTCACCTAAGAAAGTAAATTGAGTGGAGCAATTAAAAAGCAAGGCCATTTGTGAAATCACATTTGATAGAATAATATCTTAGAGGACTGTTCCAACAATATTTAAGTGAAGTAATGGGAATTTTATTTTAATGGGGACAAATGTGAAAAAAATTGTTTCAAATAGCCATGTTTAAAAAAAATGTAGTGAAATTTTTAGGGAGAAGTGAAAAGGGAGACCCCCAATGAAAGAAATAAAATTTTAGGGGCAAAAGGCAAAAGCAAAAAATGTAAAATAAGAAAATAAAAAGGGTGGCTTCAACCATGAAAAAATAAAGTTATGGAGCTTGTTTATATTGTTAGATTGAAAACATATTTAAATAGAGGTACATTTGAGGGAAAGTATTTTAGTGGGTAATTATAAAACAAAAACAAAAAAACAAAACAAAACTAGCCAGGTCATATTTTATAAATAAGATTTCGAAAGAATGTAATAAAAAAATAATTCAATGAAGCAAACTTAAAAATATATAAGATGTTAGGGGTGGAAAACAATTAAAAAAAAGTAAAAGAGGAAGGATCAAAGAGGGAAAAAAATAAAGGAAAAGATTTTCAAAAGTGGAAGTGTTTCTTCTTCTTCTGTTAATTTTTTTTTTTTTTTTTTAGAGTTGAGGTAGAAGATTTAAACTCTACACCTTTTGATAAAGTCAGATATTAAATTACTATTAGACGTTGCTTACAATCACTATGTGTCCCCCACTTTAACTAATTAAAAGTTGTCCGTCTTTGAAAATACGGATTTTTAAAAGACAAAAATGTTTTTCAATTTAATGGGTGATTATAATTATATGTGTGTACATATATATATATATATTAATGAGTGACTCGCCATATCTAAATAAGTGAGTAACCATATTGCATTAAAAAAAAAAAAGAAAAAGAAAAAGAGACAGAGTAACCAACTTACATCATTTAGTGAGTAAATAAAGAGTACATATAAACCAAATCCTTAGTTACTTTTTTTTTAGTTGATCAATTATTGATTTCTACAGTTAAAAAAATTGAAGAACGACGTTAAATCAACAATAAAATAAGGGATCAAATCTAATTGCCACACAAAAGCAGCAAACAAAATTTCAGTCACCGAACTCGTAAATATTGGAGCCGAAATTAACCAATTTTTTAACTGATCAATCTTTCATGCAGATTTGTCGACGTGAACTCGTGGATGTCAACGGTGGAGTTAGAGGGTGGCCACTGAAATTTTTTGTTTTTTAAATTTTACCTCAAAAATTTTATAAATTTCGCAATTTACCCATTAAAAATAAATTATTTTCATACACTCCTTACTTTATCCCCACTAAAAATTTAAAAAAAAAAAATCTCACATAATCCTCACTAAAATTAATTTTATAAAGAAAGTTTATACTTTTACTATTTTGCTCCACTAAAATTAAAAATTCTCACATAAACCCACTAAATTTAAAATTCTCACATAGTCTCCATTATTGAAAAATTAAAATTTTTTTTGTTAAATATCTTGTTGGTATATATTTCTAACTCCGTCCGGTGGAGGTTGAAGATGATTCACATTATAACCATCGATGCATGGCCATCTTTGGCTTTGGCAAGATGGATCTCATCAAATTTGGCTCGATTTCCATAAATGTGGGGCCACCTCCGACCTCATGATGAGGCTCGGTATGGACACCGGAGGAAAATTAGCACACAAAGAGAGGAGAAAAGAGAAAGGAGGGTGTGAGAAGAGTTATAGATGCAAAATAGAATTCCATCCATTTTTGGATCTGTATGAGATATCAAAAGGTTTCATGGCCTTGCCAGTGTTGCAGAGAGACAATGAGATAAAGGGCGTCACATCATGACAGAGATGATAAAATGGAACTTCTACTGTATAAGTTGTCTTTTTTCACTATATACAATCTATGTTTTAATCGTTCGATTAAAAAATTAATTCCGCTCAATATAAACCTACTCTCGGTTTATATATCAGACCGCTGAAAATTAGTGTAACAGTAAAAATAATAGTTCCTACTAGGTAAAAAAAATGTACCCCCATTTGGGCAATTATTTGCCAACATTTGGACCATCTTATTTGAATAGTCCATCCGAGTACGTGTGTCTGGTTGGCATAATTGAAAATGGAGTATCCAAACATTATTTGGGTTTTGTTTTTAAAGTAAAAAGTTCCTCCCCCTCCGCCTCAAGTCCCAAAATTTACCTCCATTCTAATTTATCCTCTACAGTATTTGGAGGAAAAAAAATCTTAAAACCATTTTAGATGGTTGTTTTCTTATCTCTCTCATGTCTTTTCAAATAGCTACTTCCAAATGCATATTTAAATGTTTCTGTTTAAAATTTTCCATCAAAATTTTTCAATCCCAAACGTATTCCATTCAGATGCTTCCCCCAAACTAACCCCTGTAGTCCCTAACTAAATCCTAACATGTCTGGCATTTTTAATTAAATTCACAAAAAAAAAAAAAAAAAAAAGGAAAAAACGAAGGAAATTGGTTTGTTCAAATTGTTAGATAACCTGCTATGAAAATGCTGAGCACAATAACAATTTCCTCGAATTGCCCTGCCATTATAGAGACTTCGGCAATACCCAAAGCCAGCCCTCCAGCAGAAAATGTCCCCAATGCCCGATTAAGACCTTTGCTAAGAGTTGCACCTGTCACATTTAATTAGGAGGGAGGAAAAACCATTTAAAATTATTAAAAACCTGCCCAAAAACACTTGATTTAAAAAATAATCCGGAAGATCTGTAATTAAAAACATTCCAAAATTGATTCTGATATATCTTGTGTGATAAAATGGGCCCTTATACCAAGAACGAAACAGAAAATTGTATTAAGTTCCTATTTGACACCTCATTTTAACTCATTTTTCAAAAAAAAAAAAAAATTCTATAGTGTTTTCTTTCATAAAAAATTTAAATTATGAGTTAGAAGCTATGATCCAAACGGATTCTAATATTCAATCAATTAATCCCATCTTGAAAGCCACTAAAAATGTTCGTTTGAACCTCAATTAAATGATATATGGACGACACATGATTCCGATCTATCTTATATGAAGAAGTGAATCCTTATTTAGAGATCAAAACATAAACACTATACTAAATCTTTATTCAATCAGTTAATCCCATCTTGAAAGCCATTAAAAGTGTTCATTTTAATATACAAACAATACATGATTCCGATCTATCTTGTATGGTGAAGTGAGTCCTTATTCCAAGATCAAAAAAAAAAAAAAAACACTATATATAGACCTTTATTCAATCAGTTAATCCCATCTTAAAAGCCAATAAAATTGTGTGACCTCAATTAAAGGATACATAGACGTTACATGATTTAGTGGTCTAATCTTATTATATTAATGACAGATCGTGATTAGATTTTGGAAACTTTTTAAACGTGAGAGACCAAAAAATAAAAATTAATGCTCAATGGTAAATTAGTAAAGTGGTTTAAAAACACAGACAGTGGTGACAAGAAAATATGAAATACATACATACATATATATATATATATATATATATATAGAGTACGTACCTACGCTGAACTCGAAAACGAGAACGACAGTGAGAATTGCCCAGATGGCGTACTGGTTAATATCTTTGAGAGGCTCTTTGAAGAAGATGACGAGAGACACAAGCCCTAAGGACAAGCCCATCTTAAAGGCAAAGGCGACTTTGCGAGGATCAGATCTACCCATTTGGTAAAACTGGACAACTATGATCTGCAAATTATTACAAAACTTAGCGAACCACTCGGACACCGATCGGAAGCATCGGAACTGCGTGGTGGCTCCGTCGCGGTCATCGGAGCTCGGAAGATTGAAGTCCGAGAAGCCCTTTCTCGACAGCAGCCTTTCCTTATAGGATTCCACTTTGGTTATTGCCATTTTTTTCAGAAGAGGACCGAGTTCTGGTTAATTATGGGATGTTGGAGATGATGATATCGTTGTCATGATGAATCTGCAGACAAACACATGCATAGTGGGGAAGAGGAGAGAGAAAGAGAGAGAGAGAGGAGAGACAGAGTCGACGCTGTATGTTTTCTCCTAGTGCCAAGTTATAGAAAGTTTTTTTTTTTTTTTAAACAAAAATGGTAAAAAAAAAATATTTGTGTTAAACCCGGCTAAGACTGGAAAATTAACAGTGATGTCTAACCGCAGTTCGAGTTGAACACTCGCTGTCTCAATTGATATTCAAATACATATAGATATGTGTATGTGTATATGTATGTTTGTGTATTATATATATTCTCTTCTATAGGCAATTATTGAAGCAATAATGCTCCGACCCCCATTCACTTGCCCTGCCTTTGGAATATAATATATCGTTGTCATTTTCAGGGAAAAAAAAAAAAAAATATATATATATATATATATATGCGCTTAATGTTTGTATTGAAATTGTTTGTATTAATTATTTTGTTTGGATGAAATTACTCTTTTTTATTAAGAAAAAAAACAAGCTTAATTATAGAAAAAATCATTATGGGTTGTTTGACAAATCATTTTAAATTAAAAAAATTTATTTTAAATTAAAATATATTTATTCATTTTTTTTTTCCTGAAGTCTGTACTACATTCATTTTCTTTCTGTCAAACGCCTATTTAATTTAAATTCTTATTTCCAAAAGAATTTTGAGAATGTTAGCAATAACATATGAATAACGCTAGAGACACAATCTATAATTTCAATTTTTGAATATTAATTTATATGATGATAAGTTATTATCTTTTTTTTTATTAATATATATAACAAAATATTGTTGTAGCACTTTAAATATTTATCAATGAGAAGAAGACAACTCAACATTATACCGTATTTTAGTATTAAAAACTAGAATTAAATTGGTATATATCCCTACTACTACTCATAAATATTATTACTATGAGGAAATCTTTCAATTATTTTATGACAAACATCTTTCAAGGAGCAGTGGATTCTCATTTCCGTGGGCCATGGTGTCAATAATGTAAAATTGCTCCTGTATTCGAAATCAATTCAAGATTTGATTTAAGAGAATAATAATTTGTTTAGAAAATACGTTTATTTTGTAATATATTCTAATATACATGAGAATTTCGTTTGAAAAACACTTTCATTGTATGTTATATCATAATACAATGTAATATATATGTGTATATCTTATATATTATATTTGTTAGAGAATATGGCAAGAGAGACATAAACAACGAACAAGTAAATTCAATTATAACGAAAATATTACGGAAAATGATTACACCGAAACTCAACCTCAATTCGAAGGAAACAAACAAAAGGAAGATCGTCGAGGCACGTGTATCACGCTTTCCTTAAAACAGATTCGTCCCCTCCGGTAAGTGCTCGAGGCTTCAACGGACGTCTGTCTCCCAGGATACAACGACGAACTACGGTAGTCTAGCACAATCGAAAACCGCTTCCGGCGAACTTGAAACACTGCCTTCTCTCTATCACCAAACTCAAAACCGAACTCGACCACTACAAAGAAAGACCGAAAAACAAGAAAACTAGAGAAAGAAAGCTCTCGGATTTTTGTGTGTTGAAAGTGTCTTCAATCTTGTGGAGGCCTCCTTTTATAGGAGCAAGAATTGAGTGTTACAATAAACCAAAAGTCGTTGGTTTAAATCCGATTAATGCACCATTAGTCCAATTAACACCTGGAAGATGAACAATTTCCTGAATATAAAAAGATTAAAAAATTTCAAAACAAAGCCCGCACAAGGGCAAGCTCGACGAACCGGCATTCGCGTCGCCCACATTGGGCCCCTAACCCACCGGGGCTAAAATTTGCACCCCCCCTGCGCGTGAGAGAGCATCTTGGGTTCACAATCTTACCCAAGTCCAAAAGTGCAAATCCTTATAAAGTCCATCATGCTTTCATGCCTAAGCAATGTGGGACTCCACATTTACAACCAACTTTCCAATAAAATTCCATTTCAATGGGCACACTTTGAGCATCAATTTCTCATTCACCCGAATACCATTTTGAGTGTATGAATATATGAATTCGATCTCCTCGCGACGGAGAACGCAAATCTACCAAGACCCGTTAATTTTACGAAGTGGGTCCCACTCAAATTTGGACCTCAAAATGGTTCCTCAAAATGGTTTAAAACCCATTTTTCCAACAATATTCTCATAGAAATATATTTGAACGGAATGTATTTGTATTCCATTTCATCCTAAACGCATGGTGTCAAAAGATGACACTAATTCCCTACTTTCAATCAAAACTTACCGTTTTGGTCAAAAGCTTTTTTTTTTTTTTTTTTTTTGACTTTATAATTTTATTTTCTATTTTTTTCTATTCTTTAAAATTATACCTTCTTCACCTTTTTCCTTTCTTTTCCTCCATAAAATATTGTTTTATTTTGTTTTTTTCATTTTCCCCGCCACTTTTTGGTTAATAATAGAAGTATCTTTTTTTTTTTTTTTTTACTTTTTTTTTTTTGTTTTTTTTTTGTTTTTTTTGTTTTGCTTTCCTCCTTAAATTATAATTCCTTTTTCATTTTTGTCCTCTTTTTGACTTTTCCCTTAAAGTTTCTACCTTTTTAACTTTATCTCATTGAAAATTTTCTCCTTATTTATCTTACTAAAATAAATATTCTCAAATACTTCCCCACTTAAATTTTACATTCACGCATGTAAAAATTTAATATATAAATACGCACGTGCAATTGTGTGTGTGTATATATATATATATATATATATATATTATAGTATGATAGAACTTAACGAATATCAATGCTTTAAAATTGTGACAAAAATTTGTTATACCCTACACTACCAACTTCTCTCCTTTATGCTTTATATTTAGGGGGAGGAAAACAATTTTAGCCGTGTCAGGACTCGCGAAGCACAATTTATTAATATAGATAAAAATAAATATATAAATAAAAGAAACTCGCAAGTGTTTTTGCCTATAAAGAGTCATATATCAACGTTTAATTCTATCCTGCTATGGTTAAAGACGGAGTTAGAATATTTTATCCATAAGTGATATATGTTTGGCTGGGGGGTGGGGGGGCGGGCGCGGGGCACGGGGCACGGGGCACGGGGGAGTGAGAGAAAGAAAAATGAGAAAATTTCTTAGTGGACGGGAGAAATAATTGAAAATTCGAACTGATTATAAGTAGGAACAAAAATAAAAGTTTTCTCTTGATACAGAAGCACAACTACAACTTTTCAAAAAAAAAAAGTAAGTGAAAATTTAAAATTTAAAAATTTACCAGCCCCAAGTGTCTCCACTGAATTTTGATTAAAAAAAAAAAATGTGTCTCACTGAATTATGAGTGGCGCAATTTCTGATTGTAGCTCGCTGTCAATCATAGTACTTGTTGTGTTGTATCAAAGGAGGGGGGAATAACAAATGTGATCTCCTCTATTTTTAGCACGTATAATCGGTACTAAAAATCATCACGACTTAAATATTAGTCCTATTTTATAAGTTAGATTTATAGTAGGATATGCCTTTTATTAATGAGTGGTGTTGATGTCTAATAAGATCATTACAATCAATAAACTCCTAAAAACTTTAAGCTTATGTTCCTATAGAGTAGAAAAGTGAGATGAAAGAAGTCAGTGAAGAGATTTTTAGATTGAAAAAAAAAAAATCTTGGGTTAGTTTTACAAATGACCATCGAATTATACATCATGTCTCATGTTGGTCCCAAACTTTTGATTTTATATATCATACTTCCCTGAACTTTTCTACTATTGTGCCAATGGCCCTTCTATTAATATTCAGTAAAAAAAAAAATGGACAGAAATTGAACATGTTCTGATTACATGAGCTTTATTTATAGGTAAAGTCGTAATTTAATATTTTTTTGAAATGAAATTATACCCTAATTATAGATATTTTGGAACAAATTGTATTTTAATCAAATATATATAGGACCCGTTTAACAGAGATTTTGCTTTTGCTTTTAGCCAGTACAAGAAGAGTAGCAAAAGCTATGACTTCTCAGTAAGTATTTGGAATCGAAGAGCTTTTGAGGTCAAAATGATATCAAAAGTATTTAATAAGCACTAAAAATATTGAATGAAGTTTATAATGTTTAATTTAAAATTTGTTATAAGTTTTAAAGTTTACTCAAAAGAGTTTTTGTCAGAAGCCACATTTTTTTGTTTTGATAGGAAGCACTTATGAAGATTATAAACTCTTCTGACAGATCATCTAAACACTTCCAGAAGCTGCTTTTAGACCTGGGAAGCCAAAAGCAGCTCTTAGAAAACTCTGTTAAACAAGCCCATAGTGTAAACTGTACTTTACTCAAAGATATATAGCCTCATAAAGCTATTTTGGAGTTACATTTTCCCTTTAAAAAATATATAATTACGATTATAGTCTTAATTAAAACTCACGTAATGTGAACGTGTTTAATTTCATTCAGTTTCCGATGGATTACCAATATAGGGGTTGTTTTCATAACAGTAGAAAATTCGAGATAGTGTAATATGTAAAATTAAAAGTTATAGACTAACTTAAGACTAAGAATATAATTCAGGAGGTCATTTTTAAAAGAACCCAAAAATCTTAAGGCCCTTTTTGGGGGAGTTTTGGAGTTGGAGTTTTAGATATATTTGTGATGGAGTTGAGATATGGTTTTGGAGATTTGTTTGGGGTAAAAAGTTTTGGAAAAAAGTATATTTGGAGTTTAGTGTTATTGGAGTGAGGAGTTTTTGGGGATACGTGTTTTGAGGAATTGACAATAATTATTAAAAACATAAGAAACAATTTTTCATGTGGGTTCACTGCTAAGTTTTAGAGATGGTATCTAAAAATTAAACCAGATGAGAAAACCAAATGCTATATGTAAGCCAAACGTTAAAACAACGTCTCCAAATATGCCCCCACACGAGGCCTTAGATTGTTTAGTAGATTTATAAATTGGAAAGTAAGGAAGTTAAACAACTTTCGATGTTTTTCTCTTCTAATCTTTCGATTTTTCATCTCACTTACCAAACAAAGCATAACTTTGCAAGACTCCATACACGAGTCACGTTCACAAACATTCAGGTTGCACCATTGCAGCGTATTTTTCGTAAAGTGGAACCTCAAAATTGATATATATATTAATCAATAAAAGAATAATTTTATACAAAACAAAACACTCCCATACTTGTATATCTATTCGTGCCCCACTAGAGGGAATCTTAAACTTTAAAAATATATTTTTTGAGACTATGTTTTATGTTACAAGGTATATTGGGAACGTGCATTCATGTCCCTTGGGACATTGTTAAACAGAAGAAGTAGTTAGGATAGATTAATCAAATAGCAACAATAAATATTCGATATAAAGTCTCTTTTGATATAAAAACTTCTAGTCACAAATATATCCTTGAAAAACTATTATTAAGGACAACAATTTTGATCATAATTTCAAATCACAACCTACAAGGTATATGTAATATCATCTTTTAATTGGTAAGTTTTTAAATAATTATCACATCAGATAAAATTAAAAGATTATATCTATCGATAATTTATGGCCATCTAGGTTAGCATTCAAAAATTGAGTTTAAAGTTAGTCTCTTTAACATTATCCATAACTAATTAGAAGTGTGTTATTGTAATGTGTGATCCTTATTATATTTTTAAGGAGGTTAGTTTTTAGGTTTCTATTCTTGTTCATTATTTATGTTTTTAATTTTTTTATTAAAATATAAAATGTGTCATCAAAAACTTGTTGTCCAAACAATCTTTAATAATATCATATCACATTTTTTATTAATTATATAACCTTTTTAAGTATAACATGAAAATATTATAATTAAAATAATATTTTTAATTGATGTGTTATAATATTATTAAAGAGATATGAATGAAATATAAATAAAGTGTATGATGGAGAGGTTTGGTTTTGATTTTTTTTTTTTCGGCTGCCATGTAAAAGTCCCACATTTTATCTCTGCAGCTCTCACCATTTGTAAACGTATGACACCTATTATGGAGCCGTTTATCATTCTCATCTCAAATAGTTTTTTTAGTCAAATAAAAAACAGCAAAACATATTGAAAGAATGGGAATCTTGAGCAGAGATGAGCCAGAAATATCAGTCGGGGTCGGGGAACTAATAAGAATAATTCTTTAATTTATTCATCACCACTTTTTTTCTTTTTTTCCCCTTCAGGTACTAACAAACTTTTTCTTAATATTTTTCATACCCATTCCAAAATAGATTTTTTTTTAAAAAAAAATTAAAATAGTATAGTAATAATAGTATTATGACAACCTATTATTAAAAATGTTAAGTATCAAAATATAGAAAGTAAAATAGAAAGTTTAACGATCAAAATTAATCCCAAAAAAAGAAAAAAAGAAAAAGAAAAAGCCAAGTTCGTATATTATCAATCATCAGAAACGTGTTCTCTTAAAGTGTATTAGTTATTGAAGCCAAATAAATCTTTAAAAGCAATATAAGTTTTAATAAAAGTGTTGAGAATGAAAATGGATAAAAAAGTCAAATTATGAGTATGATTATTCAGGAAAAAGAAATGGTGACTAGGAGATTAAGTAAGAAATTAATAATATAACTTAATTATTACTGGTATAGCTAGGTTCAAGAAAGAGACAATTATATTAAGGGTTGCTTGAGGGGGAAAGAGTATTTTGATAGAGGCTAAGTGAATTTATAGATGAAATTTACAAATTAAAAATTGAGTGGGAGCACGCGCTTTCACTCGTTTTTGTACGCTTTCACTCGTTTTTATACAGCTCCGTATATTATTTTAAGTACATCATTTGAATCTAACATATAATACATCATGGATTTAAACAACTAATGTTGATTCCATTTGGCATGTGGGGGAATTAGGAGTCATAGTTTGGATTGGATCTTATGAATAAATGGCTAATATTATATATTGTTCAAATTGTTCTTTCGTGGTAAAATCTTTAATTCATTTTAAATATTGTCTTTGTGAAAAATCAGATATCCATCCAATGTACTGCTAAATTACGTTTTTTTTTTAAGGAAAAACAAAAAAGAATTATTTGAGGCTACAACAAATGGTGAGTAAATGAGTGATGCAATCCCATCCACAATTTCATACGCATACTCAGTGTAACTTTGTCCATTTGTTTGTTGATATTCTCTATTCAGTCACTATCATTTTCTTTTCAATTGTGTGAGATTTATATTTCATACTTATTAAAATAAAATAAAATAAAATAATCCACATAATTTTGAATCGGAAAAAGCTCCTATCCTAATCCGTCCCTTTTCATCTACTAAACTAGTATCATCGGCGGGGTTCGGTGCACTTTTATCCTTACACTATTAATAATCTATGATTTAGTCAGAAACTGAAACTCAGTATGTTTGCCATTATTGAATATACAACACATGTTATGTCTCAAGTCCCAACAAAATATCAAACCTGGCAAATACGTTCCCTTCGCCGGATCTCCTTAATTAGGACACAATTCAGGTCATGACATGTTTGGGAAAATTTCTTAAATAATGTCCAATGTCATTCTTCCAAATCTCACTTTTTTACCGTTCGTTATATGTTTCAGATACAGGTCAATTCCTTTAAGATACCAAGATTACATTTATTTATCTATATATTAAATTTTTATCTAGTATTAATTAATAACTATTAAATAAATTGCTAAACTAACAAGATCTTATAAAAAAATTAAAAGAAAAAAGAGCAAGTTTTGCATTTTTCCTAACCGTGATTCCTAGCCTCTTCGGCGTCACCCCAGCAAATTCTTTTTGTTCTTTAACTTTTTTTATAATTAATTCAGACCAGTGACAGATTAAGTTTAATATCTTCTAAATCTATCTATTGAGAAATTAAGATATTCACAAATTCATCTTGCTTTCCAGAGAAATTGATCAACAAATTGAGATCCATATATAGGTAGGATTTATTTATTTACTCTCATTTTTTGGATCTTTGGATTTTTAGATAAAATTTGGGTTTTTTAGATAAAATTGCCGCGGCTTTGTTGAGGAAATGCAATAAAAGAAAATGGAGAAAGCATAAATAACGTGTGGCTTCACTTCACTTTTCTTTCATAATTAGTTTTAGTATAGTTAGAGAACAATTAATAATGAAAAAATGTGACGATGTTCATCGTATTATTGTTGTTTTTGGATTTGTTAGTTGTCACGTATCTAGAATATGAATTCAATATTGTATAAATAAAGACATTATAATTTGTAATTAAAATAACAATAAAAATCAGATTTCTTAGTAATAAAAATTAGTTGAAGAAATAACATATTACAATTAATTATACTTGATGAGATGTGCATTGAATTATTGCATAATAGTCTCATTATCAATGCTATCAAATATGTCTTTCTTTAAAATGTTTTTTTCAACTATCTTCGTTGCAAGATCTCCGAGACCTTTAAGTAAGACAAACTCCTTACTAGAACGTATATAAAAATAAAAATAAAATAAAAAATCATAGCTTGAGCTCGAACATATATCTAAATAACATTAAAATAGTCTCTCGATTTAAGTCTCTTTTACTTGAAAGCTCGTCATAATTGAGTGCTTCATAAATTTTAGTTGTTTGTTTCTGATGAACAATAGCACACCGTATATATGAAGCTCCCGCAACAATTACCATACAAGCAATACAGAATTGCAACTTGAATATTTGTTTTTACTACCATGATAAGAGCAAGTTAAAGTTGATGAGCAAAATAGTGACGGTAAAAAGCATACAGGTTCTCCTTCAAAATAAGTGTTTTTAGAACGATTATTCAATTCTTTTTCCTCTTTGGATCAAAGCCGCTAAAAGAATTCTTTTTTGGAGATGAATTCACTAGTTTAACTTGGGGAGGTGGTGATTTAGTAGCAGTGGACGGCAAAGTTGCTTTGTTATCTATTTTATTAGGAACTGCAGATTTTTGGTCCATCACATTCATGCATTTACGATTCATGTGACGGTATTGATATTTCTTAAAGGTGTTTTATTTGCTCGTAGCTCGCGTTTGATACCAGATAAAGCAAATATTGGTTTTCTTTTCCCTTGTGATGGACCCGGAAGAGGGGGGACATGTCAAGTATCCGCCCTCTTGTTCTGAGAGAGAGAAGAACCTATGATTAGCTTTTCGAAAAATTTCCAAACGAACAATTTCAACGAAATCTTTCAATTTCTTATTTTACTCTTCTCGGATAGTACTAACCCTATCATAACTTGTCATGTAATATAGAAATGCTCAATGTCTGGAGAGAAAATCATACATTGTGGTTTCAAGTAAGAGAGCTATGATACTAGTAGCACGTTCAAGACCCACAAAGCATTCAATAACATAACCATTCTTATCCACAAAATGCAACAAAGTATTCACTTGCTCCTTTATTGACTTATTGTCACAGGACTCGTCAATTAGAATAGAAAATAATGCATTATATTCATATATTTAGCGATAATAGCAATGATATCAACAGTCCTAACATTACATTTACAATGTCCTTTTGAAAACAAAGAAAAGAATCCTTGAGGTCTAATCACCGGACCAAAAGGTTTTAGGATCAAAGGTTGATTTGATAATCTTTAAAAAAAAAAAAAAAAAAAAAAGGGTCTAGAGCCAAAAAGTAAATTTCAAATTAAACTAAAAATAAAAATTATATAACTGGATTAGTAGGGACATAAATAGATAATACCTGATATTAATATATATACAGTTGTGCAGCCGGATTTTTTTTTCTTTCTTTCTTTTCAACAGATGTGAATTAAACCAAATTTTGAGTCAAAGAAATTATTCGATTTTATTCTTTCGTAAATTATATATATAATCTATTTTGACAAACTTAAAAAGGTCCAAAAAATCAAATACGAGTGTAGTTGACTTTTATTTTATTTGTTCTTAGAACTTAAAACTTAGGATATAGTGCAGACAGCTTATAAATCTTATAATGATAATATTTCACGAGAGACAAACTAGGAGACAGTTTGTTTAAAAAAAAAAAAAAAAAAAAAAACCTTGTTAGTAGAGAGAGAGAGAAATTTATAAACCAATATATATATATATATATATATATATATATTTCTTCTGCTTGTCTAATTAGAGATATAATAAAAATAAAATAAAAAACTAAAGCTATTATAATAGGGAAAATAATTTATAACACATTTGGTGGACCATCTAGAAATGAAAATTTTTTTGTTGAAGTTGATTTATTTTTTAAAAACTAATTATGATTTTTGTTGATTTTTCAAAAAAAGACAAAAATTAAGATAAAAATTTTAAGAGGCTGTTTGGGGTACCATCTGGATTTCAAATTTTTAATTCTACATCAAACTTTCTTTCTCTTCCATTTTCAAAAAAACTCAAACTTTAAAAGTCTGTAATTTTCTCATTTAAAATTAAAATGAGATTATTTTTATGTCAAAATACTTGTAATGATAAGACGAATAAGACAAGATCCATTTTGTATTTTTTTCTGAACACATTTCAAATTTTTGTACTATTTTTTATATCACAGAAAAATTTATAAAATTTTTTCCCCTAAACATACATTTCCAAGTCACATTAAAAAACACCGTCTCCGAATGTTAGCCCAAATGGACCCTAAGTCTGGACAACCAAGCAAGCCTTAGAAATATGATTTTTGGGAGACAATCTTACAGATCACCTTGATTGAAAAAAAAAAAATGATGGAATCTCATTGGGCCCGGGGGCAGCTTGGGCCCAACGTCACTCCGTTATTTACGCTTAGTGGGGCGGCCCCCCCAGTAAGACCTCCCTTCTGTCTGCCATTGCATGCCAATGATTTATTATTATTATTATTATTATTTTGAGTAAAAATATGCTCATGATCTAAGATCAGGTGATTGGTTTCTTTGCCTTTGAGATTTTTTTTTGTTTAATTTTTTTTAGTTGTGAAATTTATTTTTACTTAGGACTCGTTTGTGTGTCCACTTGAATTGAAATTTTAAAGATATTTTGATTAAAATTGAGTTGAAACTATTCAATTTAGTTTTTGTATCCTCCTGAAAAGTTAACTCAGTTCCACCATTTAAAATTATAACTATAACTTAAATAACTCAAACTTTAAAAGTTCATAACTTGTATATAAAAGTTCAAATGAGATGAATTCTTTGCTTAAAAAAAAGTTCAAATGAGATGATTTTTTTTTTAAATTATTAGAATTTCGAGATAAACGAAATAAGATCCATATTAATTTTTTTTTCTTTGAAATATTTTAAGTTTTTATATTTTTTTAACTCCAATAAGCCAAACGCACAATTTAACTCAAACTCAAAATTTGAACTCAAGTAGATAGACAACGCATGCTTAAAATGTGTTTGGAAAAATGTTACAATATAGATTCTGTTTTTTTTTTTTTTTCTCTCATCATTTTCTTCAATTTAAAAAACCATCTTATTTCGAATTGAAAAAACAAGTTATATATTTTAAAAGTTTGAATTTTAAAGAAAGATTTGAATAAGTAAATAATGAAATTATACTTACTTTAAAATAAAAAAACTAAAAACTAAAAACTTTTGGATACATTCGATTGGAATGACGTCGTGAACCAACCAAAAGCCTCCTTGGTAAAATAATGGTTGATACATATTTATTGAACCTTACTATTTGGCTCCGGAGAACACAGCTCCGCATAAGCTCCGTACATGGTGTGGCTTTACTTGTGAGCACGTGGGTAAGAGTGGAGAGAGTTATTTAATTTTTTGTGAATGTCCATCTATGCCACGTTTTACTACGGAGTTATGCGGGGCTCAAAAGTTTTCCGATGTGGTATATCATTTTTCATATTTATTTTATTTTGTTTAGTGAATTGATGTTTAACACACATTTACAAGGGCTTCATATTTTGAAAATATTTCACCAAGAAGAGTTCTCTTTGAAGAGCTGTTAAAAAGTGCAAAGAATAGTTTTTACATTTTTTTAGGACAAGAGGGATAAACGTAGGATCTAGAAAATAACAATAATACGTGTGATATTTAAGAGAGATATCGCACCTTATTTTACTTTTTTTTTTTCCTTTTTTTTTTTTTTTTTAACGTTCTACTTTCTAAATAACTTTTAAGACCACTCATCATTTAAATATCTTTTAGTTTAAATTAAGAAATATACCACAAGTAGCCGTGAGTTTTTTTTTTTTTTTTTTTTTTTTTTTGAAGTAGCCCTGAATTTTTACTAAATACTATGTTTGCCCAAACTTAACCCTGAGTTTTTCAAAGAGTAAACGTAAAACCCCTAACCACGCATGTTTTCAAAAGGGGAAAATACTCAAAACACTCCTTGTATTTAGCATAAATACCATTTTTGTCCTTTTACACAAATGCCTCAAACATCACAGGTGTTCATAAAATTAGTCACAAAATACCCTTGAAATGGTAAAAGATTTTTTTTATAAAAAAAATCAAAACTATTCCTTTAAATCTATATTAATTATTATTTTAAATATGACTTAGAATGATTAAACACACATTTCAATTATTTTGAGAATTATTTTAATTTAAGTTTTAATTTATTTAGTTTGTATTTTTATCAATGTTTAAAATTGTACTTAATATAGGTTGGAAAAGGTAATCTTTCTATTTTAACAAATTTAATCGTTTCAGGGGTGTATTTTGTAACTAATTTAACAAACATAAGGGTGTTGTAAGGCATTTGAATAAAAACAAAAGGTAAAAACAGTGGCATTCCTAATTGAATGAGTTTAATACTTAGTATTTAGTTATTATTTTAAACAATAACAATTTAAAGATTAAAGAATATTAAGTTAAAACTATAGAAAACCCAAAATTAAACACAAAATTTTGATTCTATCTCTTCTATTAAGTTAAAACTATAGAAAACCTAGAATTAAACAATTCACCGTTGAACTTTCATGGACAATGAACACTATTTGGATTGGATGTACAACTTGACAACTTAACGCATATTTGTTGTTCTTCATCCATCCAATATGTAAGGCCCCACAAACAATCCGATCAAAGACTATAACTAAAGGATTTATAAAGCCGTCCTTCTACTTCAGAATACTCCTTAATTTTAAAACATAGAAATAAAATTAAAAAGTATTAGAGTTTAATGAGGATATATATGAAAAAACTGATTCCTTAGGGAAAAATAAGATAATCATAATTTTCAAAATTTATTTTCAAATAAAAAATCAATGGGACGGCAACCTCCACTCGTCCTTAAACCCTGGCTTTGCTCATAACACCAAACCAAAAAAAAAAAAAAAAAAAAAAAAAAAAACGACCGATCAAAATTCATAAACAATTCTGAAAACTTTATCAAGTTGGTTCGATTTGGTATAAAACATTTGATTTCCACAGTTTGGCAATTTTTAAAACACCCATATTCAGTACTTGTATATTTTTTCTAATCCCTTGTTTATCAATTCTTTTCACTTCTATCAATTCGTTTGAATTACCATCTAAAAACTGTTTTTGTTTTTTACCACCGTTTAAAATACAGTCACAACCTGATCTATGATCCAATGTTTTCTCTCAACAATGTTTCAAGCCTATGATCCAAGTAGAAGCTAAGCATCAACATCGCCCTCACTCCTCTCCAGCCACTTCTCACTCACGTCCTCTCCGCCAAAAAACAAAAAAAAAACAAAAAACAAAAATCTTAAAAAATTATAATAAATAACATTTTCATGAAAATAATTGAAGTAAATAACAAGATTATAAAAAATTTAAAATAAATGACAAATTTACTAGATAAATAATAAAGTTTTTAAAAATAAAATATTTACAAAAATTAAACAAATCTTAATTTACTTTAAATATTTTAAAGATATTTACTTCAATTATTTTAATGAAAATGCTTTTTTTTTTTTTAAATAGAAAATGCTTTTTACTTTTTTGTTCCAAAAATCTTCAAGCGCACAAGAAGCCCACAGGCTAGAAGGCCCATTTCATTTGTACTTGTTCTTATGGGCTCAATTCCGACGGGCCCATAAACGTATAATACGACACGATTTATTCTCTCTCTTGTAAACAGGGACAGCCGGCGGGAAGGCAAAGGCATCGAGATCGGTTAGACCGCTTCCATTTCTCACTTTTCTTTTTTCTTTTTATTACTTTAATCTGACTCATTTTCTCGAGAAAATGTGAAATTTCCTGTACAATTTCTTTCTGCAGTGGTTAATCGATTGCGACAAACATCGAATTCTTGCCCTCTGGTTGTTTGCTGAGAAAGCTCAGGAAAGTGCGGCAAAATTACACTTCATTTTCGGTGCGTGTTTCTTCTTTGGAAATGCATTCTTTTTCGCAGATTATGGAGAATAATTCAATTCAAATCAGTTAATTAATGAGCTTAGTGCTCCATTATTGTTTCTGAATCTTCTTAGGTCCTAAATTAGCACAGCAGTTTTATTTTTATTTTTATTTTCGGTTATTGTTTTAGTAATTGTACCGAAATTTTGGTTTAATGGTTTCTCAATGCACGATTTTTCTTCTCCCAAATGCGTATATTTTTCGTATGGATATGAAAAAAACTCATTTAGTTTGAACATTGTAATTTTTGGGCTCGTTTGATATTGGAGGTCCGATCTAGGGCTTTTCTCAATGACGATATGTTTGATTCCTGGGAAATTGTAGTAATAGTATCGACGAAGGAAAATTCGTGGAATCTTTTCGTAGACGGTGGTCGAATTTATGGTTTTAGGATTCTTTAATCTTGTTTGCTCGTACTCTATAATATTTTGTTTTAATTTTACGAATTTTTTTGTTTGATTTCTGAAGATTGTTTGAATAAAGAGCTTTTTGTTCTGTATTTTTTTTTTCCTTTCGAAGACAATGAGAGCCAAATCTTTTGTTTTTGTTAACCAGAAATGTGATTGTTTATTTGGTTTTCCGGTTTATAATTCATTTTCAAGGTGAAATGTCTTTTGGGAATTTACGAATTACAAGTGACTATATTTAGTTACTAACACGCAACAGGGCTTCTGATTTTTCCCTCCCCTCTGTTGTTTTCTGAAGCTGTGGGATAAATTTTGAGTGAGAATGTCTTCGGGAGACGAGCCACTCTACCCTATAGCTGTTCTCATCGATGAGCTGAAAAATGATGACATCCAGCTGCGGTTGAATTCCATTCGTAGGCTATCAACGATTGCACGTGCTCTTGGGGAGGAGCGTACTCGTAAGGAATTGATCCCATTTCTGAGTGAAAACAATGACGACGATGATGAGGTGCTCCTTGCAATGGCAGAAGAGCTGGGAGTGTTTATTCCCTATGTTGGCGGAGTGGAGCATGCCCATGTTTTGCTCCCGCCTTTGGAGACACTCTGCACCGTTGAAGAAACCTGTGTGAGGGATAAAGCTGTAGAATCTTTGTGTAGAATTGGATCTCAGATGAGGGAGAGTGACTTAGTCGATTGGTTTATTCCTCTTGTGAAGGTCAGAAATTTTCTTTAATTTTTAATGTATATTTTGTGTACTTGATCTAATCTTATGGTTTATTAAGCTTTTTATTCAATTGAGTATGATTCATTTTTTTTAACAGCCTTTTCTTTGAAGAGGTAGAAAGATTTGATACTTTTTATCGTGAATGGGGAAGGGGTATGTTTAGAGGATGCCATCTTAATAGTTGAATTGAAAATCTAGAGTGACCTTGATTAAGCATGATATGAAGGTCTTTAAGTTCAGAATTTATTTGCAATGTACCCTTACACAAGTAACACGACCTATTTATTTTCATTAATTCTTCGTTCAACTCATTATTGAATTCTTATTTTCAGAGATTGGCAGCTGGCGAATGGTTTACTGCTCGAGTTTCTGCATGCGGGCTTTTTCACATTGCATATCCTGGTGCACCAGACGCGTTGAAAACAGAGCTGCGGTCAATATACACCCAGTTGTGTCAAGATGACATGCCTATGGTGAGGAGGTCTGCTGCCACAAATCTGGGGAAATTTGCAGCAACGGTTGAGCCTGCTCATTTGAAGACAGAGATTATGTCAATATTTGAGGATCTTACACAAGATGGTAATTCATGGTCTAATGTGTTTTCATATGCTGCTAAGCATATATTTTTATTTTGTTTAGGTTAATTGACTGTTTAACGTTTACCAATACTTCAAAAAAAAATTTAAATAATTATTGTGTTATCATTGCCGGCCATATGCGTATTTGGGCCATAATTAGAAATTCAAGAAATTAAACGTGTGTTTTGAAATCTTATGTTTTCATATTAAATTTCATCTCAGAGCAAGATTCTGTCAGATTATTGGCTGTTGAAAGCTGTGCAGCCCTTGGAAAATTGTTGGAACCTCAAGATTGTGTTGCACATATCCTCCCTGTCATTGTTAACTTCTCTCAGGTCCGTACACCAATATAATTTATGCAGTTGAACCCTGCATTCATCTTCTTCTTCTTCTTCTTCTTCTTCTTCCTTTTTTCACCCATAAATGGTGGCCAAGAATCTGCATAAACTATGTTTTTCCTTGGAACTTATCAAAGAGACAAACGGAACCTTGTTAGAAGATATACTAATACGTGAATTATTAAAAAGGTTGAAATGAGGATTAAGAAGCTACTCTCAAGTGAAAGCTGAGAATACGATCGTAATGTAAGTATTAGGCAATGCATTACGGCTTACATGAAAAAGTAGCATCGTAGCTTGAACACATTGGGCAAGTAGCTTGATTATATATTGAACTTTATATTATGTATTATAAATCTTTTAAGGTAGCAGGGATATGGATAACTGCATTGTAAACAAAGATTAAGAATTTATAGTATTGACGAAAGGTTCAAGGTTTCTTTGTAGACGGGATAGATGAAAGGAGAGGCTCAGGACTAGTTTTATCCAATGCATTCAATTAGATAATCTGATGCTCTTTGTTTTACGATTATCTGAATAGGATAAGTCATGGCGTGTTCGTTACATGGTTGCTAATCAATTGTATGAGCTTTGTGAAGCTGTGGGGCCTGAGCCTACGAGGTAATAATCTGTTCAAGTTCAGATGTATTTTTAATATCATTAAGAGCGGAAACTATATAGTTTTCATTTTTTATTTAAGAGCCTTCATGATGTTCTCTGTTCCTCGTATATTTTAAGGAAGTTTTGTTTCTTTTCCAAAAAAAAAAAAAAAAAAGATGTTTTACCATATTGTTTCAAACTATTTTTATTTGGCAAAGCCAGACTTCCTTGTCTGTGGTAGAATGATTATATGTCTGTCCCCAGAATCTATGTTGAATATTTGATTAATTGTAATTTCATCTAAAGGACGGACTTGGTTCCCGCATATGTGCGATTGCTTCGAGATAACGAGGCCGAAGTACGTATAGCATCTGCTGGTAGAGTGACAAAGTTTTGCAGGATATTAAGTCCAGATCTTTCAATTCAGCATATTCTTCCTTGTGTTAAGGTGAAATGTTAATGAGAAGTTCTTATTTTGCTATTATTGTTACCTGCCAATTTGGTCAGTTTAAATTCAACTCTTCTTTACTGTCCCTGTATCACTGCCTTGTGATAATCTGTGCAGGAATTGTCGACAGATTCTTCTCAACATGTTCGTTCTGCTTTGGCTTCAGTTATAATGGGAATGGCTCCTATCTTAGGAAAGGTAAGAATGCCGTACAGAAGGCAGTGTGCTTAACATGATCCGGGAGGGAATTTATCATTGGCAACCAAGTTCTATGAACTCTGAATTGTGCCCCCTTTTTTTTTTGTTTTTTTTTTGTTTAAGGTGCAAATAGTCATTTGATGGGATGTGTATTTTTGACTCCAGCTTTACCCAAAACTTTGTTCAGATTGGTGTCCGCCTTATTCCTTTACTCAAATCAAACTTATTCACCACCTTCCTTTTAGTTGTTTTTTCCTGCTCTTTTTTTTGGCCTGGGGTGGTGGTCTTGAAGGAATCTGACTGTTAGGATTATTGTGTATATGGTCTTTCTAATCTTGTCCTTAATAGAGTTGTCTGTTATATGTTTGAGTAATTTACGATTGCTGCTAAAAAGATGCCTACAGTGGGGGAAAATTAGGAGTGAGTTGTGTGCTAACGAGCTTCCCATTTATTTTATGATGTCGTGTCGATGGTTAGATCCTTAAGATTGTAAAATATTCTTCCTTGAAATTGTAAATTGTTGGAATTGCCATAGAATGAGTAAGTGATGCAGAAATTGTTATTGTACTTATTCTTAGACGTGGGAGTTAAAAAAGGGTCATATCTTTCAAATATGTTGATAGATTTTTAGCTGACTTATTGGTTGAAATCACTTGATCGTTGGAATTACACTGTGAAATGAGGTTTCATTAGAACCTATGTCCATTTCTTGTAAACCAGGATTGCAGATATTCTTTCACGTTTTCTGGCATTGAACATTAATATTGGTTCAGTGGGTTTGAATGAGTTTTTAAAACCTTTTGAATCACCTTGTCCTTTCAGTGTGACGTTTTCTCAAAAAGATGCATAAGAATTACTTGCGTCTCTCAGAGATTGCCGATTTTTTGTGTTCTGAAACGTGCAATTGATCTTCCAAACATCCATTGATCTTTGAAATCTCATTCCGTGCTTGATGCAGGACGCAACAATTGAACAGCTCCTTCCCATTTTTCTCTCTCTTTTGAAGGATGAATTTCCTGATGTGCGCCTCAATATTATCAGCAAGCTTGATCAAGTGAATCAGGTGTGTCAGTGTGATGTGCTGTTTGCTTGCTAAAAACAAAAGGCATCCCGTATCCTAGATCTAGTCTTTCTCGATTTGCTTTAGAACAGTCTTTAATTTTCTTTTTGCTTGGCGGTTGCGCAGGTAATTGGAATTGATCTGCTCTCTCAATCCTTATTACCTGCAATTGTTGAGCTTGCTGAGGATAGACATTGGAGGGTCCGGCTTGCAATAATAGAGTATATTCCATTACTAGCTAGCCAATTGGGTGTCGGCTTTTTTGATGACAAACTTGGAGCCCTATGCATGCAGTGGTTGCAAGATAAGGTTGTTTAGTCCTCCTGGCTTCCATATTAACAATGAGATATGCATCATGATGTTCCTCACCATTTTGCTGCATCTACATTCATTCCACCCTTTTAATATTTTATCAACATGTTTTCATTTTAACTAGTGTACTTTGTTTTTTTTCATTTACTTGGTGTTACGAAATAAGATTCAATTTGTTGTTAACTCTTACGTCGAATGAGAAATGATTTTTCTGCGCATGATAAACCTTTTTGCTCTAAGTTAACCCCGCTCTGTCCAAATATTGGAAAATGTCATCTTAGTATCCTGGGAAAGGAAATGAAGTTTTTTTTTTCATCGTCTATTTATAAACTTTGCTTATCCATTTTTTTTTGTAGACCTTTGGTTTTACGAACTTGCATAGCTTAAATCATTGCTTAGATAGGAATCTAACTAGTTATGTTTAATATGTAGTGCGTACTGAAGGTTTTTTTTTTTGGTCCCTTTTTTTTCTCGCTTTCCTGGGGGCTTATTGCAGGTTCACTCGATTCGTGAAGCTGCTGCTAACAACTTGAAGCGCCTTGCGGAAGAATTTGGTCCAGACTGGGCAATGCAGAATATTGTTCCCCAGGTTTATTAATATTTCGACTCTGCAGCTCCATATCTTTCCAGTAGTTGCAGTATAGTTTTTTTATTTTTTATTTTTAATTACATAGTTTGTGACACTTAAAATTAAATCGCGTTAAAACTATGCAGGCAATGAGATTGTAGATGTGGCTGGTTTTTTCTAGAGTTATCATTGTACTTCTGTTTTTTCTAGAATTCTAGTTCAGTTATTAAATATTTTGTCATTCATTTATTGGCTTGGAAAGACATTCTAGTTCATTCTAAACCTCCACGATGATATCCCTTTTTGTTTTTCAGTTGTAATTTATTAAACTCTCATACTCTATTTCTGAAGCAGAAAATTGGCATGTCGTCTGGACAGGTTCTGGAGATGATCAATAATCCACATTATGTTTTGTTTTCAGTTGTATTTATTAAACTTTCATACTCTATTTCTGAAGCAGAAATTGGCATGTCGTCTGGACAGGTTCTGGAGATGATCAACAACCCACATTATTTGTATCGTATGACCATCTTGCGTGCAAATCTCGCTACTCGCCCCCAGTCATGGGTTCAGAAATCACTTGTTCAAAACTGCTTCCGGTTGTCGTCAATGCAGCAAGGACAGGTATCAGTTGATTCTTTGATCTATATCCTCTAATTAGGAACAATGTGATTTAGTATCATAATTTTGACTGAATTCTCTTTTTTAGAGTACCAACATCAAGTTCAATGTGGCAAAGGTGCTGCAGTCCCTTATTCCGATAGTTGATCAGTCTGTAAGTATCTGATTTTTTTTCTTTTTATTATTTTTCTAGCCGGGATCTTTCAGAGTTTCTTACTTGACTTGTATTTTTAATAGCTGGATATGTTTTTCTCCCTCCCTCCTTTCTTGCGTTTTTTAGATTTTCTTCCTTTTTCTGAACTGGGGATTCGTTAAATCCAGGTGGTAGAGAAGTCGATTCGTCCATGTTTGGTGGAGCTCAGCGAGGGACCCAGACGTTGATGTCCGTTTTTTTCGCCAACCAAGCACTTCAAGCTATTGAGCATGTCATGATGTCTAGCTAGGCTGTTCACATTTCAGTTCATCACTAAGCCTGTATTAGAAGCCATACCTTTCATCTGAAGGTGATAGTACTGGGAACAAGTGGTAATCGTATGCAAGTATCACGCATGACTGTCTTTCGCTACTCGAGCTACATGATTTGATTTTTTCCACTCGGGAAATAAAAAAGACAACATTAACATAAAATGCTCTAGTTGTTCATATGATTCTTTATGCGTTTTTGTTTCCGCTTGTTTCTGTATGTCTAATATCAGTAACAAAATGCTATTTTCAGAATCAAAAAGCTTATGGTTGTTGAGGATATCTTTTCCCCTCCCTCTATTTTTTTTTGGCTTTACGATAACCGTATAGCTTAAACTAGTTACAATTTCTATCGACGAGTCTATGCCTAAATGTGCCCCGGAGCATCAAAGTATTCTTACCGATAATATATGTTTCTAAATGTTAGATCAAATCAAAATTACATTAAAATAAGCAAGTAAGTAAAATTAACATAACTTGAAACAATTCACTAAGAAAGAATTCTATCGGGTTTTCGAGTACAGAAACGTCGATTGATTTGGTTAAGTGTCGTGAATCTCAAAAATTGAATGTCTCATTTGTATGCTTCACAGTTCCTGGTTTCGTGTGCTGTTTTAAGCATAGCAAAGACAGGTTGAGCTGCCCACCCACGTGCTCAAGGACTGTCTACAGGCCACTTGTTGTTGTGCTGACAATCGGTCTCACGACCCTATTTGACCCATGTTCTGTTATTGTTAAATAGCAAGAAAGAGAAGAAGCCATTTTAAAATTGTCTCTTGTATGTTATCGATCAGGTCACACTGTGCATCATGGAAATGTCCTGCCAAGCTTGTCCACGACATTAGGGTTTGCTAATTCCGTGCGGGTTAAGACTTAGGAGTCATGTTGTCATGTCATGATCAAATCGCCTGTGAGAACATGAGTATCAATTTATAGAATCAGATTTAGCGTAGTAAAGAGTTTGGCAATGATTTATTATTTGAAAAGAAACAACAAAAACAATTTCTAGTTAGAAAGCAAAAAACAAGAATTAAGCTGTATTTATTCCAATACAGTTTCTAATTACCAATTAGACATTAGGGTATGTTAATGTCCTACCAAGCTTGACTATGATATTAGGATATGCTAAATCCATGCGGGTTTTGAGTTCTGTATCGTGTCATGATCCTAAATTCTAAGTCGTCTATAAAAACATGAGTATATCAATTTATAAAATCAGAATTGGCAAAAGTAAAATTCATCAATGATTTATTATTTTGAAAAGAAACAACAAAACAAGTTCTTGTTAGAAAGCAAAAAAACAGGAAATGAGCTTGTAATTATTCAAATAAAGCTTCTATTAGCAAACAAAAATAGAATTGGAGAGGGGACGATGCTCTCTCTCTCTCTCTCTCCCCCCCCCCCCCCCCCCCCCCCCCCCCCCCCCCCCCCCCCCCCCCCCCCCCCCCCCCCCCCCCCCCCCCCCCCCCCCCCCCCCCCCCCCCCCCCCCCCCCCCCCCCCCCCCCCCCCCCCCCCCCCCCCCCCCCCCCCCCCCCCCCCCCCCCCCCCCCCCCCCCCCCCCCCCCCCCCCCCCCCCTCCGAAGAAATTGATATCTTTTACTTTTCATTAGTTTGTTCACATTATATAAGATGTACATATAGATCAGATAAAAAGATTTTCAGAATCAAAGTGTCTCTGTACCTGAGTCCCACTGCAGAAACTGCCAGTACGTCTGAAGTGAGAATTTGAGATTGTTTGTTCTTACGTTAATTACAAGTATGTACGTTGACTGTAATTATAGCCGACAATAATGACATTGGACATGTCATGACATTCCATTAAACCCTTTTCTGCATATTAGTAAGAAAAATAACTTGGCATTTGCACACTTGAATTTGTTTATTAAATATGAATCCGTTTGGAATACCATTCAGATAGTATTTTAATATTTTGATTTTAAAATTTAAATTTTAAATCAAAATTTCTCTTTTTTCTATTTAAAAAAATTTAAATTTTAAAATTTTTATAGCTTTCTCGTTTTAAATCAAAATAAGATGATTTTTATATCAAAATACTCGTATCGACGAGACAAGTAAAACAAAATCTATTTGTATATTTTTTTTTTGAAAACATATCAAATTTTTTATTATATTCTATATCACATAATTTTTCAAAAGTTTTCCCCTCAAACATATATTTTCAACTCAAACTTTAAAATATTATATCCAATGTACCCCAAAACGGGTCCTAAATCAAACTAAGGATCCGTTGTATTATATGCTCAAATTCATAATTAATTTTTTACAAGAGAAAATGTTGTAGAAAAAATTTTGAAAAGTGAGTTATTGCAGAAAACTTTTTAGGTAGGTTGATAAAACAACCATATTTCTTATTAAATGTTTAAATTTAAATTGTCTCTAATATATTATAAGAATATATGACCAATTCACTCAGTAAAATCCATATATTACAAGAGTAGAGATCCACCCTTCAAAATTATCTAGATGTGCTTACCTCTCTGTAATCCACTTTTCCTTAAAGAAATAGAAAAATAACTTTAAAAAATTCTCCAACTCCAGGGAAAAAATATAATTTAATGTAAATAGACCTTTTCTTCTGTTTTTTCCTGGCTGCTTTTGTCCCTACGTCATTTCATCGTATGCTGTAACGTCATATATTTATATATATATATATATGTATGTATATTTGATTACCACATCACTCGTTCAAGTACAACAAAACGGTCTGAGAACAAGCAAATATAGCAAATTACTTGGGGCACGTTTTGTGACTCAATAAAATAAAAAAAATTCTAAGAGGGTGTTTGGTGTTTTAATTTGAGTTAAGATTTTTAAATTTTAATAGTAATTTTTGTTTGATTTTTCAGAAAAAAATAAAAAAAAAATTTTCAGAAATGACAAAAAACTTTTTCAAAAAAAGACAAAAAAAAGTACAGTTTCATTTGAGTGAAACGAAAGTGCCAAACATGGCCTAAATATTAATTAAATCATACCTTACTTTTTCATGCAAAATTAAACTTTTCAGAATAGTATAGATACATATTGATTAGAATTAGAATTTCTTGTCTCTAAAATTTTTTTTAAAAAATTGTAGACTTTGAGATTATGACTGATAATTCATGTTTGCAGGCCGAGTTTGAGTCAGTCCAATTACAGTACGACGCGATAAGCATGAACATGAACACGACATGATTAAAAGTGGGTCAGGAACCTAAACACAAACACGAACCGTTTAATAAACGGGTAACACGACACGACACGCGAACATGATTATTAAATGGGTCACGACATGTTGGCACGAAAATAAACCCATTTATGATCCATTTAACACGAAAAACCGGTTTACGGCCCATTTAACACGAAACTGGTTTCTTACCCATGTAACATGAAAATTTTGGATAAAAAATCACTTAAAATTCTGAATTTACTAACACAAGAAACTCATCATATTCATATAAAATATGAAATTAACAACTAGAATTATTAAAGAATTAGGGTTAGGCTTTTATTTGCTGTTATTTTTAGGTTTTTTTTTTTAATATATATTGAGATATATATATATATATAGGCTCTAAACGGGTTGGGTTGTGTTGGCATATTTGCAACCCATTTAAATAAACGGGTTAACCATATGAGCTCGTTTTTGGCCCGTTTATTTTCGTGTTAAACATGTCGACCCAATTATTAAACGTGCGGTCCAAACCCATTTATTTCATATCGTTCTCGTGTCGTGTCATGTCACCGTATCGTATCCGAAATTGCCGGCCCTAATTAAGATGGTTATCAATCTAATGGAACCCCAAGCTTAATAAGTGGTAGCAGAATCAGATTTTATATGTTACATATACGCAAAAGGTTAGTGAGCTCTTGAAAAGATCATGATGGACGAAAAATCCATAGTACTCCCAAGATTGAAACTCTAGGGTAACATTGGAACTGACGTGGTGGATATCTTAATAGAGTTTTGATCCTTCCTGATTTGGATGCATGAGGAAGATTGATGGGTAGGTCATTGTTTGGGGGGGTGGATGGATTATGATGACCGTGGGGTTCGTTCAAAGAGAGATTGTTGGGAGTATACAAGTAAAAATCCCACAATAACTAGAGATGGAATTGAGAAAAGATTAATTATAAAGCGTTTGTGCTATTCCACTTAATTGTAGATTAACCTTTTAGAATGGACCAACATGTACCATCTATGAAGAGACAATATCCTTATTATAGGATGACATTCATAAGATTGTTGATTGTGATTTTAGATAAAGTTTAATAGTAATTAAATACATGATTTCATCATAAAAAAAAAAAAAAAAAATTTGTCCATCTCTAAATTCAAACCAACATATATATATTTATATTTATATCTATATTTGATTGAAATATTCCACAAACAGCCTAAATTAACCTGTGAACCAATATTCTTGAAGCAAATGGTGATTGAGGCATAATTTACTTTAGAATGGTGGTTCGCGCAACCCCCCTCAGTTACTTCCCGTTTTCTTCTTTTCAACCTCATCACTTATAAATATACAACTACATAGGCTTGTAAATTCAAAAAGTTCCTCATACAAATAGAGATTAGTACTTTTGTATTCGTCAAGTTTTCTAGTATAGCCTCTCTGTATATCACACACATATATGTGTGTATATATATATATATAATATATGCAAGATCTGCATGTACAGTCGGAGAAATTAGATTCGTCATGGAAGCTATCGAAGGAGTATGCAAAGAAGTACAACCCCACGCGTTTTTTTCTTAAGAACCAGGTATAATACTAAATATCAAAGGATATTCTTAATAGCTATAGCAAATATATATTTGTATGTGTGGTGTGTGTGTGTGTGTGTTTGATCGATGTCAAAGTTTTGCCTTGACTAAAGAAAATAATCTACTAGTTGATAATTTGTCCGATAACATAGTCAGTAAAATATTTCTTTAGAGTTTGAGTTTGGTGCAATTAATATGCATGAGCTCGTGATGCATTTATAATGACCACAAAATAAAATAGATATATTCTTCTTCTTGTTCCCATATTTACTTAATGACTAATAAATTTTATTCATTTGTTTTTCTCAATTCTCTTTCAAATCTTTATTAATGGAAGAGACCTATTTGTTGATCCTAATTAGACTATTGAATTTCAGTTCATTCACTTAGTTTTATAAATATATATCTAGTTTTTTTTCCCCCTAATTATACATCTTACACGCTAGTTTTATTAATTTGTGTTTGTAGGAAAAGGATATACGCTGGGGAAACCTCGTGATTTATTTGGAACACTCATTTGAGCAAGTGTATACGATCAACTGCATCATGGGAAAGGTGGCAACATTAAACTTTCCAACAGCCTCGTCCTCGGATCTTCTATGAGGCTCTATCTATGAGTTGTTTGCCCCTTTTGAAGAAAAAGTTTTCAATGAAAAATGTGACAATACATGTATATGTGTGTGCGTGTGTGTACATGCACAATAATAAGTTATAGGCCATGAATATAAATAATATTTGCCACTAGAGACATCCTTTCTCACGTGGCCGTGTCTCATCATGATGTGTCAATTGGAGATGAAGACAACCCAAAACATGATGATTTATGATATATATATATATATATATATATCCCAGTTAATATAACCTCCAAAGCTCCACACGACAAAGATTGCCATGGCAAAGCCATGTAATTAAATGTGTCTTGTCATTTAGTCACCGACCTATAAATAAAGGTCACGTGTCCAAAGCTTGATGTAATTACTCAAATCAAATAGAGTTCCTCTTTTGTTATTGATTTTTCAACACGTACTGCTATTTTTTTCCCCAAAGAAAAAAAAATAGATAAGTAATATCATAACGCCTTCATCTAATATCAGTTTAAAATCATCCATGTTCTCATTAATTGTTCGTAACAGTAAATATTACGTCAATCATACAACCTATCATTTAATTTCATGAAATTATGATTTTGAGATGAGTAATATGCCATGTTGCAAACAAAGTTAATCAATCACTAATAGATTTAATTTGTCAATACAAGGGCGATTTATTGAGATTCGTAACATGCCATTAGATTCTTTGGGTATGTTTGGTATGAAAGAAAGAAAATAGAAAAGCTAGAGGTAGATGAGGAGAAAAAGGTGTTTTCTCATATTTTATTTAGTATGAAATTCCTCTAATAATCACTGTAATTTAGTAAAGATGAAAATTGAAGTGTTTAAAAAAAAATTTTGAAGTATCTCCTAATCTCTGTTTAATATATTCTCTTCTACTAAACAACATTAATATTAAAATCCTTCTATTAATCCTTTTATTCTCTTTTTTTTTTTTTTCACTTTTTCTCCTACCAAACACTCTTTTCAAACCTTTTTTTTTTTTTTTTTGTGGAGGGGAAAGGATATCCCTTAACAGTTAAACACTAACACACAAGTGACCCTCGCAACTAGTACTTGGGGGCCACTCAACTTTTTTATGGGACAACCCCTGTCGCTCCACACTTTATCAATCAAGTCCCCACTAATTGTTATATATACTTTCCACTACATGGACACCAATTTTAATTTCTTACGGTTAGACGCAAAAATGGGCTAGTTCAAATCAATAATTTCACTTTCTTTTTTTAAATGTGATTTTTTTTTCTTTTTCTTTTTTCCAAACATGTATATCCATAACTTTATTGTATGCACCAGCATCCTAAATTCTAATTCACCACAAGTTTGAAGGAACTTGTTAATAATAATAATAATAAGATGTTATATATATATATATAATACATGTATTTATTTATTTATTTTATCGTTGAAGATATAATCTAATAGTAATTTCATATCTAACTTTTTTATTCTCAATTTTTTTATATAAAAAATAATTATTCCATAAAAGAAAAGGTAAATGAAAATCATGTAAAACCTACGTAATTTAGAAGTTAAAGCACACCATAATATAAACATTTTCTTTGCAGTGAAATATTTAATATACATAACTAAATAAACAACACTTTCTGAAACAAACTACACACATCTCATAAACAATTTTCTCTAATATATATATATATATATATATAAGGTGTGAAATTAGCCAAACGTGGGATAATTAGCAACATTAATATTAGAGACTAATTAGCTAATTAATTAGCGTAGTATTAACATCGACTACTAATGAAGGCCTTAATATGAGCCATCATCTCATTTGATCTCATCTGCGACAGCTGAGACTTACTCAGTATCTGAAACGCGTGTCCAACACCTCCGTACACTTTGTACTCCACCCTCTTCCCGGCCTTGCTCAATGCTGCGCAAAACTCCAAGTTCCTATCTCTCAATATATCCGTCTCCGAAACGCACACCATCACCGGCAAATCGTGCCTCAAACTCTCCGAATTGGCGGTCGGATTGCACCACGGGTGGTCGCGGTCCACCCCCGCCGGCAGGGCCAGCCGCCAGTACGTGTCGGACGCCGGCAGGCTCAGCGCGGACCTCGGGGACTGCGCCACGTGCTTTTCGGAGAAGGTCCGTGCCTCGCCTCCGAAAAAGGGTTGGATGAGGACCGTTCCCCGAAAAGTCAGAGGTTGAAGTCTTTTCGCGTCGGATCCAGGGTTACAAGAGGCTAGACTTGTTGCCAAGTGTTGGACTATGTTGGCTCCGGCACTGTCCCCAATCAGGAATATTCTAGAGAAGTCGCAGCGTCGCGACCACCAATAGCATTCATTTGTTGTTGTCGTCGTCGTCGTTGCTTGTTGTTTTAGCCACGTAAGGGATTTGAACCCGTCTTCGTACGCCGCGGGCAGGCGGTTTTCGGGGGCTAAACGGTAATTAACCGACATGATTAAGCAGCCTAATTTGGAGGATAATTTGGACAAGAATTCATGGTAGCAACTCCAAGAAGCTGATCCAACACAAAACCCACCTCCATGGAAGTAAACTAGCAAAGGGTGTTTATTATTGTTTATATCATGAGTATGGGCTAATTGGGGCGTGACACTAAACGGGGCATAAAACCGTGCCCAGATATTCATATACTTGTCAATTACAACGTCTCTAGAAGTCACCGGAAGGTCCGGTGACAAAACTGAGGCATCGACATATGGAACAATCGGGGGTCTTTCGACTTTTCCATCTTTGTAGACTCGAATTAGGCCTTCAATTTCTTCTACAACGCTGTCGTTGTTGTTGTTGTTGAAAATTGGAGTGGTTTTTTTTGGTGGGTTTTATGCGTAGAGTTGGGTCTAGAACGACGGTACTAGCCATTCTTTTGGTTCTCATGGGAAGGGACTAGAGAGAGAGAGAGAGAGAGAATAAACTTGTTGGGAGTTTTTTTTTTTTTTTTTTTTTTTGGGGTTTTTTGAGGGTTGGAAGTGAACAATAAATTTGTGTGGCATTTGGGTTTCTTTATATAGGAGATGACGTGACGGTAAGGATGGCCTAGAGTTTTGGAGGGGTGTTAAAAGTGGGAAGAGATAGATCGGCCTGTCTCGTCATGCCAAGTAGGCATTGTGGGATAACTGCCAGATGTTTTTCACGTGGATGTTTAGTCTAAGGGTCGGTCCATACGTTGGTTTATCAATTATTATTATCATTATTATTATTAAAAATTTTCATATTCAAACTCCACATCTTAGGTTATTATCAGACATAAAATCATCGATTAAACTCTATATTTTCCATTGTTATCATTTGGACCATTCTTATAAATAGAATACTCTATTTAAAATATATCAAAATCACGTTAAATAAATATATATATATATATAAGATGTATTTTATATTCATCGTAAAGTTATTGTAATAATTTTTTTTCTCCCATGAATTCAACGCTCTTATGCCCCTTTTTTGTTGATATTGTGGTGTGTACGTACCATGCATTTCTGATTTAAATATATATATATATAAATAATATATCAGATTAATCACAACTCGTTTTCATACAGCTTTTTCTTTCTTTTTTTTTTTTTTTTTTTTGGGGATAAATGTCAGACAGCTTTGTCATCGGTGGGTTGTTGTATTGTGGCCTACCCCCCCCCCCCCCCCCCCCCCCCCCTTCCCCCCAAAAAAAAAATGAATTGTTATAATAATTGTTATTAGTAGTAATATAAACGCAAATCAAAAGAAAAACATGCAAACCTGAGTCTAGAGTCACATGATTTGACCTTAATCGATGATATTCATCTGCTAAAATGTGATCACAATATTTTAAGTACTTTCTTTCTTTATATCTCAGCAGCCACCATTATCTTTATCGTTTTACTTGACCAAATCATCACCACTTCATAGTCCATACCTAACCACACTGACTGTAGGGATGGCAATATTGTTACGCACATGAGGAGTGAGGAACCACCACGAACGAGACAGCGGCAATGGAAACAAACCCTTGTCCTCGAATTGATGGTGCGAAAGGGACAGAAGAAGCACTTCCCATTACGTCTTGGTCACTATATAAATATTTCGTATGTTTTCTTTATTTAATATGTATAATATTAATTTTCTAAACATTAGTAGTTCTTTTTAGAACCGTGACTCTAAGACAAAATTTGGTTGCATTTGCTTAGCTTTAATCTGATTTGCGTGTGTTTTGATTTTGGATTGATCGTATAATAAATTTTAATTACTTAATTCTTCTTTAAATTTTAATTTATATAATAATGTTAAATGGATCGGAAGAAAATAAATATACAGAAAATACTCCAAAGCAAAATTCTTGATCCCGTCCCCCCACCTCTCGTGATCAAATAGGGATTGGAACGTGATTAGAGATTATTTTAGAATGTGAGGATGGGATGGGAAAACATTCCTCAGCCCCACTCGCCATTACCAATATCCCTATTCACTAGACACAGCTTGCTTGGAGTTTGAAGCATAATTTGGGCACAAGTAAACTTTTTATCCTTCTTTATATTCTTCTTCTCTCTCTCTCTCTCTCTCTCTCTCTCTCTTCTCTCTCTCTCTCTCTTCCAACGCACCCTGTCATAGGGATTTTTAAGTTTAAACTTACAATTCAAATCACACACTTCTTATATTGTACACTATCTATAGACAGTGACTTTGATCCTAAGGCCACAATTACTAATCTTATATGGCTGTATAATGAGGACATTCAACTGTAAAAACTCTCGTTTAAACGAAAATACTAGAAATTGTTAATCTTTATTATCAAAATTAATTTCTACACTATGATTTTTATGCAATCTTGATTAAAAAGGTAAGGCATGTTCTCTATCTCAATTATTTTCTTTTCTTTTTTCATTATTCAATCAGAAGTCAAAAAGAAATAAGCATTGCTACTACGCTCCGTGAGATTGAGGGCTCACAACTCATAAAAGTGAACCATCACACATACTAATGGAATAGGGTCTACCATAGCTCCAAAGAGTCCCAAAACACTTTTGAAAAGATATCAAAAATATATATATAGGGTTCTTCTATCATCCATCAGATAGGTTGGTCTCTCACCGTGACTTTTTTTTTTAAATAACTTGTGATAAATAGCTGAGTTTCTTATAATTTTCTGTAAAATTATATGTAACATAAGTTAGTGACAAATATATATATATATATATATATATTTGCTAAATAGAAATTGTCTAATTTGGCCCTGTGAGAGAGAGAGTAGGGTTCATCACTAAGAATCTATATATTTATGTGTATATATATATATATATATATATGTATACAAATATATATAAATATATATGCAAATGAAAACCACTACCATGCATTTGTATTGTGCACTTGGAAATATCCCTTTAGGATAAGTGGTATGACCATGTTGACAATTGGAGAGACATTGCCTAGTAGTGGTCAATTTAAACATGATGGACCTAACTTTTTTCTGCCTCCCAATAACATCTTTTCAACTCAACTGTTTGAGGGAGGGACAATATCATTCCTCGAACTTGCCGCCTGTCCTATCTATTTCTAGAACTCCTCTCCGGCTACGGTAGCTTTTGGGATTTTAATCAGGTAAGTAACAGAGATATGCTATATGTGAACACCAATTTATATTTATCAACTTTAAATTAATAGATTATGAATAAAATATCTATAACTATCCATTCTTTTTAATAAAATTTACCTTGATACTAAATCTCCACCATCGCATCACTTGATGATAAAAATTCAATAAGATTATTTTTGTTTATACTCTGAACTTGATAATCACTCTTATTTTACCCTATAAATTTTAAAAATTATCACTTTATCTCATGAGTTTTGAATTTAATTCTACTTTATCACTTTTATCAGAATTTCAGTTAAAAATATATGGGAATGTAAGGGACCTAATTTTATTAAGCTCATTCTGTTATGTCCACATGACTAGTGCATTTAACTTTTTTTTTTTTCGTTTGATATTAAATGAAATTCTGATAGAAGGGGAAAATCGGCAAATTCAAAGTGTAAGGGGTAAAGTGAGAATTTTAAAGTTCAAGAGAATAAAGTCAGAGTGATCTTAAAATTTAATAGAGCTCATTCTGTTATGTTTTTATAAAAAAACAAATGAAAAAAGACCACATGAATAGTGCATTTAACTTATTTTTTTTCGTTTGATTTTAAATGAAATTCTGATAGAAGGGGAAAATCGGCAAATTCAAAGTGTAAGGGGTAAAGTGAGAATTTTAAAGTTCAAGAAAATAAAGCCAGAGTGATCTTAAAATTTAATAGATATAGTTGAAAATAATCCAATTAGATGCATAATTCAAGCTTTTTATTGCTTTATAATTAATATGTATTTATGAACGTTGGGCATGATCGACATGACAGAAACGTGTAAAATTAACAAGATAGGATAAAGATAGAGAAGTTCATGATGGCATCCAATCGGTAGGTTTTTTTTTTTTCCTATTTCATACCCTATTTATATAAATATATATATATATATATATAAACTATCACAAACAATTTAATTGTAAGAGTATTATTGGAGTGGGCTTGGACATATAGAGCAAAGTTGTCCAATGGGGATTGAGAAAGGACCAAACACTTGGGGGGATAGCTTTATGAGGAAAGCAAGGTCATTGTATCAACATAATAATAAATAAATAAATAAATCAGACTGATATTATATAAAATTAAACTAAAATAAATTATAATTTGTGTCATGTTGGTCAAGAATGAAAAATTTGTGTCATATTAATCAATGGATGAAAAAATATGCTTATTTAGGTAATTTTCCCTGGCTTTTTTTTGGTTTTTTTTTTTTTTTTTTTCAGTTGAAGTCCCCCTAGGGCTCCCTGTTTTTTAAGATGTCCATGGAACATGCGCCTCAATCCGTGAGTGGACTCTGCTTTCAAACCCAAAAATTAAAAAGAAAAGAAAAGTGAACGATATGAGGAGAGTTCTTTTTTTAAGTCAAAGGCTTTGGCTTGTCAATGTTTCATGATTTGGTTCAAATTCAATGCACGGTTATTATATAGTTCTATGTTTTCAAAAGGACATTGTTTAATTTATTGCCTCAACTTTATGTCCTTGTGGCCGATTTTATGACTTGCTTGACATGAACATTGAGGGGACCACAATGATCAAAACTCGAATAATTCATATGGTTATAATAGAGCGCCCCCCCACCCCCCCCCCCCCCCCCCCCCCCCCCCCCCCCCCCCCCCCCCCCCTTTTTTTAACTTAATTATGGGAACTATATATATATAGTAGGGTTGGGATACAATTGAAAAGTTGATAGTAAGTTTATTATCACATCGGATTACAACCTATACGTAATTGAGATAATTATAAAAGCAATATTATATATTTTATCATACTTTGAGTTTTTACCTTATATTTTCGGTAATTACAAGAAAACCCCACATAGTTTACAAGGGTTGCGTTGCTGTCATTGTGGGGAGAGGGTGGATCGCCCTCACAGTAGGGGCGGGGGGTGGGTGGTGGGGGAGGTTGCGTTGCGGAGGGTGGGGGAGGCTATAGGTGCCATCACGGATCGTGGGCAACCGTCGGGCAAGGGTGGGCTTGGATTTTGATGATTTTTTTTTTTTTTTTTTTTTGTCGTAATTTATTTTGGATAAAATTGTTGCTATAATTTTTTTTTTTTTTGGGGGGGGGGGGGGGGGGGGGGTGGGGGGGGAGAATGGGGCAGAAACTAATATTTTATAAAATATAGAATAGTCTAACTATTATCATATTTAAAAGGAAGGATTTGATCAAATGTAGTCATGTCATTTTACTTTCTACGGACAACATCATTTTAAGCTATTGATTTGCTATATATGCAAGAAGCTACATTTTGCACCTGACCAATAGGAAAGATGACTGTATCCTGTTATATAGAAGTCCCTCCAAGAGAGAGAGAGAGAGAGAGAGAGAGAGAGAGAGAAGTAACGAAAATGAAAAGGAATCTACTTTGCATAATCTCTCAAAAAGAATCTCCTTTGTATATACTGCAAGTGGTAAGCTATATGTATGTATGTATGCATGCATGTATGTATGTATGCATGCATGCTTACATACATGCATGCATGCATGTATTATTCCACAAACATTATTCCATGTCTTTCTTCATCTCTTATTGACAAACCTACCATCCATTGCACCTAGCTAGAGTCTAGATACATAGACTTTAAAAATATTAAGAACATATGACATATTATTACAAACAGACAGCAATATTCGGGAGAAAAGAATAACTAAACCAATTGCCCTAAGGGAAAATAAGAACATTTACAAAGCGATATAAATATGTGTGTGTCTGTATATTTATATGTATCTATAACTCTTCCCAAATCATGTAGATATTATAAATCAGCCAAACACTAAAAGCTCAATGGTCACATTAAGGTAAATTAACAAGCCAGGGCTCAAAAGTAATGAGAATGTCCTATAATTGACGTGAAAGATAATATATATTGACATTGATCAAGAAATTCATAGAAGATGCACCAATAATTATATTGCTTTAGTCAGGTCAGAATGACCCCTTTCGTAATATATACATACATATATAAATATATATATATATATATGAACTTTATTCACATGACTTGGTATATCAAAGGAATCTCACATATACGTCTACCCATATCCAACTTAGGATTGTCGACAAGTTGTTATTCATAGAGCATGCACTGGTATAGTAGTACTCATAGGCAACGTGCTTTCATGTCTATCAAAATCAGCAACTCTTTAATTAACAACCCAAATTTATGCACTTAAAATTGAAAAAGAAACCAAAAAAAAAAAGAGTCGAGATCTTTGGGGGGCTAAATATGTCCATTTATCTTTGTTGTGCTTTTAACTTTGATTGTATAGGCGGAGCTATAAAAAAATTTCAGTGAGAACACCAAATTGGAGAACTTTAAGTCTCAATCATTGAGTTAGCGCACCTTTATAATTTTTGTTGTAAAATAATAATGGGAGGTGCACAACTAAAATTTTTTAAGAATTTTTAGTGACTGAGATTAAAATTTAAAGAGTGAAGTGGACGTGCACTTAGTCATCACTTCCGTCATTGATCATAGCAACTAGATAATAGAAAGAAACGATCTCCATTGTTAAAAGAAATGTTCAACCTTTTAGTTGAAAAACTTTTAATGACTTGAATACTATACTAGTTTTAATAACATGTTCCACGCGCGTGTGGCGCTATATCTAAAAAAAATTATTTATATAGAGACAAAAAGAAATAAAAGAAAAAAATGTAGCTAGATTGGAGCAAATTTGAGACTTTTATTATTAATAGGGTATATTAGTATTAAAAAAAAAAGGTGGCAATGACAACCGGAGGAGAAAAAATTAAGAAAAGAAAAATAAAAAAGCCTAGGTGTCACATCAAGTAGTAAGCAAAGTTTTTTTGGAAATAAAATAGAAAGTAAAAAAAAAAACAACTAAATCAATTAAAAATGCAACTAAATCCTTTAAAAAAAAAGTGACACATGTTAATCATTAAGGGCTACACAAAAATTAGTTGGATTGATTCTTTTATTATGTGAAATAAAACAATAACAATTATAATAAAATGAGCAAATATTTTTCGTCTTTTTTCATTATCATCTACAGCTTTGAAAAACGAACTAAAAAATAAGTCACCAAGGCAAAGAAGAAGTAACCAAGCTAATTAAAACAAAAAGAAACCAAATGGTTGAAAGAGTGACATTTGATCATTGAGATAAAAATTTAGTTGGATTGACTCTTTTAATATAGTATAGATATGATATATATGTATATATGTGTGTACAAAAAGAAGAAAAAAGCATAAAAAGATTTTTTTTTTTTTTTTTTTAAAGGGATAGGTGAAAGGGCAAAAATAAAGGAGAAGCCCTAAAAAATGAAGAAGAAGAAATAGCAAACGGAAAAAAAAAAAAAAAAAAAGGAAGACAAACACGTGTCAAGCATGTGGGAGTTGCACTTTGGCACTTTTGTTTTATATGTATATATATCTATATATAATAGGTAATTAGCACATGCTACGCGTGTCTGTTGAGTTTATTATTTTTTTTTTTTTGACATAATGGAAAAAATATTTTAATTAAATGTATTTAAGAAAAAAAATTAGTTTAATAAAATTAATTTAGAAAGAAAATTTTTTAATAAAAATTAGTCTAATAAAAATGTATTTAAGAAAAAAAAATTAGTTTAATAAAAATAATATAAGATTTAAAGTAAACATATAAACTAGAAAGAGAACAGAAAGAAAAAAAAAAGTGAAGAAATATTTGAGAGAATCATTTTAATGGAAATAAAGCGAAAAGAAGAATAATTATATCAAAATAAATGGACAAAATGTTTAAATACTAACTAAACGAAACTATTATATAGAAAATTAACTAAGGTATACTTGAAAAAGAAAAATATTTTTTTTAGAAAATATTTTTTTAAAGATGTGTAAATAGGGGCGCATTTGTGAACAAAGTTTCAATAAAGAGAAATTGTCTATAAAAAGAATAGTAGTTACAAAAATCATATTATAAAATAATATTTCACTTAAAATGATCTAAATGAGCATATATTTGATAAAAAATTACACAATAAGAGTAAAATAGAAGGAAAATGTATTTGGTTCTATAAGAAAGAGTGGGAAAAAAAATCCCTAAGAAGATATAAAATTAAATAAATAAATAAATCAGTAAAATAAAGAAAAAAGCCACACAAAAAAAGAAGTAAAAGCGCAAACTGAGAAAGGGAAAATAAAAAATAACACTAAACACTAAAGGACAGGAGCAAGGAAGAGCCAAAAAATAAAAAATAAAAACAATAGGGAAAAGAGAGAGAGAGAGAGAGAGAGAACCAAATGGGGAGATATGTGTAAAGCATAGGAAGGATGTACATTGAGACTTTTATATATGTATATATGTAAGATAAGATAAGAAAATATATATAGTATAAGATAAGATAATGACTAAAATCATGCTGCATAATAATATGAAAAAAAATAACTTTCTTCCTTAACACATATAACTAAAAAAAAAAAAACTCATAATGCTGTGTACTTGTCTTTTAATGAAATAAGGAGTAATATTGTAACAAAGAACAACTAACTGAGATATATCTATTTTTGGAGTTGGATCTTTCTTTAAACTTAATTATGGAGAATAACTGCGGTGGGCTACAAATTCAACATGATTACATGTACGTTTATGGCCGATCTATCTCCTCATGCTTCTTTGGACTTCCGGAGCCATTGCTGCTAGCCTTTTCTGCCTTGCTACGTTTCCATGCCAACCTTTTATATATATATATATATATATATATAAAGTAAAATGCATTATATTAATTAAAAGGGGAAAAAAGAAGAACATAAAAAGTCATCTAGAGCAATCATGCATTGTTCAAATAGTACAATCTTTATATGGATATAATTAGTGTTATCTTTATAAATAATCCCTTAAATTATACATCATATATTACGTTGGTCCTTAACATTTGATTCTACACTTGATATTTCTCTTAACTTTTCTATTGTTATGCCTATGATCCCACTGTCAATATATTTTAGGAAAAAATTAGACAAAAATAAAATTTGCTTTGATCACATGATTTTTATCTATTGGTAGTCATAATCAAATATTTTTGGAGGGAAATTTTACCTTAATCAAAGATATTTTGAAAGTTAAATGTATTTTTCAAACTTTTTTGTATCAAAGATATTTTAAAGGTTCACTTTCCCTCCCAAAAAATGTCTGATTATAATTTTAACCTTAATTAAAGCTCATATGATCTAAATGTATTCAATTTTCACTCAATTTTTTATATAATTTTTAGCCTTAATTAAAGCTCATATGATCAGTATGTACTCAGTCTCCATTCAATTTTTTATGGAATACCACTATAAGGACCTTTTGCATAATAGTAGAAAAGGTCAAGATAATATGACGTGTAAAATTAAAAGTCGATAACCAACATAGGTGTATAATTCATGACCCATTTGTGGAAAAAAAACATATAATTCATAATATTGTTGACATTTAAAAGAGCTTATAAAATCAAAATGATTTTAAAGTTTTCTTAATAAGTTATAAAAAATTTTAAAAATGAATTTTATGTACAAATTAAACTTTGATACAAGTCTTAAAATTTTTTCATAAGATACCATTTTAGACATAACATTTTGTGATTTTGACTTAAAGCTATTTTGAAAATTAAAAGCTTTTTTGAAAACTGAAAATTCTTTTGATAATCATTCAAATATTTCTAGGAGCAATTTTTAGACTCAAAAGATAAAAAAAAAAAATCACTTTTAAAAAGCTCTATCAAATAGACTAATTATCAACCAACTCACTTACTAAAGAAGAAAGTAATGTGTGGTCCAAATAGCTATAATTTATAACCAGCTAAACATGGGGCAATGCTCTACATTATAAATATGCATGGGACAACATTCATCACCCCCCACCCCAAAAAAAAAAAAAAAAAAAAAAACGCATGGGACAACATAGAAATAGACGTTACAGAGAAGATGAAATGATAAAAAAGAGCCTACGATTATTACAACTTTTTTTTTTTTTTTTTTTTTGTACCATTAACCTTATCATATAGTTATAATAATTTTTTAACTTTTAATTTTAACAGTTTATCTTTTGAACTTAAAATATATAGTAAAACACTCAGTTGATAATAATGCTAAGTTTTTGACACAAATTTTTATATAACTTGCACAATTACTTCAAAATTTGCATATATGTTATTAAAAACACAATTACTTCAAAATTTTCAACTTTTTCCAAACTTAATTAAAAAGACTAAATCTAACAAATTTGAGGTTAAATAGATTTTTTTTTTAAATGACTATCTTTAACGTTAATTAATGATCCATGTACAACTTACATTTCAAATTTCATCGAAAAAAAAAATTAAAGAAATTAACACTGTTATTAATTGATCAAGATGCTTTTTTCCTATTTTACTATATATCAAATTATGAAAATCAAAAGTTCTAATGACAATTGAAAGTTCGAAGGGTATCGGGACCAAAAAAAAGTCGATTAATAAAGTACCTATAGACATGTCAAAGCCATGGTTTCGGAGCTGTCGATACTCTTGGCACAAAGCACATGCCTCGCAGAAACAATGAACACAACAGTCGGTGCAGGGAGACTCGGCCAAGAAGAATTGTCCCCTCAGTTTTGACCTATAACAGCATGAGTACATACACGCCCACCCACTTACGCACATTATCATCATGTATACCGCTCCTCCTACTCCACATGCTACACCCACCACCATACACACACACACACACACACACACACACATATATATAGTTTTCCAATTTTGTTAGAGTTCCAGATACAATGAATTCACTGGCGATTATATAAGCACTCGTTTTAATCACCTGTCGAAATTATTTTTTTTTTTTTTTCAATTCATTTTTGTCTTTTTTTAAAAATAAACAAAATTTTTATTTAATTTTTGAAAAGTCAAATAACTATAATTCAAAAAATTTAAATCCAACAGGTGAACTAAACTCATGCTAAGTGTTTAATTTCTCATGTAAATGTGATGGTTTTGTATGAGAAACTTACAAGTTGACCCCTGGTCAACGATTTCTGCAATGCGTCCGAATGTTACACATGGACACCAACATGTCAAGCAACCTGAAATTAAACCACACGAATATTTCTCTTATATTAACTAATTAGAGATAATTATAATAAACAAAAAGATGGCATCATAAATTTCGTAGGTTACACGATTATTTTTCTTATTGACATATTGAAATAATAATAATAAGAACTTATGACGTCATCAATTTCGCTAATTAAAGAACTTGGTTCCTTCTAGTAAGCAACATTAAAAAAAGAAAAAATAAATAAAAATAAAAATAAAAGAGCAAGGTTTTTTTTTTTTTTTTTAAATTTCTACACCTTCCAATGTGAGGATCCTTTTTTTTTTTTGTTAAAAATTGATTTTGAAAAGATAAAAATTGTTTTTTCCCCTTATTCTTTCTCTCTTTTATTTATTTATCTATTTTTGTTAAGGGTCAAGGGTGTATAGTTATTTTTTGTGCTCAAAACTGATAGTTAACCAAGAAACTATAAGAATTGAAAATGGAACTAAAAGTCTAAATGTGATACAATCTAAAACGAAAAGTATGATTCTTTTTATAAACTCGAAATATATGATAAAGAAATAAAAAAGAAAAAAGAAAAAAAGGGTACTACAATATGGTTCACGTTGATAATCTAAAGATCACAGCAAAGGGTTAAAACATTCATTTAATTATAAAACCGACCATTCAAAATAAAAGTCCATCATCATATACATATAAATATATATATATATATATATATGTTGTGGTACTCACAAGTGCTAACATCGTCACAACAGTCGCAGAGACCGGTGGACCAAGGAACCGGAGAAGGAGAAGTGGCATTAACATTTATGTTAGTAGAACAGGGTGTCGAGTACTCATCCATATTATTCGAAACAACTGATACTGTTTGAGGCTGTGGCGGTGCCGATGGTGTAATCTGGGAAGAGTACTGATCTGTCTCCATTTATATAAATATATATATATATATATATATTATATGTGTATATATGAATATGAATGTATATATGGTGATGTGATTTTTCTTTTTTTTCTTTTTTTCTTTTTTTTTTTTTGGTCTGGTTAAAACATGTGTTTTTTGATGAAGAACTGATGAATGAGTGTGTGGAAACAATATTTACAAATTATGAAATCTCATGATTTTCAGATTAGTTATATACACACACCTGTTCCTTTGACGTGCCTCCTAATTGGAGAAAACGGTTGAGCGACGGTTATCTAACTTTCTTGCTTTTTGGTTAATTGAAAAAAAGAGAGAGAGAGAGAGAGAGAACTGTTCATTTTAATTATTTCGTTTTCTGCAATGTTGTCGTTTTATAAATCTTCTCGTTTTTGTTTCTCTTTTTTTTTTTTAATTTTGAGTTTTTTTTTAATAAATCATATTATTTTGCAGTCATTCATAGATCCTCTCACAATCGCATTGTTAATAGATCGACGTTTTTAAGTGTAATGTCGTTTTGGGATAATGTCGTTGTATTTATCTTTTGTTTTCTTTCAACGGCAGTTATAGTCGTTTATATTGTTCTTTAATTGCTCTCTCGTTTTCTAATATGTTGTCGTTTTTAATTTATTATCATGTGCAGTTTATGGAAATTCAATGTAGTAACTATCCCTTAAAGTTCTCAAAAAAAAAAAAAAAAAAAAACAAACACCTTAAGATTCATTTTAATTATTTGATTTATTTTTTAACAATCTGAAAAAATATATATGTAGTGAGACCGAATTGCTCTAAATTATAGAAGTTGTTAACTCATCAAAATCCCCCTTCTAATTTTGTAGTTTATAATGTTATTTTGTCTACAGTTTAAATTTATGTTGACCAACCGGGCTACCCCCCCCCCCCCCCCCCCCCCCCAAAAAAAAAAAAAAAAAACAAAACAAATTGGCCTTCTAACTTGTTATTTCATGTTTTTTTATATAATTTGTTACATATCATTCTGCGGGTTGTTTACATGCGTGGCAGTTGAAAGCATTGCTGAGATTGCCGATAAAGGATCAACATGTAATTATTTACACATCAACCTTGTTCTATACTTTTTCATTTCACCATATATTTTAAATTATCTCCGATTTAAAGTCATTCACTTTTTAATTCTTAAATTTCACAAACTTTTTTCTTAAATTCCGAATTAGTTTCACTTAACCTCCTTTATTAGAATTTTCGTTAAGAACAAAAGATTAATAGATTAACTAAGACCAACCAAGCCTTAACTGCCAACATAGTCCAACGGTAATTCATTACATCATGCAGGTATATGTCCAGTAATGTTTGCTTTTCAAAGCTTTTCGTTTGGCTACTTAAAATGGTCAAGTAATACCATATACTGATACTTCTCGCAGTAGCTTTTACATGATCTATGGGGCAATTCATAAGGGTTTTAAGAAAGACCATTTATATCTTCTGGTGATCGACAAAATGCTTGTAACTTCTATACTGGAAAAAAAATAATAATAAAATAAAAAAATTTAAACTCCCGCAACTAAAAAACCGACATGAGAATATAAAAAGAAATTAGAAGAAAATGCCTAGAGCACACTCTCACCCTGAACCGGTTTAAAGTATCAACTGACAACCTGACAATGTCCGTTCTCACGAGTATCACCGCGGTGACAATTTTCCAGAAACTCGGTTGTTCTGTGCAGAAGAACCTCCTAGTACTTCAAACCAAGGAATTATCCCTCTCAACCAGTCATGTCCCAGAAAAATTGAAGACATAAGCGCACAGAAAATATCAAACAAGATGGCCGGAGCTCGAAGTTTTGCTTCTTACTTCCTTTTACGGGATGATAGGAGTATATCTTTTATTTCATTCTACAATCTCTCCCTCTTCCAAGTCGTCCACTGCTCGGAAGTCTTCCTCACCACCTGAATGTTGTCTTTCTTCTATCCCTACTTCCTTGGCAAGTGCACCTTCAAAATCAAGAAAGTCGTCAGGATTAATTTCCGCAATGAGATCCGAGTATGCATCTATCAACCCTTGATCAAAATCAAAATCCATGTCTTCGACAATAGATTGTTCATTGGTTTTGGAGCCGGAATGCGAACCACTTCCTCCTGCAACTTCAGCAGACAGAGATCTCTCTGATGAGTTCTTTGATATTTTCTCGAAGCCACTTTGACGAGCAAACTTATTTGGGGAAGCTGAATTCTCATACTTGATCTCAAACACTTGAGGAGCCCAAGAGCCATCATCTTCCTCTATTTCCTCCTCCTTAAAAGGAATACCACTTGGGCTCAAACGATTATCGCTTCCTGAACTTCTAAGCTCTGATTTGCATATGACGGGACGAGCTTGTTTAATGACCTCAAAATCAATAGTTTGTGAAGGGAGAAAAACATGAATGATGGGGTACTCCAAGATCCACATATTTGCCAATTGCTGCCTCAACAGAACGTTAATATCCAATTCATAAAAAGGTGACTTCGCGCCCTGAAATAACACCCAAAAAAGGCGAGCTTGTCTCAATACGACAAACAAAATAAAATGACAGAAGTACCATCAAAATAAGTAGAATGTTGCGCCTTTTTTTTGCCTCTTCTCCTTTTGTTAAGATTAACAAGTGACAACACAACTAAAAAATCCACCTTTTAATTTTCCAAAAAAAAATCACCTTTCACATTAGGGCTGCATAAATGAATTGGTTGTAGATGACCATGGCCTTTTTCTTTTTAAACGCTCACAGTAATATATTCCAAAATATTATCCCGAAAAAGAAAAGTAAACAAACCTTATCGAAAAAGAAAAGTAAACAAACCTTATGATATTTACGAATAAAGAATTTAAGAGAATCCGGTTCTTCCTCACAAAATTGCTTTAATTGATGATTCCAAGGGCCAGGTTTTAGATGTTTTCCAATAAGAGAGCGGATGTTCATGTTTTCGTTTACTCTGCATCAGCATTAAATATTTCAGCTCTCAAGTACCACCCTAGCCGAAAATAATAAGTACGAAAGTAAAACACTACCAGATTGCATAAAAAGCTAATAAGCAGCTCACCCATGGTCGAATAGTGCGACATCAGTTGAATGAAATCGCCACTCAATTGTCCAATAGATGCACTTCTTCCTAAAGGAAATCAGACAAGCAGGAGTCAAAAATCAATGAAGAAACAAATCTCAAAACACCTATATTTGCAATTTTCGCAGAGGCCATCATTTACCCTGGAAGGTAAAATCCAGAATCTATAACTAGAGAACTACAATCTTGCGTTTTATTGACGTTGCCCACAATAAAAAGTTACCAAACATAACATGCAAGAAAATAACAGTCATTTCAACAAAGAAGTAAACCCATTAGAAATTAAACCTTTGATCATATCGAGTTTGATTGGTCTCCCTTTTCGACATGCCGCCCGGAAGAAATAGGAGTTTTGTTCTCCGACTTGCAGCAGCACTCCGAATGCGTTTTAGGTGAAATGGAAGCCTAAAACAGTTATATCTACACAGATTGTTTCTCATTCTTTGAGCTGATTCAGCAACCCTTTTTACTTCCTCAAGCAAATTATAATCTACAAAAAGAACTTTTCAAAATTAGAACCAATGACGCTAATAGTCAGAAACAGAAACAAATACCCAAAAATCAAAATATTACCAATAATTCAACAATAAAGTACATTTAGCCCCAAAAAAATTATTGGGATATCCAGATATGCGATTAAAGCTTTTCCTTAATAAACAAAGAAAATTTTCCAAATGCACTTTTTTTTAATAATCGTGGTGTCCGAGACTTTGCCCCAACTAATACACGGGATCCATGTAAAGCGCCCCCTCCACGTGAGTCGGGTAAATAAAGGCATGTTGGCATGGCCTCGAGGAATTGGTAGCACTTGATGAGAATCGAACCTTAGAACTAATGCTTCCTGAGCCACAAAGTCCAAATGATTCACCACTGAACTTAACCTTTAAGAAAATATATACATATATAAAGCATTTTTTGCTAAAATCAAACAGTGAAATTTGGAGAAATATATATGTATATGTATTACATATATATACGTATCTATAACTTCCTCGAAAAAACAATTCCACACTTAAGCTCATTAAAACAAATAAAATCTTCGTAAATCACTTTGTTAATGACGAATATATATGCATCGCAAAAACCTAAAAACTACATCAATTTTCCTGAAGTTCGAATTAAAATTATATCAAGCATCCTCAAATTAACCCCTAAAAAATATCCAGAAACACATCAAAAGAAATTTTTTGGAAAACTATATGAGAAATTGAAAGCAAAGCAGCGAAAATTGTGAATTTACCGGACAGAAGCTGATTGTCGTCAAACTGAGAAAGAGGAACGAACTGGGTCCGGTTCCTCTTACCAGTACAATCGGTTCGTTGCTTGTGAGCTTTGACGCAGGGAAGGCTACAAGAGCGAAGAGAGCAACCGGGGCATTTGTATTTCGATTCCTTCACTTTGCATTCTTCGCAGTGAGTTAGGGATTTGTGTGGTTTTGGGTTTGAATTTGCAGAGAAGGCTTCTTGTTCTTCTTGTTCCGCCATTTTCGACAGAGCCACTGTACAGAGAGAAACAAGAGAGGTTTTTGCTCGTTTGGAGGGAAGAACTAGGGTTTTTGATTTTTGGGACCAAGAAAATATATATATATATACATATTTTTTTTTTTTTTTTTTCAAAATAAAGACAAATTCAGGTCAAAAAGTAATAATGTCTGATTCTTCTGTTTTATATATTTTAAAAAAAAATGTAACTATGTTGTCGTTTTCAGTTAATTGCTTGTGTTCAACTCTTACGTCGTTTTCTACCGGGTGGTATTCATTTATGGGTTTTTTTTTTTTTTTTTTTAAATTGCTAGGTTAGTCTCTGAATTTTTAACTTGCAACTTTAGTTTCTAAAATTTTTTTCATAACTGGAATGTCCTTAAAATTTTAAAATATTATTAAAACAGTCATTTACGTTAATTTTTCAACAAAATTCATTAATTAGCATCATTTTTGACCAAATTACTAACGTATTTCATTTAAAAATTAACATAAATGACTATTATAGTAACATTTTAATAGTTTAAGGGTATTTTCTATTCTTTTTTTCATAACTAGAATGATCATAAACTATTAAAAACGTTACTACAGTAATCATTTTCATTAATTCTTTTACAGAATCTGTAGTTAGCATCACTTTTGGATCAAATAACTAACAAATTATGTCTAAAAATTGACGTAAATGACTATTACAGTAATATTTTAATAGTTTAGGGGCATTCCAGCTACGAAAAAAGTTCATTGACCAAAGTTACACTAAGCTAAGAATTTAGAGACTAAATGAGTAATTTATCCTTATTTTTTTGGGTTTTTTTTTTTTTTTTTTAATTTTAAGAAGGAAAGAGAGTATCCAAGAATTCATATACAATCATTGATGGAAAAAATTTAACCATTAAACGTTTTTTATATCTTAGAAATGTGTAAAGGTAAAATCATTAAATGCTTTGAGAAAGTATAAATCATAGTAAATCAAACCTAAAATTGACAAATAGTCTCCTATCTATCAATAAATCATCAATTCATATGATAGACAGAAGTTTGGTAAATAAAGTAACTAAAGGTTTGTTTGGTGTATGAGTTTGAGTTGAAATTGATAAGTTTAAATAGTGATTGATGTGTACTTTTTCAGAAAAGACAAAAAACTTTTGGGGAAAAAGATAAAAATTGAGTTAAAATCTATGGGTTTGGACCTGTGGTCCAAACGCACCCTAACATTTCATTTCTAAACAAATAAAAAGAACTTTCAGAAATCAAGACAGGAACTATTGGTGGTGAAATGTCTACAAGTCATATGATGTCTTTTTTGATATGGAATACATGTTTAACAAAATCATATGTAGCTTGATTGTTCTAAATACATGTTGGACCAAACAACCTAGAAAGAAATAAAGTAAGCATTTTTAATATCTTCGAGTACCAGATTCTAAGTGAATTTGAGTACAAGAAGAAATAGCATGCACTAATTCCAAGACATATTTTTCAACATAGTGAATTGAGAGACTAACATCTAACCACCGAAGGTTGTGGTCTAATAATTAGGATGTCTTTGCTAAGCATCTTTTTTTTGTCAATCCAGATTCGAATCCTACAGTCTTTAGTAAAGGCCCTCACTCTAACTTTGGCTGTTGAAGTATTAGGTTGATGAATGTAGACAGTATATCCTAAATGGATGATTGAGAGAAACTAACATAAGGTCATAATTACTCCTTCGATGTCTCTGAAAGTACAACATGCAAAAGGAAATGAGGATGAGATGGAGACCACCTGATCCCCTTATTATTGAGCAAAAAAAAACAGACTAACATCTAAGGCCCGATGAAGACTAAAACATAGGGCAAAAGCTTCAACATCGCGAGAGTTTTACTTTTATTAGAAAATATCATATATTTGAAGTACTTTTTTAGGTCTTGCATTTTACTTTTTATTAAAAAAAAAAAAAAAAAGTGTATCTTCTTATATTTGAAGTACTACAGTTTCTTCTATTGATTATATTTAATACACCAATCCATTTTTTTTTTCTTAATGAAACTCGGATTTTTTAAGTTGAAATCAAATGTTGACAAAAAAAAGAAAAAAAAGAGAGAGTTTATATTAAATTTTATTTTATGATATAAAGAAATAACACTTTAAAATATAATTCATACTTTTTTTTTTTTTAGAAAGACAGTAGTAGAGCCTCATTGAGAGTAATTACAGTAGAACTCGTTATGTTTCTTTCTTTCTTTGGAAGGCTGTGCCCTTTAATAGTTTATCAGCCTTGATAAGTTTCTTTTCGTTTTAAGCCTGATGCTGTTTAGGGTGAAACTGCCATATTATGAAATGTTTAGGGTGTACAGGCAATAAAAACCTAAAACAAGTGCAAATAAGGGAATTAAGAAAAGGACCATGAAAGAGAACAGTGTAAAATAAAATTAAAAAAAAAAAAAAAAAAAAACTAGTTGTCAAATTCGAATGAACTTGCCCAAACATATTGATTTTGAGAAGTGAAATAATCATTTAAAAAAAAAAAACAAAAACAAAACAAAAGTGAAATAATCATTTGATACAATTAAGTGGCTGTAATTATTTTTTATATGGTTTTAGGGGCATAATTTTTTTTAAATAGATATCACTGAGATTAAACGAGTCAAGTAACATTAATGAATAATTGGAAAAATAAAAGGATCTAATTTTTTTCTTTATTAATTTATTTATTTACTTGGTGCTATGATATTTATTTATGTCTTTTGCTACTTTTGATGGACTTCTTTGCTAAAGTTAAATTAGACAAACATTTTAAATCACCCAAGAAAATGGGAAATAATCATATGATATATAGAAGGAGAACAAAGTGTCCGTTACTACAAACAACAACATTTTTTTCCACCATAACACTATCTGCTATAGTTAAGTATAGGCTAACACCATAAGGTGAAAATGAGTTGCACATAAATTAAAAAAAAAAACAACCAATTAATAATTTCCCATTCAAGTTCAAAGGGCCATCTCCATGTACATCCTCTAACCTATATGATCATCTTCATGCAAATTAGGATTTAGGGCCTGTTTACTGTCATTCTCTAACCTATACGATCATCTTCCAACATGTTTGACATGTTTTGTCACATGGCAGCGCTGATCGGAGAGCGTGATTTTCACTCCCTTGGGCGTGCCAACCACAACGAGCTGAGTGCTCGAAGACGAGAGAAGTAATCGCTAATGACGAGAAGAGCACGAGCAGCCTGGCGGGTTGTAAGGATTCGGTACATTTGTTGCAGAGTTTGCTGCCTCAAAAGGTCAGCCTAAAAGGTAAAACGTTGTGGATATTACATTAGGAAAATTTTCCTGTTCTTTGTCACACATTTCATGCCGTGTCTAGTCAAAGTTGAGTGATACCTGGTAAAGGAAGTTCTCCAGGGTGGCAAGTTTTCCCATCGCGATCGCCATTTGGCCCATGTAGTCGGCAACATTTCCCGATCCCGCAGGCCCAAGAGTGGTCGAGGAAAGCGTTTCCACAAGGGATTGCTGCAGAGCTTCCATGCCTTGAGACAAGGCGTCTTCGGCTTGTTGAGAAGATTGCTGCAGATTACAAATGCCCATCAACTGCTGATCCGTTAAAGGCTCAAGGTGGTTCCCGAGTATCTGAATCTCCAACACAAGAGACAATTCAACAAAAATCCCAATACGAAAATGATATTAAAAAGAAAAAAAAACAAAATAATATTAAAGATTACCTTCAAAACTTCAGATGAACGGAACCCGCCTAACCACATGAAACACCTCTCGGCAGGGGTCTTCCACATCCCAGAGAGCATGTGGAACACATCAGCCTTGGCTCCGATAGTCTTCAGCCTGAATATTTCGTCGTAGTGTGCCATCACTCCATCAACAAGAACACGCAATTCGTTGTCACCCATATGGGAATTCACAGCTGATCTTAGGTCGTTTATCAACCGCTGATGTTCATCAAGCCAGCGCACATAGTCCAAGTCAAATGCAAGCGCCCCTGGAAAACAAAATTGTTCTCTGAGAAACCATGACCTGAAACAATCCTCATGTTTTACATTCTGAAAACTATGCAAGTTCAAATACTAAAAATTTTCAGTGACGAAAGAAACTTGATCAGTTAATTTCGAATTGCCATATGACTAACATTTTCACTGTTATAGTTTACCAAAATCTACTATAAAGACACCAAAATACGCACCATTTCCAGCCATTAACTGATTGTGATCGCCTGAAAATCCAGATGCAATAAACATACCCTGCATTGGAACATGAAACACAAGATGCAAAAGAGAATAATAATAATGTAATAAAACCAATAACAATAAATAATTAGGAGAAATCTTTGATTTCTTGTACCTGCTGACGGGCTCGTTGAAGCTCTTGCTCGAGTTGCGAAAGCCTGAGTCGACTATTCTCCAGCTGCTGAACATAAGCCTATCCAAAACCAAAACCTATAAATGATCCAAATATTTTCCATTCATTAACTTAAGACATTTCCATTTTTCATTTTTCAACAGAAAAGGCTACAAAATCTTTTTTCTAATATCAAACTTAATAACTATTTATGTTTTCTCTTTTTTGTTTGTAACTATCAACTGAAAAATCACAATTTAGCAAGCATTGCAAAGCAAAAAACACTACCACGTCTTCATAATATAAGCAAGATATCACAGAAATCTATTTTTCATATGTGAGGTAAGTCATAAAAATTTAGGAGAGATGCATTACTTTCTTCCTCAGACGACTCTTCCTCGCCGCTTCCCGATTCTGCGCCAGCCTTCGAAGCGTCTGCAAATTCGGCAACCAGACTTAATTCCAAAGAACACAACTGATATCACAAGAGACTGAGAAGTAAACAATCTCAGCCTCAAAAATAAAATAAAATAATTAAACGAATTACCTTTTGGTCACCAGTTTTTCCCCTGGTCTGCTCCATGGAATCCACCACTGAAAGTGCTCCCTGCTGCATTCCATGATACTATGAAAGCCAAAAAAAAAATCCCAAAAAAAAAAAAAAAAAAAAAAGCTGCAATCAGAAAGTTTACTGGCACTGAACTGAACTACTGCAAGTATATAAATGCATACTTGTACATATACATACATACATATATATATATATATATATATCATTACTTCAAAGTTGGTAACATGAAAAGAGTAATGAGACATTACTATACAGCAAACAGAGAGAAGATACAAAAGAATCGAGAAATAAATCTCGACTTTGAAGACCTTTTCGTGCTGAAACTAGATACGTAATAAAGATATGGATCCATCAGGAAAATCTTGTTGTACATATTGGGAGTAATGGCTTACAAGTACCCCCCCCCCCCCCCCCCCCCCTTCTTCTTCTGATTATGATTTTTGGGTCCCACCTCCATTGATCAAAAATCATCCAAGCAACACCCCAAAAAAAAAAAAAAAAAATCCAAACAATGGCTAATCTAAATCAACATTAATAAACCTACAAAAAAATAATAATAAGTTTTGCAACTAAATCTTTCATGAGTTCAAACAGAAATTGTTCAGGAAACAGGGGAGGAGAGAGAAAGAGGTGGAGAGAGAGAGAGGGGGGAAGGGAGGGAGGGAGGGGGATACATGGGTTTTATCATCAGTGTCAACATCTGTGGAAGTGTCAGTGTGCTGGCTGTTGTCTGCCATGGCTGAATCACCCCAATTCTCAAAGTGTCCGTTTCCCAAAGGCGTTCCGACGACCACCTTCGTCGTCGTTTTCTGCTGCTGATACACCAACTGTTGTTGTCGTTGTTGCTGTTGTTGTTGTCCAGTGTCCACACACCCTGCCGTTCCTGTCGTCGTTGAAGCTATGTTCTCCAAGCAAGATGACACGCTCTGTTTACAAACGAAAACAAAAAAACAAAACAAAAAGAATACCCAGTAAAGGAAATGTAAAAAACTTTATATCAAAACCGCCATTGGAGGACAGAGAAAGGTGGGTAGAGAGGGAGAGGAAAAAAAATAAATAAAAGGGCACTAGTACCGTGTTGAAGGTCGCGTGTTGCAAGTGATTAGGTAAAACAGCGATGGTGTTTGATTTTAAGCTGAAGATAGAGCCTACAAAAAACATAAAAACAAAAAAATAAAAATAAAAAATAAAAACCCACAAACAAAGTAGTTAAAGAGAGGTTTATGTGTTACTAGTATGGGACGACAATGTCCGTATATGTATATAATATATAAATATATGTATGTATAAACATAAACAAGAGTGAGAGAGAGAGAAGGAGAATACTTGGGCTTAAATCAACAGCGTCTTCGTGAGGAAAAGCGGCAGCGGAAGTTTCAAGCTCCCCAAGATCCGAGAACCGTGTTTGGTTTCTGTTACAATCATCTCCTCTGTTTTTTTTAAATTATATTTTGTTGTCACACCAACAAAAAACAGAGTAAGTACTATTGAGTATTTTTTCCCCCCCCCCCCCCCCCCCCCCCCCCCCTCAAGTTTTAATACATATAAATCATGTACTTCTTCACAAAGGAAAAGTTGACAACTTTTTGGTATCAAAAAAATCTATAAGCTATATCAATAGAGAAAAACAGCATATAAGTAACGAAACCCAACCTGAAATAGAAAGAAGAGTGAGAATAAAATTCAGGGTTGGAAGGAGGAGGAGGAACTGCTTTGAAGCTCTGCATTTTTTTTGTTTTTTTGTTTTATGTTTTTTGTTTGGGTATATCTAAAACGTGGAAGAGAGGAAGAATAAAAAAGAGACAAAGATCATAGGACAAGTTTAAGGAAAAGAAGGAAGGAGAAGAAGAGGAAGAAGAAAGAGGAGAAAAAGAAGAAGAAGAAGAAGAAGAAGGAGAGCATTGAAGTGAAGAAAATCTTTGATGTATCTTTTAAGAACAGAACAGAACAGAACAGAAGAGGATAGCGTATCAGTACGGCTCTTTATTTTTTTTTTAATATAATTTTGATTTTAAAAAGAGAGGAAAAATAAAAGGGACAGGCTTTTTATTATTGCTCTCTGACTTGGGATTTTAGTTTCCCAATAACACCCCCCCCCCCCCCCCCCCCCCCCCCCCCCCCACACACACACACACACACACACACACACACACACATCCAAATGAAATAACACAACAAACACCACTCTCTTCCCCTCCGGCGTTCCTTTCAAACCCCCCCCTCCCCCTCTGCCCACCTGAATATTGTTGTCCTCTTTTTTTCCCACAAGTGAAAATAATAAGGAAAACTGATCAGGAAAACAAAAAATATTTAGGGTAAAAAGAAATATGAGTTTTGAATATCGATGCTAAAATGAGTATGAGATAGTCTATGTCGTGTGCTTTTGATGGACGGATTTAGAATAAAATTTTTAAGTTAAAGTTGATTGACTTTTTATAAATTAATTATAATTTTTATTGATTTTTCTGAAAAAAAGATAAAAATTGATATGAAACTTCAGTTTCAAAATGGAGAGTCAAACGGAAGCGAAAATGTATGTTATTAATAAGATATAATTTGATCATAACGATAGTTTTTATTTTGATTTACTGATGTGTTTATTTTATTTTCTAATATCATGTTATGTTTTGAGCTCGTTAGTTTTGTTTATTAGTGGTGCTGCGAGTCTCAATTGAATGGATTGTGTTCTTAAAAAATCATGTATGTGCTCGATTGCTGGTGTATCTATATGGTTGTTTGTTTACAAAACTCAGTACATGTTTATTTCTCTTTGAATGCTTCATTCGAGTTTACTAATAAAATCGATTGTCTATCGATGTTGTAGCTTTCCTGTAGTTTAAGACTATATTGGTCGATATTAGTGCCTATGTTTTTTTGATTTGGAATATATTCCCCTTTTTTTTTAATGTCGACTTTATCTTATGAAAGTAATTAAGGTGCAATCATGTTGCCCAAAAAAAAAAAAAAAAAAAACATTGCAGGTCTAGTTTGATTTCCTCTATATGTAGAAGAGGTGGAAAGTAAGCAAGACACATATCTTGTTTTCTAATAGTATTGCTACCATGGAAAAAACTTTAATGTCATTGGTATAACATGATTAAATTATGGTTTTTAATTGTTTAACCAACGTTATCTGGTCTGACTTGGCTCATGTATTTTATGGGTCATATAGCACGTATCAATGAATAACATGATTATATTATGGTTATATATATATATATATATAAACCAAACATGTTGATATCTGGTATCCGTACATGTAATCAAGTAGAACAACTTTTTATTAATAAGAAAAAGGTCAATGCAAAAGGGTCTAATTGTGTTGAGGAAAGTGAGAAGCTTTCTCCATAAAACAATAAAAGTAATTGAAATTTTAATACCACAATGGGTTGACACCGAATTAATGGCATACATGTAGTTTCCACTTCCCAACTTGTGTTACAACCACAAAAAATAATAAAATAATAAAATAAATAAAAACTTACACTAGAGTCCTCTTTAGTGCTAGCGACCATTGCCAATTGAGCTTTAGCACTTGCTTAGTAGCCACAAACTTATTTTAATGTATTTAAAGTTGGGCAACACATGAAAGGAACAAAACAAATGAATAAAATAAATAAAAGACCGAACAAAATATATGGAGAATTCGTTATGAGTGTATCAAGAAAGGAATTCTCATAGTGACAACGGTCACCTATCGCTATAGATATGAAGTATGAACTGTTTTTCAATCCTTTTATTAAATTTTCAACGAGATGATCAAGGGGTATATATATATATGTTAAAAATTAACAGCGCGCGTCAATACATAACTGCTTATCATTATAAATTTAAAACATTGATTAGGGATGATAATAAGACGGGACGGGGTCAGGATATGCAAATAAAATCTTAAAAAATAAAACTATTAAAAATCTCATCAAAATGTTATAAACTATTAAAACTAAATAAAACACTTAAGCTAACAAAAACTTAAAACCATAATATATATATAAAATTATCATTTTTTTTTTTATATTTCTCATAGTTTTAATATTCATTTTATGGATGCACAGTTTTAATTTTCATTTCATGGATGCACCCACTTTCAAAAATAATTTTCATAATATATTATATACTTATAAATGTATATGAAATCACACGTACATGTACATATATATATATGAGAACCATGGCAGGGTGGGGGTGGGGTGGGGAGGGAGTGCATTCCCCATCTCTGCCCCGCTAAGTTTCGGGGATAAGATTTCATCCCCGTCTCGTTCGGGGCGGAGCCCCGTGTCCCCACAAGAAAATATTGCTATCCCTATCATTGATAAATTAATCCGACTAAAATAACAGTTCTGATTTATAGGGAAAAAGAGAATTTCAACTATAAATATGAAAATTTTACAATAAGTTATGGAAAAAATTTATTATTAATAAGGTTCTATTTTAAATGTTAAGATTCTTATCAAATTGTGTCAATTTTATTCAATTTATTATTCTTAAACGTAAAAACCATTACATTTGATATGATTTTTCTATATTAATATGATATATGATGTAAGTAACGTTCAAAATTTTTATATGAATTTGTTATATTATCATATCTTAATATGATATCTATTATGATTTAACAATTTAAAGTTTTAGGACTGTCTAGTAATCGGCATGTCATAAAACGATATTTTTAACTTTTTTTTTTTAGATTAATGTAACTATTAAATTTTTTTAACAATTACAAGTTGATTTTAATATAATATTTTTCAATATTACATATTACTTGCATTAATAACTTCAAAGAATCATATTATACGTAGAATTATATACAATTATGTATAAATCAAATAATGATAATATAAATGTATTGTATCGGCCACACCTGTATAACTGTCTGATAGAAAACTCATCCTAAAATTTTTGTACAACAGATATATTTAACATATCAGTTTAAATAAATAAAAAAAATCGTATTATTTCAAATCCAAATCTGCATTTTTATTTCTTTTTCGGAATTCACAACATACTCTTTTTTCTTCCTCCAAAACATTCAGCCATTTAGATTCTAGTCTCAAAATTTCAAGACAATATCTCAAACGAGAATTATTAAAGCGTTTTTTTTTTTTTTTTTTAATCACAAAATTCTCCAATTAATATATTAAACTGATCTCACACGCTTGTAAGGGGGAGAGTAAGGGGAATTGCAAAGTCCCACTCCCCAAGACAAAAAAACGACCCCTACTTAGCTGATTCTTTTGTCCTCTCTCTCTCTCTCCCTTACTGGGGCTCTTTTCCTACTCTGGGTAAACTTGAGCTCAGCCTCATCAGAGCATAGAATTAGATGCCTCTCTCTCTCTTTTTTTTTTTTTTTTTTTTGCTCTTTCTCTCTCTAGAACCATGTACGACATAACCCAAAAGCTATTTTTAAATTTTTTTTTTTTATATCAATCAAAAAAGAAAAATACACTACCAGGCCCTGCATGGGGAACAGTGACTCGGCGCGCGAAAAATGATGGGATGGCGATGAGATGTATGTGACTGAAATTATTTGAAAAAAAAAAAAAAAAAAAACAATTACAATAGTAGTAAAATTCAATACAAAAATTAAAAAACAATAATAATAATAATTTAAATGATTTGCTTTCTGATTTTGGCTTTTGTCTCTCATTTATTATGAGACTTTAAAAACAAGGCTTTCCTTGAAAGGAACCTCCTGGGTAAAATGCCTAAGGGAAAGGGAGTTTTTTTTTTTTTGTTTTTTTTTTTTTTAGAGCCTCCCCCAGACTATCCTACACTGTTGCCAGAGCCAGACATGCATTACATTTACACACATTTACATTATGTTGAATAATAATTGAACCAAAAATAAAATAAAATAAAATAAATCACCATTTTTGCCAAAAGCCAAAAGAATATGACGCATTTCATACGGCAATCGTACACTTTTTCTCTGTGCCTCTCTTATTATTATTTATAATTTATTTTGTTTTTAATTATAAAAAAAAAAACTTTTGGGCCTATCCATTAGTTCAAGTACCACTTATTGCCTATGCTTTATGCTTCTTTTCTTCCTTTCTTTTGCTCTTTCTTTCTTTTCCATCTGGCTGGTGTTTACTATTATTATTATTTATGACAAATGCAGGTTTTTTGCCAATTGGATGCGGTACCGTTTTGAACTTCTAGTGGAAGTCACGTGAGGTGGCACGTGACAAAAGTCCTTTCCTTTCCTTACCTTCTCCAAATACAACTTCACTTCACCAGCTTTCTCTGCAACATTTCTGTATATTGCTGGTCCTATGATAAAACTAAAAGTCACGAGCTTTTTTCTTTTTTCTTTTTTCTTTTAAGAAACAAAAAAAAACACCTTTTCAGCTAATAAGAGACAAGTACTTTTGTCTTGAACCAACGGAAAACAAGACAGTGTGCAACACCAAAATAGGATTCTTTTAGGATTGTCTTCACTCTCTCAGATGATGCCTAGATTTGGGCTCAACTTTTCAGGCCCAAGTTAGGGAAACAAAATGACGATAATACCCTCGCAGATGCTTTTTGCTCACAAAAATAATCAGCTGTATTCACACTTTTATATCACTGTCAATCCGAGAATCTATTGATATCATATAAATCCAAACGAAAGAAAAAATAATGTCATACTTGATCAACTAACATTTAGGAAGTTCATATTTAAAGAGATATAATTACAGATTAATAATGAGATTAGTCTTTTAATATTAAATAACAGAATCTTAATACGTAATTTTTTTTATTTTTTTTATTTTTTTTTTATCATTTTGCGATCGTTACAGGTGATATACCCCCGAAGGCTTTATTGGTTAATGGATTCTCAGGTGAGACTGAGAAGGGTGATTTCATCAATCTTTTCATGCACGCGGTTCAATTTGATTTTACTGATGGCTTAATACAGATAATATGATTTTGGTCCGGTCGATAAAGATTAAAAAAAAAAAAAACAAAAAACAAAAAACAAAAAACAAAAGGAAAATCAGTTGCTACAAATGGGAAACATGAGTCGGACAAAAAATTGACTGTTATATGAGGCAGAAGCCAGAGAAGATCACCCACCGAATATTCTTTCTGATGATCACGATTTTTCTTTTTTCTTTTTCTTTTTCTTTTAATATTTTTCTCTTTCTGAGGCCTCTAGAGCAGAGCCTAGCTAGTCCCAGCTGTCCCAACACCATGACAAACTTTCTTCTTCGTTTTTCTTGGTTTGAATCCATACTTCCTATGCTTGTAAACCCCTTTTTCTTTTTCCCTTTTTCCTGTAAAAAGAAATTAAGGAAACGCAAAAAAAAAAAAAAAATATATATATATATATATATTTCAATTCGAGTTGAAATCTTGAAAGTTGAGGGAAAAGATATTCACATCCCAAGTTGATATTCAATTTGTTATCTAATTATCTAAAGATTTATAACGTACGGATTTTCTAACGTTAAATCTAATCAAAATCATATTAAATTATTAAATATAAATATAATAATTCAAAAGAAAGTCATTGGAATTCTTTATCTTATTTTCTTACTTATCTATACTACTTTTAAAAAAAATTAATGATTCTTTTATTCCTCATTTTTCACTTATCACGGGATAATTATGTGATCACCAAATGAATATGTATATATATATGTTTTTTTATTTGTCTATTTGGATACAACTAATTATCCCAAGAGAATGAACGTGATTGGGCTTTTGAGATCAAGCAAAGTGAAGTGCATGGGCAGCATGGAAAAGAATAGGCAAAAGACAAAGAACGACAGTGAATTATCATGCTCGCAATTTTCTCGTCAAAGACAAGACATCAGTAAAATGCTTCAGTTCAGAGATTTGGCTCTTTTTCAAGTCTTCTCTGTACAACACAACTCTCAAGGGCCTCGTAGACAGAATTTCTTATTAGATATATTCAGCTTTCTCGACCCAAAAACTACTCATGCAGATATTTAAATTATATATCATTAAAGTTTTATGTCCCCAGAATTTTTTGTCAAAATCAAAAAATGTTATTAAAAAAAAATCAAAAATCAAAAAACTCTTCTAAATAAACTCTTAAAGTTTATTTCAAAATTCAAGTTAGCCAATGTGAACTTCATTTTAAGACTTCTAAGTACTGATTAAAATACTTTAATATCATTTTAACCTAACAATCTCAATTACTCCTACTAATTAAAATTAAAAGCAAAACCAAAACCAAAACCGAAACCAAAACTGCGACCAAAACGAGCCCAAACTCCAGGGAAGCAAGCCAGAACAACGTGAGAAGACTCGAAACGAATTTGATGGCCACCACTTTTCCTCCTTTGTTAATAGATATTAAATACCCAAGAAAAGGCTAATGCACAATATAATCCTTCAAATAATAAATAAAAAAACTAAAGAGAACTATTTGTATGTATGCAGATGGATGAATAAATTAAAGTGCCATGAATTACATTGCACAATTCTACAAATCATGTAACGGATTTCAAATGGGAAGTGTTTCTTGCATGTGGGGATCAAAGCGACTGTGGCTTAAAACTTCCCTTACTCTTGCACTTCTATATTGGAGACGTTGGTGCAGCGTCTCCGACATCTGATTGAAAAATTCGGCATCCCACCGATGAATTAACAAGGGATCCTCAGCATAACAAATGTATATGGACGTAACAGCACTTTCCACAACCACCATTGCAAGTCCCACCTGTAAATTACGCGTGCCATAAGTTTTTTCACCATACTATGTACAAAACATTGTAATGCTCAGTTGGCGTACCATGCTCTACATACCACACGCAAATATTTAAAGCCGATCTTGTTACCAAAACAAGAATATAGATGTATGTATGTATTGACTGAGGCAAAACGGATACAATAAAATAAAATAAAAAACTCAGAAGAACGAAAATATCAATCTGGGATTTCTAATTGTCCTGTTTATGGGGTAAGAAAGTAGGAACTTAAAGGGATAAACTGATAATTACCAAAACCATTCCCATTAACATTGCAGTAGAACCAACCATAATCACTCTGTCGCCCCATTTAGTCCATGTCCAGACTCCGGAGCAAGTTCCGGTGATAAGTCCACCCAATAAAGTGCCCATTAGTAGAACAGCACCAGAACAGTCATAGGCAACAAGTGCTTCGACACCAGTTGACTGGAATAACTCCCATGCATCCCTCGCTGAATGGTTAAAGCTTTTACCAGAAACTGCTATCTGAAGAAGAGGTTAACGATAGTAATTAGCAAAATCAGGAATAACGAATACAATACTCTTCTTTTTTTTTTTTGTTTTTGTTTTTTTTTTTTTTGGGTTGCCGGGTGGGGAGACAAGCGATCTGTTTTTACAATTTGTGGTAGCACAAATTTGATAACAGATTATGACCGTGATTAGAAATATGGGGAGAATTTCATAAAAATAAAATTGACCGTGATAAGAAATATGGGGAGAATATCAAAAAAATAAAATTGGTAAACATCGTCAATAATTCTAAGTTCATGCTCCGTCATTCCACCCTTGGTTCAATTGAATTATTTCATGGTACCACTACCAATCGTTTCCTTAAAATCCTGTATGAGCAAGATAGACTTACATAAAGAGGTTTGAGCATACCAAATTAGAATTTCATCAATGAATAATTGACGAGCTTCGCTCCCTCCAGCAATAAAGATTGGAAGTCAATCAAACAACGCTGGAGGAATTATTTGACGTAATAAGAAGTTGCAAATCCTCACTTCAATGGACACTAGTTTAACCAAAATAGACTGATTATAGAGAAAATTATCCCCCCATATTCTCCAGCTTGATCCAAATAATTTAAATGAGAGAGATTTCAACCAGGGAAAGCACAAAACTACCTGTACATAAGCATACTTGTTGAAAAAACGAACAAGAGTCTCCACAAGATGAAAAAGGAAATCAACACAACAAAGTAGACACTCGTTGTTGCCAATCTTTGAACGGATTCCCCTGATCTGAAGTATAATTTGAAATATAATTCAAAATTATATATAAAAATAAAAAAAAGGGACTCTCGGAATATGGAAAATGAAAAAACAGTGCACCGCATCTTTACCTCCCACCGTAGTGTCCTAATAGCAGCAGTGAAGAGTGATCCGTAGCAGATGCTGCCAAAAGAAGTTGTCACAGCATACCGTAGGGATTTGATCAACGAATTCGGCGGTATAGATGACGCTTCTCGGCCACCATGGACAAGAACAAGGAACACCATCCCAGACACGATAACATGTACAGTATTACATAGGACTGCACCTGTCCAGAACAAGCTCACCGAAAGAACCTGTATAGATGCGCAATATTATTGCAAAAAAACATTAGCTGAGACATACTCTAATGGCACTTCATCGCAATTCTCGTCCCAATACCAACAGATGAATAAAGAGCAAAACTTGCCAGCTCACCACAAGAAGCCACCAGCGTCCACCGTCATCGATGCTCGAAGCAACAACACCAGCTGCTCCAAAAGACCACAGCGCCATCCACAGAAGCATAACAACCATGAACGCATACGACACTCGAAAAACTTCAGGGAGACTCCCACACCATCTTTACGGCTTTTTGAAGCACCAGCATTGTAAATGGAAGTCTATGGACGAACAAAAACATAGCAACATAAGAGAAGTACAAACAATTAAAAAAAAAAAAAAAAACATATTGATATGAAAGTTTTTAACTTTTTAATACCAACCGACATATGTAAAGTGAAAAAATGACAGACAACTCATCCCCACGAGTCAATATCAAAAACTTGGGATCCCTAGCGCTACTCTAATGCAATTCCAACTCGCGGAAAAAGCTCCGACCAGTCTTCGAATCACCAAATCCAATCCAGTAATACTCATAAATACAACACATATCCAGATTCAAGCTCATACCTTTCTATGACAGATATGACATACAGGAACTGCAAACACGGCGCCGATCCCCAACGCAACGCCCCAGAAAAACTGGTCACCCCAGAAGCACAAAACGCTGAGGACAGCAAGATATGTGGTCAAAATGTGGACGGAGACCTTCATCATGTAATTGGCTTGGGAGCCAAGCAACAACAACCAAGTCCAGCCAAGAGCAGAGCCCCAACTCCGCCGGCGAGAGCGTAGAACGGCCAATAAGTCTCCGTCAGCTCCTTCCGATTTTCCAACATCCGTTGCATGTACCTATCTATCTTCAGCCTATCGGTTTTTCTTAAACCTATTCAGCCCAAGAACCGAAAGGACAAACCCCAAGCCCACCAGGTGTATGACAAAAATCCCCAACCAAAAAACATCCCGCCACCGACGCGACGGCTCCGAGCCAAGACTTTGACTCCCATCAGAACTCCTCCGACTACGACCCACATTCTATTTCACCATAATTAAACACAAAATCAAACAATTTTCAACACTTTTATATCCAAAAGATTAAACCTTGATCCCTGAATCAACACAAAGTAAACAATAAATACATGTATATATGAATGAGAAGGATAAAGGAGGTTACTTGATCGCGGTGGCGATGGAAGTGGAGTCGGCGGAGGAGGAGGAGAGGCTGCGAGAGTCGTTCATGGTGAGAGAGATGGAAATTCAAGCATTGCTTCTTCTTCTTCTTCTTCTTCTTCTTGTTTAGAGTATGGAAATTCAAAGGAAAAAAAAGGCTGCGAAAAAGACAAACGAGACGACCAGGGATGAAGAATGAGAGTTGGGTCAATGGAAACTTCTATTGTATTTAATGAGTTTTGTTTTGTTTTTTATTTATTATAATTATTTTTTGGGTAGTGTGTTTGAATAATGATGAGATTCAAAGGAGACGAAGAAGAAGAAGAGAGATGGAGATAGATTTGGGGGGGCGGGGGGGGGGGGGGGGGGGGGGGGGGGGGGGGGGGGGGGGGGGGGGGGGGGGGGGGGGGGGGGGGGGGGGGGGGGGGGGGGGGGGGGGGGGGGGGGGGGGGGGGGGGGGGGGGGGGGGGGGGGGGGGGGGGGGGGGGGGGGGGGGGGGGGGGGGGGGGGGGGGGGGGGGGGGGGGGGGGGGGGGGGGGGGGGGGGGGGGGGGGGGGGGGGGGGGGGGGGGGGGGGGGGGGGGGGGGGGGGGGGCGGGGGGGGCGGGGGGCGGCGGGAGAGAATCATAAATGGTGGGTTTGGTTCAAGTTTTTGCAAAAATTTGCAAAAATGCTGACACAGAAAGAAAGAGTGAGATGCGAATGTCTCTTCTCCCCCCACTCTCTTCTATTTCCACATTTCTTTGTTTGTTTGTTTGTTTTTTTTTTAATTTTTTTAATTTTTTCAGTGTAGGTTTTTCTTGCTCTGTTCTGTTTAGAGGCGAAGTGGTGTTGGAGTTGCCACGCCACGCCACGCCACGCCACGCGCTTCTAGAAGACGAGTGTAGCCCAATCTTTACATTTTCCTTTTTCCCAAAAAAACAAAACAAAACAAAACAAAAATTAGCTCGAAAATTTTCAAGTGCTAATCTATTAAAATTTCTACCAATACACCTTCGATAAAAACAAAGTAATTTTGTATGTAGGCAGGCACGAAGTCAATGTGTACCCACTCAATTTTTTTTTTATTAAAAAACCTATATATAAAATTTGTAATTTTATAGTAATACACAAAAACAATCCCCACTAAAAATAAAATTTAATGTTAAGTCCCACTAATATCAAGCCTAATACATAATAAAGCTATAAATTCTATTAATCCCATGATACTAGTATTTTTTCAACTATGAATTTGTGAAGAAATCGACTACACAATCAAATTTGGAGACCAATTTTTTAAATTTTTTTACTTATATCCATCAAGAAATACATCATTTGTAATTTGAAAGATGATTGCAATACATTAATAACTAGCTATTTTTTATTAATTTTAATTTTAATTGTTAGCCCCCACTAATAGAAATTCATGGCTCCGTCGTCACTATTGTAGGTTGTGAATTCTTAAGATGAGCACTATATATAAGTCATTTAAAAATTAGGTAAATTGCTAGAATATAAACAAACTTTTTTTTTTAAAGATCATTGTCTTACATTTTCTAATAAAAAAAAATTTCATATTCATACTCTAATTCCTCTTAATATCTACGACTCCGATTCGATATAAACCTAAATAAAGTATAGAATTTAAATTTTAGATTTTCACCCTAAGTTTTATGATAAAACTCTTTATTAGTTATGAATAAAAATCTAATTTTTTTCCCTAATCAGTGAATTACAAGACATTACCATTGACTACAATCCAGCACTATCTCAAACAATCACGGATAACATCATCATAGGTGCATTTTTCAAATGAGGTGGTAATAAATGATATTTATTAGAATACATTTCATATTGCAAAACCTTTTTTCTCCTAAAATCATATGTCACTGCATACCTAATTTGGATAGAATCACACGTTGCTCTTTGCATTAAAAATCGCATGTCGCAAATTACAATTTTTTTATTATTTTTTTAACTTGTGGGCGTTGGTGCGCAACGGCCTCTTTTATTGGACGGAAGCGCAAGACATAACGGTTTTGGGAATGACCAAAATTTCATTGGCGCGTTCATCCACGCGCCACAGAGTTATCCAGATAGGAAAAGCACTTTTTATTTTTGTTTATTTATTTATTTATTTATTTTTCTTTGTAGAGGATAAGGATGAAATGAAGTGGGAGCTGGCGTTGAACCTGCTCGCGAACAAAATTTGTATTGTATTGTGTGTGTGCGTGTGTGTATATATATAATAATATATATATATGCATATGTTTCTCCTGTCATCTCCTTTTTATGTTTCTGTTGTGTTATTCGCATACCTCCTTTTGCTTTTCAACGTCCTTGAAAATGAAACCGTCGTTAGTGTAAAGAAACCATATCATTCATGAGTCCAGTTATTCACCTCTGTCATTTTCACATAAAGCAATTTATAAATTTTTTTTAAACTCCTAAAATATCAATGATTGGGTTCTTGAGTCAGATGCAATTGGTTATATGTCTTTTGTAATTTATCGATCGGTTTAAAGAGCTTATTAACGTCTATTATTAAGGATCTTATAGAAGCCAATAACAATAACAATGTTTGTTATTTCATTATAAATCACTACTTTATAAGTTAGTTTTTGTTTCTTCACTATACATTTAATTTCTTATGGTTTAGTTGTTTGACTCGGTTATTCTCTTTGGTTTTGAAATGGTTGTAACCAGACTTTTGCTTGGGTTGAATCAAAAAAAAAAAAATTTTTTATAATATCCCTTTATTAAAAAAGAAAATTATCTCCTCGAGCTCATCATGAGAACCTTGTAGCATGCATTTAGTTCGCCGCTTAGAGAGATTTTGATAAATACCACAAAATCATGTCATGAATTGATATTTGACACATAGGAAAAAACTCTTTGGGAGAAATGTTATTGATAACATCATAATTATTTATTTATCTATATATTTAAAATATCAAGTATAATTACTAATTAGTATTCATCAAATAACTAAACCACCTGGGGTTACTAATTATAACCAGTTAATTACCGACCATCGATGGGTTTTCAATCTGTAACCGTGGCGGCCACCGCCTCCGGCGAGTAACCAGTTAGTTACCACACTGTCGACGAGTTTCTGATTGATAACCGCTATTACCATCGGCCTCTGACGAGTAACCAGTTGATTTTCAAATGGTAACCAGTTGGTTACCAACTGTCGACAAGTTTCCAATCAATAACTGCTACCGTCGTCAGCCTCCGACGAGTTACCAATTGATTATCAACTACTGACGGGATTTCAATCGGTAAACCAATTTGTTACAAAAATGGTTCTAATTGGGACCAAAACGGTTGCCGACCTAAAAATTGGTAACTGACTCTGATACAACTGATAACTAGTCCAAAACTTCTAAATTTTTCAAATTTTATCACCAGAATATTTATACAAACACCAGATTTTATGTTGAAACACTAAAAAATTCAACAAAATCATCAAAATTCAACCAAAAAAAAATTGGAAACTTAGAATTCACAAACTAAAATTTTTTCAAAAAAAACAAAACAAAAAACAAAACAAAACAGTAACAACAATGAAGCAAATGGTCGTTTGCAACCCGCGGTTTGAGATCGACGGCGACGGCATCATATACCTCAGATTTTCAAGATTTTCTCACCCAAAGATTGACAAAAATTAAACAAAAAAAATACAGCAAAACAAAAACAAAGAAAAAATTCAGATGCCAATACTCAGCAAAAAAAATCAGAATTATAAGAACACTAATTTTCCAACAACCTGCTTAAAAAAAAAAAATCATGAAAAAATTATTCCAACAATATAATCAGCCAAAAAAAAAAAAATAGAATGACAAAAAATCCGGCGACAAGCTTTGAACGGATAGTGCAGTCGCCGGCGAAGGCGGATCAGCTGGAAAATCACGCCGCCTCTGAGAGATACTGTAGCTGAGCCTCAGATCGGCAAGGCGGCCACGATTTCGGCAGCGTTGACGGCGCGAGGCTCAGATCTTCAACCGTCGCGATCTTCGCCGGCCCAACGTCGAAATCTCTGCCCAGGCTCCGATCGCCTCCCGCCGCCTTGATCCCCTCCCGTTAGAGCCCGATCGCGTCATCTGCTGCTCCGGCGAGGAGACAACGACGGCTAGCGGCTCCTTGCAGGCCAGGCGGAGTCGACGGTCACAGTGGAGAGAAAACGAGAAGAGAGGGACAAATCGGTGGCGTGGAAGGCGATTAGAGTGACGACGATCGGAGAGAAAACGGGCGCCGGAGATCGGAAGTGAGTGAGTAGAGAGTGTGTTGAGGAAGAGAGAGAAACAGACAGAAAGAGTGGGTTGAAACGGAGAGTGAGAGAATGTGGAGGGAAAAAAAATAAGCGGTGTAAAGTCCTTTATTTTACACTTTATCAATAAAACTCATTTTTAAACCGTTAGATATAATCGAATAGTTGAGATATTATTTATGTATCATAATTATCATACATTTTACCTCATATTAGTATAGATTAATAAATAAATAAATAAAAACCCACCATTCCCTTCCTTTCCCCGATGGTCGGGGACCGACCAGATCTGCTCCCTCGGCCTATGACTTACCTAGGCGCTCGAAACCCCCCCCCCCCCCAGGCCACCCCTGATGCCGGCGCTTGAGCCGCCCCCACCCTAGACGCCGACCCCCCCGAGCTTAAGCCCCCCTACCCTCGATGCCGAACCACCCTGTGCTCGAGCGCCCCCCCAAGGCCACCCCGATGACGGCGCTTGAGCCGCTCCCCCACCCCTGACACCGAACCCCCTCGAGTTCGGGTCCACCCCACCCCCAATGCCGAACCCCTACGCTGGGGGGCGAGGGGGGATTCCGCCAGAGGTTGCACAGGGGGGCGGTGGCTTCATGACAGATAGAGGAAGGAAAAAGAATTATGCATGAAATAAAATAAAGTATTACGTGTATATGAGACTATATTAACATTAGATATATTTTAGATCATAATAGTTAATTTACTCACATAATCAATTTTAACCGTTAGATAGATCACTACTGATAGTGCTCCTCATTGAAGCTCTATCACAGTTTACCCAAAAAAAAAAAAAGGATAAATTTGTTTTTTAATTTTAAAATTTAATTATTATAATAATGATGTCTTTATTAAAGGAATTTCTACAAGAGTTTTTATGATTGTGGTAAAAATCAATTCATTCTTTATATTTGTGGCATACTCCCTTAATTATCTTAAAATTTTAAATTAGAATTTATTCAATTTTTAAAAATTAATTATATTTTTTTAAATAAAAAAATACAATTTAATTATAATTAAATTTAAACGCAAAACTAGAAGCTCACTGACCCCAACACCTTCATTAGCCCTATCATTCATTTTTTTTTTTTTTTTTGGTTGAAGCCCGGTCATTCTTTAACATATGGATCTCTATCATAATCATGGTGGGCTGCAAATGCCAAATAGTCCAGAATTCAGGATTCGATCACGGCCTTTTAACAGAGCTTTGTAAGAATAGGTTTTTGACTTACTGAGTTCAAAAAAGTGTTTGAAATCTTGAATAATATGTAAGAAGATGTTCGAATCTCTAAATGTGCTTATATTAATGTAAGAAAAAAAAAAACTCTTCTAAATAAAACTTAAAAATTTGGATCAAGTTTAAGATATATAAAGTATAAATATTATTTTAATATTCTTATTACTTATTAGAAAATTTTAAAATTAATTTGACTTTAAAATTTTTAAATATTTGATTATCAAATACTTATTAAAAAATTACAGTTTATTATTTTCTTCTTATACTGATTAAGAAGTAAAAACAAAAATTCTGTCAAATAGGCTCTCAGTTTCAGATTGCACATTTAAAGGTTCATGAGGAAATTGTGGAAATAGCTCATTTAGTGCACATATTTAGAATTTTTACCTCATCATTTAGATATGATTTTATATTGTTGATCACTTTTTATTTGACATTATAATAAAATAAAAATCCCTGAAATTATTATAGATTGGACAATATTTTATAGACGTGTATTTCATAGATGTGCATTCTTTGAGACAATCCTAAAAAAACCCCCAAGGTAATTGATTCAAGGTAGTCTCTTATCTCTTTTCTCAGGAAAGATTTTTTATTTTTTATTTTTTTATTTGAGTTTGACGAGAGAAAAAACTTGGCAAGTTATCACATGCGATGCATATGTGCTACATCACAAGGACACATCACAAGTTTTTTTGTTTTTTAATTAATTATAATTTATTTTTAAACAATAATTAGATGACTTAGCCAGGCAAACTTCACAACGAAGCACGTGAAGCCCACGTTGATGGGCCACAAAATGACAAAAATTTAGAAGGAAAAAGTCGAAAACTGTAACGGTCCAGTCATGCAAGGATAAACGGGAAGAAACCTTCACGAGTAATCATTAGAGAATTCACCCCAAAAGAAAAAAGGCCACAAACCTTCGATAATGCAAGTACTCATTTATTATGTCGTTTTCATATATTCTTAGTAAATAATATTTACTGCTCAATTTATAGGTCTGACCATCCTTATTATTATTAATATTAATATTATTATTATTATAGCTCGCTAGTGCTTTTCACTTGAAGTTTTGCAGAAGATATTGGTCATGGCCCGCATATGCCTACTGATTTGTTATTGATCGTTACACATATCATTAAACATGGATTGATATTAGCTGATAAAGTCCACGTACACATCATAAAATGAAGTTCTTAATTTTGTGAAAGAGGTTATTTGTAAATTTTGATCAAATGTATATACAAAAACACAATTAATATAAAAATGAGCTAAGCAGATTCATAATAGAAACTATTTTTACTCTATCAGTAAGTTTTGTTGTGTTAACCATCAGACTAATTTTTCACGAATAGAAAAATACAGTAAATTTTCTTAATTTTGGGGTTGAAGTACAGACATTTCCCACACGGATGTGATAAATTCACGTGTGGCTACGCACATGATATGAGTAGTTGACTGCCATATTCTCTCACATCACTTTCTATAGGTGTTTTTTTAGAGAGAATTTTATACTTTTTTACGCTATTACTTATTATTGTACAATTCTTACAACCGTATAAACTATAAAGTAAAAAAAAAAATACAAATGTACAGCCGTAAAGTAACGGCCTTTTGTTTTGTTTTGTTTTGTTTTTTTAGTTAAAAGGGTCAAGATAATCCTATTATTTTTAGATTTTCAGTTCCACATGTAAATTTATTTTAATCTAAATATGATAAAAATATATCCTTATATTAATTTCTCTTAGTTGTCTGTTGAGACCTACCTATCATCATTAAACTATGCTTCAGCAAAAGAAAAATGTAATTAACAATACTTTTTAGCACGAATCATCAACACTGTATTGAAATATAAAAAAAAAAAATGAAGGAGAATGAAAAAACATGCTTCGTTAATTGAGGTTTATCTTTCTTATTAAATTATCTGTAATAAAACAAAGCCAACAATTTTTTTTTTTAAAAGAAAAATTCAATCTTACAGAAACCCAGAAAACAAACACAAGAGAAGAGAAGAGGGTTTCTGAGAGAGAGGACCGAGGGATAATGCGGTAATAGGACTTTAGGAGAGTGCTCCTCTACGGCCATATACATTTGGTCTTTTGTGCAATTCCACAATTATTCCCATACACTTTGATCTGTACCGTCCCAAAATTAGACTCCACTACCGCGGAAACGGTCTTTAGACCTCTACCCGAAGCCCGATTAAATACCCTTACACTTATATTCAATTTACCATCAATGCCACTAAATTGCACGAAATAATAGAAATAAAACAACGAAAAAACAAAAGCAAAACACTGCTTTCATTAGGAATAAAGCTGACAACCGGAAACCTAACGGACTGGTCAAACACACTCCTAATCCTAACAGTCATTGGGCGTGAACCCAACCAGCGAATTAGCCAGGTCGAAACCGACACGTGTCCCCTGCTGCTGCACATTCCCGATTATCGACAACGGCGACGACATCGGTGCGAACGCGAAGCAGAACGTCCCGTTGGAGTCTATCGGAATCAAAAAATTCTTCGCCGGCAACTGCAATACCTTCCCGCCGACGAAGTTAAACGACACCGTCGGGACATTCACGCTCGTCTTCGACGACAAGTCGTAGCACGTGTCGAACAGTGCCACTCCGCCGTCCGTCGACTGCAGGTGGCCCGTGCCCCTAACGAACGCGTCTCGAAGCGCCACGTACGCGTCCGTCTGCAGCCTCGTGACGGCCGTCCCCGAGTCGACTATTATCCCGCCGTTACCATTCCCGTCGACCTGGAAAAGCGACGTTGGAATGGGAAGCACCTCGCCGCCGACGCTGAGCCCCTCCATTCCGATGTAGAGAAACGTGTCGAGCTCGGGGTTGCGGTTCAGCGGCGCCGTAACGGCGTTGGGAGGGAAAGCCGCGTCGAACTCGAGAGTCGAGGCGGAGTCGGAGTCTCGGTCCACGAGGCAGTACGAAAACGACTTGGCGTTGAGCTGAGAGGGTAACGACAGCGCGCCGCCGCCGAGCCCGAGGAGGCCAGCCGCGCCGATGAACAAGCCCTCGTTGGTGTGCCCACAGCCGATGGCGACGTTGCTGACGGAGGCCGAATCGAGGGTGATGGTCTCGGTGATAAAGTCACCGACGGTGTAGGACCCGTCGCCGTACGACACCTCGTAGAGACACGTGTCGTTCCGGCATTCCGACACGTCGAGAGACTTACACTGTTGAGCTTCGCAGGAGAGACGAGAGTACGACGAAGACGACGACGGCTCGAAGATGGGGTCGACCTGCTCGTAGCACTCTGCGCATGGTGCGCATTGCACCCAGTTGACGTCACTCCCCGTGTCGAGCACCATGTACACCTGACTCGCAGGTTTCCCGATTCCGACTCGGCAGAAGTACTCGCCGCTCCCCTGACTCGTTCCCGACACGATCGGAGCCTGCAGTTCCTCCGCCGCAAACTTCTCTCCGGCTCCGGTCTCGGTCTCCGTCGGTTTGAGATCCGAGTGCGAAACTCCACCCAGAGCCAGATCCAGCCGAGTCGTGAGAGATCTGACTCGGGCCGAGTCGCGCTCGAGCCGAGCCAGAGTCAGTAACTTATAGTCTCCGTGACTGGGTTTATGAAGAGAAGCTCGGGAATGGAGCTGCAAAGACAACGACGAAGAAGAAGAGCTCACTCCCTCACTCTCTACCCCGTTCAGCGATTGTACTGTCGTTTCCGAATCCAAAGCGAAAATGGTTGTCGTTTTCTTAGTCGAAGCCGCGACGTCGAGCAGAACCGTCGCCGTTTTAAGGCCGTGAGGGGAGGTCCGGGAGTGAACGGTTCCGGGAGTAGAAACTAGAAGAGCAAAGAGAAAGTGAAAGAGAAGAAAACCCATTTTTGGGTAGTCCAATGGGAATGAAAACGGTTTTTGTAATTTTGTGCAGGAATTGGGGTTGGTATTTAAGAGGAGTTTTGAAGCATTTTACATTGGGTTCACGCCAAGGACGTTGAAAGAAAACAAAAGAGATTTATGGGGAGCGGAATCTTTCAATGAGTCTAAAAAGATATGGGTAAAGGGTATGAACATGAACCAGAGAGTTAGATTTCATGTTAGATCTTCGTTTTATTTTTCTCCTTGGAAGTGCTAGTTTTAGAACGGGTGGTGGTGGGGGTATTTATTGGGATCATCGGGAATAAAAAGTATGGTTGTTGCACTTGCACTAGCTTTGTGTGATCGTGAGTGCCTCCCCCTTTTTGAATTTTGACCATTAAAAGATTATGCTTGTTTAGTTTAAATGAAATTTTTTAATTAAAATTGATTTATTTTTTAAAAATTAATTATAATTTTTATTAATTTTTTTAAAAAAGATAAAAATTAAATTGAAAAATACAATTAAATTGGAGTTAAACTTAAATATCAAATAAAGTCTAAGTCCCCGATTGGTGTGGACACTTGGGTTAGAGTTTTGAGAATATTTTAATTAGAGTTGATGCTTTAAATTGTGCGATTAGTTAAAAATAAACTGTTTGGAATTAAATAGTGTAAGAACTTAAAATGTGTTTTGAAAAAAATATCGATATGTATCGTATTTTGTTTCTCTCATCATTATATGTATTTTTTTAAAATTATAATATTTCAACCTGAAATAAGAAAATTATGAACTTTTAAAATTTTGAGCTTTTTGAAAATGAAAAAGATGATGTTAATAATAAAATTGATATGCTTTTGAATTAAAAAAACAAAAGCAAAAAAAAAAAAAAAAAACAATTGAAAAACTCCATTTAGAGTTACTGCAAGTGTTCAGATTTAAATTGAAAATTTAAATTTTGATTGATAATATAAATTGAATATGTGTTTCAGGAGAGAAAAGAAATAAGTATGATATGAATTTCTCAAAAATAAAAATAATTTGAATTGAATTGAAAATTTTAGATACAAAATAAGTGATCCAATTCCAAACGCATTATAATTAATTAAGTAAAAAAGAAAACTATAATTAGTTTGGCCCCTAGACCACTAAAGAGGTGGTGTTGAGCTTATTGGAGACACTTTGTTGCAAACAAGGCTGCATAAATGTGGGTCAAAAGTTAAAGCTTGAAGATCTCAAGGTATATTTAATATGATGCAATTGAAGCTAATACATGGTTTTTAATGATGCCAAGCCATCAATAATTGTCATCATTTCTCTCAAAGCATTCCGTGCCTATTCTAGACGTTGATGGTGTTTTTTTCACTTTAGTCAAAATGTTTGCCTTTTTTTTTCTTTTTTCTTTTTTGAAAAAAAAAATGTTTGCCTTTTTTTCTTTAATGGGGGACAGCTGTGTATAAAAGTTTTGGGCTTAGTGGGTTAAGGCCTTTGGAATTTTCAAAAGTCCTCACACAAATTACGAGGTAAATTTGTACTTAATAAAAACATTCAAAGATGATTTACACAAACAATAACACATTTTAATAAATTGGTTTATAATTTAGATTTGTGCTTAATAAGTGTTTTTAGATTCTCTTTAATTATTTAGAAGTTATAATTTAATAAGTTTCATTTATAGGTTCATTTAGTCTTTTTTTTTTTTTTTTAAGTTTTTTGTGATCAAAATGTTTGAATGTTTGCATATTTTACTTTTCTTGTGTATAAAAAAAAACAAATACTAGCTACTTGGTGAGTCTCACGTCAACAGAGAGTGAGGAGATAAAGTAGTTTATAAGTATCCATGGATTTTTTTTTAATCAACAATTACTTGAAAATTATAACTTAGTGGGATCTACTTATGAATCTATCTAGTTCTTCCTTATAAAGGCTATTTATGGTCGAACTGTCAATAGATTTATATGTTGTACTTTTCTTATGTACCAACAAAATGTATTTTAATAATTATTAAAGAAGTTAAAATTTCTAACTTTTAACAAAAGAAGAAGTAAAAGCTAAAAGTAAAAATTATGATAAAAACACAGCAATCCCAAATAAATCCTTAGCGTACATGTTTAGGAGTTTTGTCCTGTGATTTGAATTTTTGTTTTGAAATTACTTTTTATTTGATATTATAAGAGATTAAAAATCCGAACATAAGACAATAGTTAGACATGTGAATTCGTGAGGCACTTCCGGAAAAAAATATATATATATATACACACACACACCTAAATACCAAGATGGAATCAGATTCATTGGAAGGGTTGCTTTTTGAGCACCCAAGCCAGCATATAATGAATTTAGCTATAAAAAATAAAATAAAAATAAAAAAAGGCCAGCATATATTGAATTATAATTCATCAACCAGAGGTATACAATATAAATGGATGGAATTTGTTTGAGATGCAAAGTTGGAAAATCCGATCATGCTGATTAGACTATGTTACCACTTTGCCAGTGCCAAAGAGTATCTCAAATTATGGCATTTACAATTGAGAGGTGTCCCTTCAATAATCAATACAAGTGTCAAATTTTGGCAAAAGTGCTAGGCTGAATTCCTAGTTCAAGCTAATAATACTTTTGGTAGTGGTTGCTTTGTCTTGATAATTCAATTATTACTTGAACGATATTCACCCACAACGACAACATTTTTAGAATGAACAGTGTCAATTTCTGGTTTGGTCAGTAATAGCAGATTTCCACTTCCTCTCCTTCTTTCGTGGGCCTGTTCGGGGAATAATTAGATACAAAGTTTTGAAGATTTTGTTAAAAATATATACTATTATATAAAAATTTAAAATATATTCAAAAAAATATATATATAAAATGAATTTTATTTTATTCGTTTTTTTATTATGAACTTTTTCATATAAATAATTATTTTATTTTGATTTAATATAAAAAAATTATGAATTTTTAATATTTGAATTTCACGTAGATTTTTAAAAATGTAAATAATAAAATATAATTTTGAATCAAAGAATATGACAAAAGAGGGAAAAATATATATATTTGGAGATGGAATTGAAAATGCCCCCTCCCCCCCCCTGGAATTGAAATGCCCCTCCCCCACCCCACAAAAAAAAAAAAAAAAAAAAAAAAAAAAAAAAAACTTGTCCGTAGCAGAAGGACAACGGCATTTGGACTGCATCGGCATTTGCACTACATGACCTCATATTATTTAAAAGAGAAGCACATGTGAATTGGCCACATGTTTCGGATGTCTATCTTCAAAATGAATGTAAAAATAATAAAAAAGTGTTTTTTCTTTTTTTTTTTTTAATTCTTTCCATTTAAAAAAAATGGTAGACATCTATTCTCAAATATATTTTATATAATACCCTTTTGTAATCTTTTTGAAATTTTTGAAATCTTTTGAATTCTTTTCATAATATATTATTCCTAACATCATTTCTTCTCTTTTTATAATTTTCCAAACAAATTTGTTTACATATCTAAACATCATCTCATAATATTAAATGAAATGACTTTCAAGCCCTAGATTTCTTTTCCTAGTTAAAAAAAAAAAAAAAGAACATGTTATTATCTCATCCATGTTCTCATAGTCCATCAACAGATCTTAGGGCACATTAAAGGAAGAGAAGGAACCGAATCCAATTCTATAAAAATAATGAGTTGAATTTCACTTACACCATTGTGGATCTAATGTCATATAATCTATTGATTAGATTGAACCTCTATTTGTTACCGAAACAGAGAACATCCAATTACAAAAATTTTGAAAATTTAGGGCTTTTTTTTATTTTTTTATTTTATAATATTTTTTTATTTTTTAATGTAGCTAACAAAAGAAAGCAAGCTTAAGCATTTCAACTAGCTCTCGTAGGAGACATGAACAAAAAAAATGTATTTTAAATTTCTTGCATGCATTGCTGTCAGATGTTCATCTTGCCCACCTCATGTCTCAACGATGTACATAGAAAACATAATTCACAAATGCTGCTTCTGTGATGTCATTTGTCACCATTACGTTATGGTTGTCCATGGGTAAGGAAAAATGCATTGACATCACATATTCGAGAGACGTGACGAAGATGAAAAAGTTTTCTAATAACACACGGCAATTTCATTTGCTTAGAAGTTTTTCCCTATACCAATATTGGTTTTGGAGTTTTCTCCACTTAAATTCAGTAATTTGTATCATCAATAAACTAATGGCCTATTTGAGAGACATGTAGAGATGGTATTTTGAATGTTGAGTTAGAAATGTGTGTTCAGGGAGAAAAACATTTGAAAAAGTTATATGATATAGAAAATAGTGTAAAATTTTAAAATGTGCTAAAAAAATATTGTCTTATTTGTATCATCGATATGAGTATATTGACGTAAAAATTATCTAATTTTGATTTAAAATGAGAAAATTATGAACTCTTAAAGTTTGAGTTTTTTGAAAATAAAAGAGATGAAAAATTTGATATAGAATTAAGATTTTGAAATCCAGTTATCAGAAACTAGCGTAAACGAACCCTAAAGATTTGCAATAATTAAAACCCCACATTAAAAAAAAAAATCAATTTGACTTTGCTGGAAGTAGTTGTCAGCTCCCAAATAGGACAAATTTCTTTTTTTTTTTTCCTCCAAAACTTTAGGCCTTGTTTTAAAATGTTCTCTAAGCTTTATTTATAACATTGTTTTTCTTAAACTTAGAAAATGTTTGCGAATTTACTTCCTCGATTAAATTTTTGACACAAAAGTGCACATGACACTTGTTGATAGCATGAGTTGAGAATATTAAAAGTGAATTACGAAGCTATCCTTATAATTAGGTTAAAAGAGTAAATATTTAAGGTTGATTGTCATTTTTTTCCTCAAACCTCTCTATTATAAGTAACTTTGTAATTATTGGAGAATTTGTAAAATTATAATTATATAGATTCTCCAATAAATTATAAATATGAAGATTTCCAATGGTAAGTTTACATTTAATAAGAGTAAATAGTATCACGTGTGTTGTCAACGAATGCCACTTCATAATTTCACTTTCAATGTTCCTAACTCATGTTATCAATGAGTGTCACATGTATTTTTTTTTATTAAAATTTTAATTAATGGGGTAAATTCGTAAACTTTTGACACTACAAAAGGAAATAATATTATAGATTGCAATTCACATAATATTTTATGACAAGTTAAAAAAAAAATAAGGGGTGAAATCCGTCCTCCAAAATATTTTGGCGTTCTGTTATTTGGCTTTGAGAAACCACCTTCCTATCGTGTCGTTTGTTGATTGATTGTGATCTATTTGATTCCAAGATTGGATTTGTCTGGACATGCAAAGTAGACAAATATATCTTTTTCCACACAGAAAACGACACCATTGAAAAGCGACTTAATAGCATCTACGATGGGCCATGGCCAATGATATGAAAACAATGTTAAGCATAAATAATGCAAGTTAATTGATTAAACAAGCTATCCAAACTTCTCGTTTCTACCACACGTCAAGTTCGATTTGTGGAAGCGGACCCCACAATTATTTAGAGCACTTTTGGATGTATTTGAACTTTATTCCCTTAAAAATAAGAGATATGATTAATAGAAGAGATTAATAATAAATAACAGATAATGGTCTAAATAATTGCATGGAAGGTGACCTTATTGGAGCTAATTCAGCAGATTGAAATGGGTTTTGGAAAATTTTTTTTTTTAAATTAATAAAATGAGCGTCCATGAGAAGTCTCATATGTATGAAAAAGATATAGAATTCTATTATTAATAGAAGACAGTTAGCAAAGTTAAATAGGTGATTTAAAGGGATTCTATATTGGCTAGTTTAAATGATAATTGGGAACCGGTTTTCAATATATTAAATCTTAATTTTTATGATTATCCAATAAATGCTTTTTTTGTTTAAGAGAAAAAAAAAATAGTGTCTTAGTGAAAATTCAAAGGGACAAATGAAAAAAGACGCATAAATGAGATTTACTCTTATAAATATAAATATAACAAATTTCGAGCCTTCAAACATTGATGGCATAATATCTTATTAGTTAGAAAAACTTTTATATTTTATTTATAAAAAACATTATAAATAAGTAATAGTTTTTCAGTAGTTTTAAACGTCTTTGTTAAAAAAATGTTACTTTCTTTTATTAAAAAAAAAAGTAATTTTGTACCTACTTCAAGACTCCGAAGTTATATTTCAGATTAAATATCCCTTGAAAATGAAGTCTTGAGTAAATGAATTTGCATCCACGAACTGAAAGTAATTAAAATAAAACTACTTCTAAAAGTTCGTGAAACTTGGAGTGAGTTTGATTCGTCTGTTGAAGATGGAAATTTTAAGTTAGAATTGATTGAAACTTGATTTAAAAAAAAAACTAGTTATTTTATATATTTTTCAGAAAAAAAAAAAACTGAAATGAAAATTTTGAATTATAAATGCGAACCAAATGAATGTTTAATAGTCATTAAGATTCCTTAAAAAAAATTAATAGTCACTAAGATAGGACTAAGGGCCTGTTTGGCCGACCAGTTCGAGCTGGGTTTTTTGAGTTCAGCTTGAACTAAACCCGTTTGGGGCATCAGTCCAAACAGGGGCCCCCATTGAACCGTTGCACAGTAAACCCAACTTGGTTTACTGTGCACCCAATTCCCTTTCATAACTCAGAAAAAGAGAGAGGGAGAGAGCTGAACTCACAACCCCCTCTCTCTCCCACCCACATGATCTGACGCCCGCCTTCATTGTCACCGAGTTTTGCCCCCCCAGCATCTTCGCCGTCGCCGAGCTCAGCCCCAGTGCCAAACACCGATCTAGCTGCCCCCCTTGTGTCTTCGCCATCGACCCAAACCCTTTTTCCCCAAACGACGAGTCCCCCGACACCACCCAAGAGCTAGATCACGACAGGAAACGCGATTGACGCCTCAAGGGAATCGCGACGGTGGCCGGGAGAGAATCACAACGGAGGCTGCTGGGGATCGCAACGGAGGCAGGGGTGGCAACTATCCCCATGGGCAACGAATTTTTGCCAGCTCTAGACAATCGGCGGCCCCACCTCCGTTAGATTTGTGAGACCCACGGTGGACGGCTCTAGCTTCTTCGTGAGGCGGAGGGGGCTTGCGATGTCGGCGATGGTAGAGAAGGTCGCGATTCCGGCAGTGGCTGGGTTCAGAAGAGATAGAGACAGAGAAAGATAAAGGAAACAAAAGAAAAGAAAATTAGAGAGAGAGAGAGGCAAAAAGAAAAGAGAAGAAAAAACAGTAATTGATAAGAGAGGCTAGTGGGCGGGTGGTTCGGGGGGGGGGGGGGGGGGGAGGGGTTGTGTTTGGGGGAGGAATAGTTATCCCTATAACCACTTCCAAATTAAAGTTTTTAAAAGAGTTTATTATATCAAAATAATTTTAAAATTCTATATTCACCATTAAAAAAGTTAAAATGAAGTTTATAATATGTTGTTGATTTATGCTTTTAATTAGTTTATTTTAAATTTTTTTATTTTTTTATCAGAAACTTATACTGGAATGTTAAATTGATTTAAAAATTTTAACTCAAATTTTTAATATCCAAACAGGGCCCTAACACTTTTTAAACTTTTCAACTTAAACTTTTTTCACCAAACACTCAACTCAACTTAAACTTTTCAACTCAAACTTTTTACCAAACACTCATCATTTAAACTAGACTTAACTCAACTCAAACTGAACTTAAAAATCTCAACTCAAACTGGTGAACCAAACGGGCCCTAAGAAATTCCAACGACCAATCACAATCGAAAGTTACATTAATGCACCTTGATTACTTGGCTAAAGAAAAGGCTTTTTTGTATTTGTGCATCCTCAGTTCATTATAAAAAAAAAACAATGTACATCTTAAATTTTAATTTTGATAATTTATGTCATAAACTTTTAAATCTGTAACAATTTACACTCTATTGATAAACAATGTTGATTTTGTAATGAAAATTGATACTTCGTTTGTATATAAATTATTAATTAACAAAGAAAAAAATAATTATTTATGTAATAAATTAATAATTTATGTATAAATCACCTATAAATTTTTTTTTAAAAGATTAATATTATTATCAATAATATGTAAATTGTTATATATTTATAAATTTAAGGTATAAATTATTAAAATTAAAATTTAGAGTATACATTATAATTTTACGATAACTTTTAAGGAATACTAATGCAAAAAAGCCAAAAGAGAAAATCACCCGATCACAAGATCTTTCGAGGTTCCAAAAGCATCGTGGGATTCGTCATCTCATTTCGTCTTTTACCTTTTTATTACATCCCCCGAGATCGCACCCCCACGCTTCTACCCATACATCGCACAACACACTATCAGAACCCCTCCAGCTGGGCCGGTACGTCAACGACTCGGACCGAGTCAAAGAACTGACTCGCCAAAGCTTTTAGCCAGACGGGGAGAGAGAGGGAGAGAGGGGAAGAGAATCAGAGAATCTATCTCTCATTACTCTGATACTCTCTCACTGTCTTCTCGAGGCATTCTAGGGCAAGTTCCTGAGTTCTGCGCTGCGAAAATGAGCTCAGTCGTGCAGGTTTTGATCTCTTTCATCAGAATTTGTGCTGCTCTGGTTTTGGATCGTTTCAAATTCGTTTTCTGATTGAAATTTGGCCCGCTATTAGGGTTTCACCAAGTCGCTTGCCATGACCGTGCTCTCCGAGATCGGCGACAAGACCTTCTTCGCCGCCGCGGTTAGTATATCATGTACATATTTATATATATATATATATTATATACTCTTGTAAAATTTATTCTTTCGAGCGTAAATGGAAATTGTGAAATATAAATTTGAGCTTGTTTCAGTGATTTTCCCCCGGTTATAGCCTAGTTGTTTAGGTACAAAAAAAAAAAAAAAAAAAAGGGTCCATTTTTGATTTTGTGGTTTTTTTAAGTATGCTTTTTCAATGTGAAAGTTATATGCTTTTTTAGTTCAGTTTTTTATATGATTATTAATCATGTAATTTATTTGCTTATTATTTTTTTTTTCTGAAGTAGCGTTCTATTGTGTTTTTGTAAATTAAAGTTAGCAACTAAATTTGATTTTCTGCTCTGCATAATGGTATTTCTAATGAATTTACCTGAAACGGTGATACTTGTTTGAAGATCCTAGCTATGCGCCACTCGAGGAGACTTGTTTTGTCTGGCTGCCTTTCATCTTTAATTGTAAGTTTTTTTTTATTTGGGAAAATTTAGTTGTAAGTTCATTGCTTGTGCATTTTCGGACTGATCGGTTTTTACGAAGTGCTAACCAATCTAATCTGCAGTAACTCGGTTATCTGTTTTGGTGGATTGGATCGGATCGGATCGGTTTATCGGTTATTTGAATGTTTTCAATAATGCTATTTTCAGCTGTACTTGCGGGGTTAAAAAGGAAATAAAAAAAAAAAAAAAATCTTTGTACTACTTCTGGGATCTCATACTCACAAGGAATATTTGCTTTTCTAGGTTATGACTATACTTTCTGTTGTTGTTGGCTGGGCAGCTCCGAATCTGGTAAGCATTCTGATGTTATGTGGAAGGTAGTTGATAACTACGTGTTATAATTGATGGGTGATTGAACTATCAATTTGCGGTGTTTGATTCGACTGCATGACGCTATTAACTTTCTTGAAAAGAAATCTCATCCATGATTGTAAATGATGCAGATCTCACGGAAACTGACTCATCATGTGACGACATTGTTGTTCTTTGGGTTCGGGTTATGGTCTTTATGGGATGCCTTCACTGGCGATGGGTAATCATTTGTTTGTTTGGTGTATATTCTCTTGTTTGTTTCAACTTTTAACTTACATGACTCTGAACTTGTCTAAAATATTGAAATCATGCCTTACTGGAATCTAATCCTGGTTCACTTAACAGAGAGGCTGAAGAATTGGCAGAAGTTGAAGCAAAACTGGTTGGTTTTTCATCTTATCAATTTGTTAGATTTTTTGTTTCTTTTATTCCATCTTGACTTTGTATCGCTGGTGTCAATTACAGGATTCTGATTTACTTTTCTGATAATTTACAGGATGCTGACTTGAAGGCTAACTCAGGAACCAACAAGACTAAGAGTAAGGTATTGGACAACTTTATGGTATTTCCACTCCGTGGTCACACGTTATTGCCTTTCCTCTCCATGATTCGTTCTCCATTACCAGATTTTAGATTGTTGAGAACTTATAATACACTTCCATCGAGTATGGCGGCTACTCAGTGCATGATGTCAAATCTGGCTTATGGCACATGTTTCTACTGGATACTTAATTCTAATGTTTCAATCTCATTTGTCAAGAAAATTTTTCTAATTGTACTTATGATATCTATGACCATCTCAGGATGTTGACGATTTAAAAAAGCAGAAACGACCCTTGCTTGCACAATTCTTTTCTCCTATCTTTTTGAAGGTTGTACTTTCTACGAACTCTAGAATTCAACGCTGATTTTGTCCAACAAACAATTCATTGCTTCTATCATTCTCGTTTGACAGGCATTTTCAATTACTTTTTTTGGAGAATGGGGTGACAAGAGCCAGGTAAGATTGACACCCTGTTGAGAGTATAAGTGCATTAATAATTTGTTATTTGTTTTCATCATCAGTACTAAAGAAAGCTTTATTTTTCAGCTAGCTACCATCGGCCTAGCTGCAGATGAGAACCCATATGGTGTTGTTCTTGGTGGAATTTTGTAAGCCATGATTTTACTTATTTTATTCCTCTATTATACCACCTAGCTGTTTTTCCTTTGTGTGTATTTGTTATAGAAAAGATGGAGCACAAAATTAAGTTGTTTCCAAGCTTCACTAGTTGGGATTAAACAATTTAAACATAAAGCTGACTGTGTTCAACCACACCTCTCTTGTGTATACAAATGGCACCACGCCGACATATTTTTGTCTTTGAAAGGAGTTGAAGCCTTAATCATTTACGCATCAAATTATCTTTCATGCATCTTACTGATTGAGTTTCGATTTTTCAGAGGACAAGCATTATGTACGACTGCTGCTGTCCTTGGCGGAAAGAGCTTGGCATCTCAGATATCTGAGAAAATAGTAAGTGCTGTTACTTTCATTTGCTTCTTATGCTGCTTCTTCTTCTTGTAACACTGAATAATTCTTCTGTTGCAGGTTGCTCTATCAGGTGGAGTTCTTTTCATTGTTTTTGGATTGCAATCTTTCCTATCAACAATCGAGTCGTGATGTCGATGGTTAGTGTTATGTTCTTAATGTTTTTACACGAAAACATCTTAGAGGGGTAATTTATGTGAAGAAACTTCCAGTTCTTATCTTGGCCTTATGGGAAGATCTTTACCATTTTATTAGTTGGTATTGACAAGACATTACGTTTACCAACCCCACTTAAATATTCCAGAATTATTCCGTTGTATTTCCCCGCACCATGTAGGAATTTTGTTCAGGAGGTTTTTGTTACTTAATTTTGCTATAGGTGATTTGGGTTTATATTGTTGAGTATAATAAAGAAAAGTTGGTTCAGTCTCTTCAATTTTAAGTCTCTGTCTCGCTCTCTCGCTCTCTGAAAGAAAGAGTTGAGTGTATGGGAAGGAGATCTATTCATTAAACTGTGGCTATTTGCCAAACTACTAGCTATTTGCAGGCACACATGCATTTGCTGGGCGCTGTCTGCTAACTACGGATTAACATTGGTCTTGTCTCTACTGTTGCATTCAGGGATTGACGGATGGTTTTGATGAACCAAAGAAAATGCACTCAAAAAGACTTTGTTAGAGTTTCTTTGTTATTTACCGCAGCAATGACCATTCGAAATCAGAAGAACTGATCTTAGGCGTTTACAAAAATAAGGCTTGTATTGTATTGCTTTTTCCATTTTTCTCCTTGTTTTCTGCGATTCCAATAATATTGAAAATTGGTCAAAGCAATGGTATAATTTTTAAGCTAGACATTTTGATCCATGCTATCTGCCTTAACTTCCTTGAACCCCGTTCTTTCTCCCTCTCCCTGCCCCGTCTACCCTTTACTTGGTTCTTGTTTAGTTTTTATGCTACATTCGAAAGAACATACATTTTTTTTTAACTTAAAAACCAAGAAAAAAAAAAGATCCGAGAGGATCGTACGAAAACATTATCAATGCTTAATTCTTCATTCCCATTTTGCAAGTGCAACTGCCTGTCTTCTTTCTTCTGCATATCTGTATCGGTGTGTGATCGAAGAGCATTTTGTTAATGCCGGGTTTGGGATCTCATTGAGAAACTAAGAATTCTCTAGCTGAGTGAGTGAGTGATATTTTTCAACAACTTATCCTCGTATAATTTGACACTGAAAATGAACAAGAAAAAACACCTACAGTAATTTTTGAGTATTTAAGAGATCATCCCTCTTCATTTATGGTAGGAAATTTCTTACGTCTCCAAGAAACAACCGTGACATTATAATATTTCATATAATTTAACAAAATATAAATAAACCGAACCTTAAATATACTTTTCACGACATTATCGCTTTAAAAAGTTCTCAGACATACGACTTGGTATGTGATAAACATCCTTTGGAGGCGTTTCTTAGTAGCCTTCTCTCTTGTCCATGTTGTTATTGAAAGAGAACCAACTCAAACGATGGACTTGGCAAGTTGCAACACGGTGTCAACTTCAAATCCCATGCCTGTAAATCTAAACTTGTACTAGTACTGTTCCTGAAAAGATATTTGGCCTCATTTTATTACTATTATTATACTTACTAGTTGTATAGCACACGTGAAATAGACAAATAAAGCAAAGCAAAACAAAAAAACAAAAAACAAAAAAAGGCACGTGACGATGACCTAGCTGTCACGTGGCAAGCAGCTGAGGAGGGGTAACAAAAAAGCACATTGGTGATTTGAAAGAGTTGTATGATTAGGGAAATTGACCGCACTTTTTTTTTTTTTTTTGGCATGGTTTAGTGTCTGTCTTTATTGTCTGGTCAAATGAATCTCCTTTATGTAACGGAACATATGAATGGTTTGAGGATCGGTTATGAGACGTTTTAAAATTTCAGAACTAAATTGGGATTGCACCTATAATTCATGGACCAAAACTGAAATTAGCCCTTATATTTATATATACAGATTTAGATATCTATATCTATATACGCGCGTGTGTGCATGGAAAATCAATCTCCCACCCTGATCCCATAGCCAAATGGATATGCAATGTAACTCAAAGTGGCACTGAAAAGTACTAAAGAAATATCATAAAATAGGGGTACGTGTTAAATGAAATGAACTAATGAAAAGGGCGAGTAAAAGAACACGTCTTGCTTTTACATTGCTGTTTCTCCACAAAATTCTATGCCTTGCAAGCGTTCAATTTTTTAATGAAACAAACAGAAAACTCAGCGAAAATCGGTAAATCAAAGAAAATACAGGCTGAGCACACTATCCAGTTTTAGCAGAATTGTTATCTTAGAAAGAGAAGACTAGTCTGATAGCAAACTACAGAACTATAAGTCACTTTTTTATTGATAACTCCACCATCCCCTGGTCTTAAATAGGACTCTAGGATGACAAACATTCAATACGGATATGTTCGTTTGCGCTTGCTTATATACATCATCTGATACTAAAGTGGTAAGGCATCTTCAAAGCAAAAGGCCTGTCATTAGCAGCCACCACTGGCGGGTTCGATCGAACTGAGGAGTCCATTGCCCCGGAGTTGCATGCAGTGTTCCTCGGCATCGGCCTGGTCGCATATGATTACCACCGACAAGCCATTGTAGTGTGCTTCTTGCATAATATTAACAGCGTTGTCAAGAGTCATCCCGGGGATAACTTTCATCAGTACTTGGACAACGTACTTCCGTTTGTTGAAGTTGTCGTTGTGCAGTATCACGCGATATGGTGGTGCTGTTTTCCTTGATTTCCTGATCAATTTGAAGAAACACCAACGATAGCTTATAATCCAACCCCGTTTAGGAATATAAACATCTATTATTTTTCTCTATACACCAGCCTCTTTTTCTATGAAAATGGAAACAAGAAATTCAAAATCTGACAAGATTTTCCAAGAAACTTACAACGTTGTTTAATTTTCGGCATTTTTCAATATTTTAACAATTTTAAACAGATGAAGATACGTGTGGCAGCCTCTATATGGTGAAATTAAATAAGATCCAAGGAAGCATAAACCAGAGTATTATGCGGAAGTTTGCTCTTGAAAGAAGGGCAATATGCAGATTACATAAGAAGTTTTGAATTTATACCTCACATCAAACTCTGATTCGCGGCCAGGAGTAGTTTTCTCTATAACTGGTCTCTCCAGCACACCTCCTCCTTTACCTGGTCCCGTGGCCGATACGGCCATGGGAATGCCGAGAGTAGGACATGCTCCTTTACAAAGAGACTGTTTATCCCCTATTTCACAGTTTTTATCAGAATATTGTCACCAATGTGAATCATCAAGCACCAATTTCAAAGGCCCTTTCTTGCATAATATTCATTAACAAGTAAACAAAACAGTTGAACATACGACAAAATGCGTAAATGAGAAGGAGCCATCAAAATATTATGACAGAGCTTAAGATTAAGAATAAAACTTACAAGCAAGAATTCAAAGATTGAAATACTAATCATCAGAGTATGGACTGCAAAATTCTTCAACAAATTGGTCCAAAAATGAAGAATGGAAAATTGTAACTTAGATTTTACTTAAACCTGGTAACAAAACTAATAACAAAAGAGAAAATACAGCCACGACATGGTATGGAAGAAAAATATATAAATAAATAGAAAAGTTTTTAACACAAAGTACCACTGCTACAATTCAATAGTAGAAAATCAATATAGGCTCACCTCCTATTAGCTTAAGTTTTCTTGGGGGAATTGGTAAATCTACATGGTATCAGAGTGAGTAGTCCTGGGATCATTCTTTACGATTTCAAAAAACTAATTTTGCACGTGTTGATTAAGCTTTTGGGAGAATCGGTAATCCAACAAAACTTGGAACAAAACACTGAAGCTCTCTCTTGTGAACATTAAATGTCAACACGTGTTAATAATCTGGTCTTCCTTGGGCAATTCACCAAAACTAAGCAACAATTTTACCGGATTCTCTCAGATTGCGAAAAATCAACTAGTAATCTAGTCAACCCATATTCAGATTGATGGAAACAAATATCCTAATTCAAAGACAACTTTTTTGCTTTTTTTTTTTTTTTTTTTGGCTCCATCAACCAAGCTCTATTTATTTAGCACCGTATCAGGGGCAACGAAGGCCAAGCAAGAGAATTTCTTAATAATCCCATTTGTGATTGGTCTAAGATTTTACTATTGGCAGGAAAAAGAAAAACAACCTGTCCCTCCAATTACATTCAAATTTACTTGAACTAAATACAACAAAACCTCCTTTCAATTTCATCACTGAATCCAAATAAATAAATAAATAAACTGCACCAATACAAAACCCAAATAAAAAGGCAAAAACCCTTAAAAAAAAAAAAACGTAGAGTAATCAGTTCTGATGTTCAATTATTGGAGAAACTGAAAAAAAAAAAAAAAAAAAAAAAGGAATGAAGAAGAAGAAGAAGAAGACAGAAATATTACCAGGTTTAGGATTGAAGACGTGGTTGGGGGAGAGAGCTAATCTCCCACAAATCGCAGTCTCCATGATTTGTATCTGTGTCTGTGGAATGAACAAAAAAATCAGATTTTTCCCAGGTGGCCTTAGACGTTTATATATATATATATATATATATATATATATATATATATCAATATGTAACTAGTTTTGTTGTCTCAAACTCCACAACAGAAACCAATGAAAACTGGTGGTGCTGGACTCGTGCCTCTTTTCCCCCCTTAAAATACGTCGTTTTCCCAGCTGTAATTTACAGGCCTAGTTAGACCCAAAATGAGGTTTGGGCCTCAAGTTTAGCCCGTCATAAAACGGGCTTAAGCCCAATCAAGATTTTGCTACATGGGCCACAATAACAGAAATTGGAGCTAGCGGGTGATGGGGGGGTAGGTGAGAATTATATGGTTGGTTTGGAGAACACTAGTTGTATATTATATCTCAATATAATGCAATGTGTGTTCGAGTATTTTATATAGTTTATTTCAATACAATTTTATTTAAACAGTAGATTTATCCATTTTAATATTTATCAATTCACTTTTTATATCTATTTTTACCAATCACATCGCATACTCTCTCACACTAATACACGTTAGTATGACTTTTTAAATATAAACAACCCAATTACACGTTACATTTGATTCGATGTATAAATGGGGACATTCAAATGTATATTATATTTCATATTTTATATTATAATACAATACAAAATGAACGTGGCTTTCAAACGGATCATTAGATGGATGGGAATGCACTTATGTTGAGGGGCACTAAAGATTAGATTTGTACATTTTTTTTCTCTCTTTAGAGTGAAGTTATGAGAGTCATATTTCTAAGAGAAAAACAATTAGAAGCACAAAACTAAGGCAAGGGATATAAATATCTCAATATATAAATCCATATCTGTCATCCGTTGGTGCTGGTTGCTGACGTCAATCAACAGAATCGCAATTGCCAAATTGATTGTCGTTTGTTAAAGTCACTTCCTAGATTATCAAAGCTAAAAATAAAAACAAAAAACCAAATATCATTGAATTGTCAACTCCAACACATATTCAAAAGTTAACGATCTCAAGACACTAGACATAAGGAAGGATCTAATATCACTTTAAAAAATCATAAGTTCCAACATATTATTCCGGACCAAAAATGAAATATTAACCCAAAATTGATTTTAAAATGATAAAAGATAGTCTTTGGCTCGCGGTGGCGAATCCCTGATACCATTATTCGTAGCCGCGTGCTCTAATCGTCTGAGTTATAGGGCACCATCTCGTCTACATTGAATTTGTTTCCGATTGCAATGCATTAAAAAAAAAAAAACAGATACATTTTCTAAGATTAAACACAATATGAAATAAAAGCGTGATCAGATACATACTTACAAGACGAATGCTAAGATAAACTGTTAGACTTATTTATTGCATCTAAATCTAAATTTCAGTTTGACGGTTTGGCCCCAATGGCATAGCAAATAAGCTTAGACCACAAGAAAGAAAACATATTAAATCTTAAGAGATCTTTAAAGAATGAGATCCTAGCAGGGTAGTCAGTGTGAGAATTCTTTCTCAAAGATACCTTATTAAGTTTAAGTCAGTGTGAAATCATTAAAGGGATTTTGTTTCCTTTTAAAATGTGAAAGTTTTATTTTTATTTTTTATTTTTATTTTTTTCTTTTCAAGATGGTCTTACCTTTTGAATGTAGTCTCCCTTTATGCGATTTAGAAGCACTCATCTTTTTAGCCTTTTGCTAAACCCTGTACTCATTTCATGTTCTAAATGGGAATAAGAAACCTTTTAAGTTGTCATTTCTTTTTCATTCTCAATACTAATGTTACTTTTGTAAAAGACTAGGAAAAGAAAAAGAAAAAAAAAAAAAACCCCCCCTAACAAAAGAAAATCCATTAGTGGACCTGATTCTGCCTGCATAAGTTTTCCTGACAAAATAATTGCTTTTCACTAAATTTCATGAGCCAAAAAAAATTACAGCTATCTTTTCGTTTCTTTTTTGAGAAAAAAGTGATCTATTTTTCCTTTCAATTTTACATGGGTTGTATAATAGACAATTACTTTATGAGAGGATCTTTAAAATTGAATTAAAAAAAAAAAAAAAAACCCCATTAAAACGCATATTCGCATACAAAGGAAAATAGTGTTTTGACTTACAAGTAGAGGCCTAATTACTACAACTTAATGCAAAGTAAAGTTAGAGCACATTGTAATATTTCTACTTAAAATGACGATTAATTATTAGCATTGTTTCCTCAGCAGCACATACATGGCACAAAATGTTTTCTTGATCCAACGTCAAGATACATTGACTATAGCTACATCTATGAAGGAAAATGCCCGACTTCACGAAAAAATTTTAACACGAATTTCACATGTTAGCATTTTTGAATTACACATGATTTTTTTAGTTAAAAAAATTCGTGAAGTATAGCACTTTCGCATATAGATCTAAATCATGTGTAGAAGCTATATGTGGATGCATCAGTAATTATATTCCTTAGGCCACCAATTGTGGATGCCACCATTATGAACAGTCCTATATATATGGACGCCTGAAAAAAAATAATTAAAAAAAAAGAAAAAAAAAGTTAAGGCCTCCATAAAGAAAGATATCAGATGGAAGAAAGGTAGTTTTCTTTGCATAATATAAATTTGGGATTACCCAGTTGATGAACCAGTTAGCGCTGAATCTTTTTGGCTTCTTAATTATCAGCCACATAATGCTAGGAAGCTGCCAAAAAAAAAAAATAAAAAAATAAAAAAAAAAAAAGTTATAAACGAATAATTAAATTAAATTTATCTATGAAAATAATACTTTTGTCTAGAGATGAAAGTTCCTTACAAAGTAGGAAGTTGGGGTAAAACCGAATCCACCGAAGAAACCAAGAAGGTCTCCAAAAAAAGGGAAGGTCACTCCAACAAATAAAGTGAAAGCTGCAGAATTTTAAAGTTAAACAAGAAATCACGCTCAAAAAGCTGATTTTTATGCTTATAAAGTGGCCAAAAAAAAAAAAAAAAAAAACCAAAATTGTCACAAATTTTCATGTTGTGAGGCATATAGGTGTAAGAATCTGACCAACATAAGCTGATCGAGCAACCACTCTGAGCAGAATTCCGGGTGGGAAGTTGAGTCTTTTCATCATCATCCTTTCCAGCAAGTTGAACACTGGCATAGCGTAAACCTACACATTCATATGTTCATATTAACCCGATGCAGTGCTTTCGATGCATCATTGACAATGATCGCCTTTGGTTTTGAAGTAACCACATAACGGCATTGCTAGTTTTAACCAAACAATATTGAGAATATTCGTGATGCTAAATCATGATTTGAGTTGACTGACAGTTATTTGATTATTACTGATTTTATAACAAATGCATGACAAGGCCAACTTAGTATATACAAATCAAGAAAAATAAAATGTTGTACATATGTTCATATGCTCATATTAACCCGATAGCAGTGTTTTCGATGCAATGACAATGATTGCTTTTGGCTTTAAAGTAATCACTTAACGGTACTATCAACTTTAAACTAACAGTATTGAGAATATCCGTGGTGCTGAATCATAACTTGAATTGACTCACAACCATTTGATTCTTACCAATTTTATAATCAACTAACAGGATCAAATTAATATATATAAATCAAGAAAAAAAAGACATTTTAACCCTAGCATGTCATTTTTTTGGGTGGCAAAAATGTTACCTGGTAGCTACCAATGACATGGACAACAACCATCAAATTGGCAGAGGCAATGAGCCATTCGGGCTTGCTGAGGCCCACAAGAACATTGTCATCAACATCTTGTCCGAAGGCCCAATAGCCAACAAGGGCCACAGGGAAGTAGCAGATAGCGTTGATGAAATAGGCTCCAATAACACCTTTCCACATGGGCACTTTTGAGGGCTTCTCCGGCGTTGACGGAATTGTGGCCTGAATCTCCAAGGCCACTGCATGGCCTGCAAATGCAAACGAGATTTGGCCCAATGCGTTGAACACCCTAAACATGTAGTCTGCTGAGCTCGTCTTTTTGTATGCGTAGCTCACGTTGTCTACTCGCCCTTTGCCTATGCAACCCACCCATGCAATTGTGGAGTAGCTGCAGCGACATCATCACAAGTCACAACACTAAAAAATGATAAATTAAAACTCACTTTTCAAACTTTTTTTTTCCTAATAAAAATTTAGATTTGCTGTTTGAATCGTGAGTTTAAATATATGATCCAAACGGAACATAAGTTTTGAGTTGAGTGTAAATAGTTCGTGTTTGGTGTAAAAGAAGATTAATTATGATCTTTTAAGAGAGCTTAAACTTTAACCAAAAAAGAAAGAAAGAGAGTGAAAAAGAGAGCTTTATGTTGTGCTTGATTCACCTATTGAATGTCACACATCTCAAGGTTTAACACGATCTTGGAGTACTGTAATTAAGGACGGGGATTTGGGATGTGCTTGAAGCATGGGTCTGGCTAAAGTAGTGGTGATATTAACATGATTCTTAATCTTCTAGATTTGCATCACAACCGATTACATTTCAAGTCAAACGGCACGGGGTAGGGTGGGATGGGATCTGGGTTTGGGAGGGCGCGGGTTCAGTTCCGCATGTTTAAAAAATCTAGATTTGCATGGTTTTTATAATAATCAATCTTATGGTCTATATGAAAAAGAAACCTAACTGTATGGCATGAATTGCTTTTGCCAAGAAAATTTAGCTTGTGTTTGGTGTACGTATTTGAAATGAATTTTTTATGTTACAGTTGGTTGAATTTTCAAAAACAAGTTCTAATTTTTATTGACTTTTCAGAAAAAAAAAACAAAAACTAAAATGAAAACTTTAGATTTGAACCTTAGAACCAAACGCACCCTTAGTGAGGATTTTTGAAAGGCGAAATAGTCTAAAGATTCTTCATTGATTCCACCAAAGGAAACCACAAAACTTCAAAAAAAAAAAAAAAAAAAAAAAAAAACCATTTTTTGCTCCCGAACTACCTAAAAAAACCCATGCAAAATATATGCACTTCTGAGGTTTTTTATTTTTATTTTATTTTTTTGCTAGAAAACTGAAAAAGTGATGATATATGAATTACTTTTGAGGTGGATTGTTCATAATCCCGGCCACCGCAATTTACCCTTTTGTTTTTTGTTTTTAAAAGAAAAGAAAAAAAAAAAAAACCAGGATTAACTAATTACCTGAGGGACATGACAGCAGCAGCCAAGGAAACACCAGCAACAGAGTTGAAGTTAGGAAGCTGAGAGAGGAAGAAATGGATGCCACCAAATATCAAAATCCAGTAAGACTGTCTGAGTTGTGTGCAGTTTGTGCAGGCCATCTCCATGAACTGCTTCAGACACTTCCCTCCGGTGACCATGTACACTATGTCACACCCAACCTGCACGATCAGCTGCTGTGGCAGCACTATCCACGGCCCAAGTCTCTGCCCAAACGCATGCCTGCCCAGATCTATGTACCTGTCAAACCTTTTCCCTGGAACACACTCATGCAGTTGTATCATCTGCCACAATGTTCTCAACGTCATGCACCATGACACCACCAGCACCATTATCCCTGGACCCCTAAAACACAAACAAAGAAAAACGTTTAAGGCCCGTTTGGGGGACGTCTGGAGACGGTGTTTTGAAGGTTTTGTTGGAAATGTGTTTGAGGGGAAGATTTTTGAAAAAGTTATGTGATATAAAAAATAATGTAAAAATTTAAAATGTGTTCGGAAAAAATATATAAAATGGATGTTGTCTTGTTCGTCTCGTCGTTGTGAGCATTTTGACACTAGAATTATCTCATTTCAATTTGAAATGAGAAAATTATAGATTTTTAAAGTTTGAGTTTTTTGAAATTGAAAATTAGAAAAGATTTAGAGTCGGAAGTTTTGGATCATATAACATTTTATTGGCTGGAAATGTTATTCCAAACGGCCTCTTAATATATAACATAATATTATTTTTATTTTTATTTTTATAGTATTAACATAATCTGTGTACTTATATGTGTGTGTGTGTTACTACACTATCATAAATGTTCTAGGCACTTTAATCATGCCATACCATCCTAAGTAGGCCATGGCGTATGGCAGGCTGAGGACCCCGGCACCGATCATGGCGGTAACGGTGTGGAAGGTGGAGTACCACCATTTGGCCCGGCGAGCCACGGTGTCCTGATCTTCCTCCCTCCATTTGTTGTTGTCTGATGAAGGAGCTAGTTCCTGCAACCATTGAAATGGAAAGTGAAATCAAACATATATATATATATATATAGATGAGTGTATATGTGGCCTTGTAGGTATATTACCATTATTATGTGTGTGTGTGTGTGTGTATGTGTGTGTGATTTGAAAATATGACCTACCAACCTTTGGAGGAGGAGGAGAAGAAGAAGCTGAAACCATCCTTTTTTTGCAGCTCAAGACAGAAGAAACAACCCCTTCAATGTGATTGTTCTAATAAGCGGTCATGATCATCATGTATATAGTGGTTGGTGACCCCCAAAAAGCAAAATAAATAAATAAATAAATGAATAAATAAATGTTTTGGGAAGGAATGTGGAGAGAAAAGTGGGAAATGTACATTGAAGATGTAGTGTCCCCCCTTGAGTAATTAAGACTTTGGCTTCGGTTTTGGGATTTTGCTTTTTTCAAGACTGATGAGTTGAGCAGAAGGGCCAAGTGTTGTAAAAGCAAAATGGAGTAATTATTTCAGGTCGAGTAGCAAATCCCATTATTTGGCGGAAAATGACGTCAACCATTATGAGCCACGAGTCAACTTTTTAGGCTTAATTTGGTTGATGAGTTTAAACTCATCACCATCAACTTAATTTTTGTTTTTTTTCCTCAAATTTTTTTTATCTTTTCTGAAAAAGTCAACCAAAATCACTATTTAAACTTACAAATCTTAACTCAAACTCATACACCAAACGGGTCCTTAAATTTAGTTATTACGAAATTAATTATTTTTTTTGAAATTTAAAAAACATAAAATATAGGTTTACGTTTGTTTTGTTAATTAAAGATGAAAATTTTAAATTTTAATTAGTTATTTATTAAAAATTAATTATAAATTTTGTTAATTTTTTTAGAAAATAATAAAATTAAAACAAAAAAGTACAATTTAATTTAATTGAAGTTCTTCTTAACAAAACTTAAGTGTTATCTTTGTATTTGGGCATTAATTAAACTTGAATACTAGCGTGGCACATATAGCTGTGACTAGACATATACACATCATCATGTGATCCTAGTCAATTATACTCAAGACATCCACTAGGTTTAAGGTATCATGTCCTTGGAGAAAATAGCTTTTGATGTGAGTTTGTTTTGGAACAAACAGAAGTTACCAGATTACCCTACATCACTAACTTAAAACATACATAATTTAGTTGTCTGATTTCGGAAAACTCCCATCCAATTGTTTCATTTCACGTTTATGGTACATCACAAAATATACATGAATTGTAGATAAACACTCATTTGAAGATAAATCTCCAAAGATTCCATAGCATTTTGCTTTTTGCCAACTACCATCATTCTCTATTCTAGTTTTGTTTTTGCACAAAGAACTTCTCTTTTCATAGCATTTTTATCAATAGGATTGTGGAAATTCTTCTCTTGCCAACTACCATTAGGGTCCATTGTAAATTTTTTATTCTATTTATGTAGAAAGAACTACTCTTTCTCTTATATATATTTTAATCAATGGTGTAGGAAAAAACCTTTATCAGCAATTCCTCTTTCCTTTATCTTCTTTTATGAAATTGACCTAATGATGAGATTTATTATTGGTTGGTGAATTGCATCTATCCCTAAATCAATGATTACACATGCACAAGTAGGGCTTAATTAAAGAGAGCTTTATTCTTGCAAAAATAAATAAATAAAAATTAAGAGAGCTTTATTAGTTTTGGGAATAATGATGCTTCTCATGCTAAAGTTGGTGTTGGTGGGGGTCTCAATCTCTTTTTTTTCTTGTGACCCCATTGGCTTCTATACCCAAAGGTGAATGCTTGAGATATAGGAACCTTTTTTTTTTTTGCCTAGAGATATATGAACCTCTTACCTCAAAAGAAAACCTAATCTCATGCACAATTTATAAGCAAAAAATGGCCTACTCAAAAGCGTCATGCTTTCATAATATGCGGACACCAAAAAAAAAAAAAAAAAAAAAAATTGAGACCTGATTTTAGGAGGGAGAAAGTGCAAAAACCATCTCTTTTAAGTTGAAGTTGTTCTTATTTGCTTTCCACTTGTGGCCCGAGTTCAAGGGAAAGTGAAAGGAGGGAGAACGACAGAGGGATTAGTCACTGATGAAAGGATTTTGATATTCATGATTGTTTGGTAGGAAATAAAAGAGGAGAGAATAGATTAGGTTAGGGATTTCAAATCCTTCAAATTGCCCCAGTTTTAATCTCTCCCGAGAGATTATTGAAGGATTTCTTACTATATATCACCCTTCCTCCTTTCGCTTTCACTTAAAGTTATCTACCACTCCCTCCTCCCTTTTTCTCTCCTTGCTATCAAACACTCCTTCAAGTTTTTACAAGAACATGATATAATTCCTAGGCATCAGCAAAATCTAATAAAAGCTAAACTTGTGCATTTAGAAAATGATCTCTCCAATAGGTTATGATAATCATAAAAGTATCCAACAAAATCTTCCCAGGATTACTTTTCTGAGATAAGTTATTGTCCATTAGGGGACAAATTCTATATCCAGAAACTAACCAGTCCTTTGAAACTGAAAAGATAATTACTTCCTTATTTTGGCGGTCCGGTATGATATTCTAATGGAGTTCATTCTAGGATAATTTTTAAACGGCTCTTTGTTAACTCATAAAGCCTCCTCCAGGCATGGTAGGTGGGCCTTGTGACGATGCCTGTCCCTGCGAAACCAACTGCGAGCGGCCCGGACCTTGAACATAAACTTGACCCATTCCTGTACCGCCCATCTGTTGCTGTTGCTGCATTTGCTGCAGCTGCTGCAGCTGAGGAAGCTGCTGCTGCGGTTGTAGTCCGGACAGCTGATTCTGTTGTTGCAGCTGCGGCATCTGCTGCTGCTGTGGTTGCAATTGCGTCATGTGCTGCTGCTGTTGCAATTGCGGCATCTGCTGTTGCTGGAGTTGAGGAATCTGCTGCTGTTGTTGCAGCTGAGTAAGTTGCTGCTGTTGTTGAAGTTGAGGAAGCTGCTGCTGTTGCTGCAGCTGCGAATGCTGCTGTTGCTGCAGCTGTGGATGCTGCTGCTGCTGTAACTGAGGATGTTGCTGCTGTTGCATTTGTTGCTGTTGCTGCTGCTGACTTGATATTTGCGGCTTAAACACGACCATGTCCTAGTTGCACAAAGATAGCTTAGCAAAATTGAAGAATCCGACTGAAATGCTAGTGCATGATATGTGTAATAAACAAAGGAAGCTTCAGAATCAGAAGTAACTTTTTCATGTTGAAAAATAATTCTCCACCTGATAGCAACAAAATACAGGGTCACTTGTAATTTTGCTGGCTACTTTTGATGGGGAACCTTAAAAAATTTTATTGTGGATGTAAAAGCATAAAGCTTCATTTTAGTGAAATCTACATGTTTCTAAGTGGTTTTCGGTTGACAGCATCCTCACCCCAGGGAAAAGCATTCCAATCAAGCGGCAAGCTTTGTCAGAAACGGATAGCAGCAGTGTCTGGGATGGTAGCTGGATTACTGCACACTGAAAAAATGAACAACGACGAATCCAGTATCAGAAAAATTGTACGGTACAAAGTAGTCAACGGTACCACATTTACCTAGCAGATAAAATTTCTATGAAAGAAAGTATCAGAAAATGCAATCTAGTCTGTGGAACTTCATTAGCATCCAACACAGTCCAGGTCTAGATCCCATTCGTACCTAGCATTATCTGACTATCAAATTTACAAACAAGCCTAACAAAATGTTCTCTTAAAGACGTTATGTTACTAGGCAGTAAATATATGAATAACAGTGTTGTGATGGTCCGAATTCCAAAGGTTTTGATTTGCCAAGAAAATAGTGGCACAATTGACTTTTGCTGCTCCAACATCAAACCGACTCGATTTTTTACCGACACAAGAAACCCAGTAGAAAATTTTCTTTTTAGTCATCCTGCATAGGTTTCGCTATAGGAACACAACGAGCTTTGCTAGACAGAAAAGTTGCGACAGAAAGATCACGATGCTTTACTTGTGAAATTTATAGATTGCAACATATCAGCAAAAGAAAGGAACTAACGACTTACAAGCTTCTTTTCCTGCAACTGACCAAGAAACCCATGCTGATTCATTGCCCGAAATACTAGAAAATCTGCCTTCCCAACATATTGCCTGAGGTCAGATGTAATTAAATTAACAAAGGTCAGAACATATATTTCTAGGAAGAGAACTAGAGAAACAGATGAGATGAAAGATTTTGCAGGAGCAAGTACTTGTTATTCATGTGGTCCTGAGATATAAGCCTAACAATCTGCATCGTTGGTGGCCAGTTTGCTGCAAGTCTGAGAAATGTGGAAAAGACACATAAGAATTTTGTGTGTATACCCACAAGGAATATCTAAGCACAACCTTGTGTTTCTCATTGGGTATTGGATAGTTGATAAAATTCGAATTTATTAAAATTGTATATTAATAATTAATAGTGAAACATCAAGATGATGAATGATGGAGATGATAAAAGAACAGTTAACAAATTTGATGGACTTACGTTTCAGAAGCCGTAGCATTCCTGTAACCCTGAGAGAAAGATAGCA